>CACSLK010027624.1:13273063-13303210 GCA_902706635.1 Striga hermonthica | reverse complement strand
TTTTTTTTTTTTTGATTCTCACGAAAAAAGAAGGAAATTGGATAGGAAAAGTTTAACAAAGCACACAATCAATCACTCTCAATGAAAGCACCAATGATGATGGATCGTGTGTTTGTTCCACTCGCTTGCCTCGAACAAAGCCTCGCCACGACTTGCTCTCAACAATAGGTGTGATCGACTCGGTTATTAGCCTAACTCTCTCACGAAACTTGAGTTCACTTGGTAATTAGCCTCGCTCCCTCGATTTTAAACTAGCTCGGGTCTTAGCCTCACTAATTCGATTTGTATGATCGAACTCTCACAAATCCTAACACACGGATGAACAAACATTCTTTTCTATTCAACTCATCATATTTCTCGACATAAAAAACAATGGGAAAAGACACCTATTTATAGATTCTAATTATGTCTAATCCTAATCTACCTAGGGAATTAATTAAGCAATGAAATATTAATAAGAATCCTAAACAATCTAGAAATCATCGTGCAAAAAGGAAACTAAATAACTAAGGGATCTTGTGCCTTGACTTGCACTCCAAGTAGGAAAGAATAATCTAGAGAAGATTCAGCTCCAAAAGGACTCCTACAAGTCTTTTTTCTTGCTTGGTAAGTCAGCCCCACACTGCTGCCCGCGCCCGCGCGCTGCGCCCATGCGCGCCTGTGATACGGAAGTGGTCATCAACCCAAGCGAGTCAGAGGATGAGGATGGCGACGATCTCAACATATGGTTGAAAAAAATGCTAGAGGAGCCATCAAGTCCAATATATCGACCTTCATGTGTAAGAGATTGGCCAAAAGGATGCGGTCCGAAGTCAAAGGTCAAGTCTAGGAAGTACAAGGCCAAGCAAGCTCGAAGGAAATGCAAGACAAAGGCTAAGGAAGGGAAGTGTTGGTGCAAGTCTTGTGCAAGAAAAAGACGAGTTTGGAAGATGGGGGCTCAAAGGAGAGGTAGGAAAAGAATGGAGGATGGATGGATATGACGAGCTGGAGATTGTATTGGGTTGGAAGGTTGGGACCCATGGCCAACGGGCGAGAATGATAACAAAGTGGACGACGGTGATGGGCTATTGGGCGAATGGCGCGCATCGTCCCATGATGCGAGCGGTCGGACGGTAGGATACACGGGCAGTTCTGGGCATTGGCGGTGACGAGCTACCGTCGGACGGCATAGCGCTGGGGACGCGGAAAGCGCGACTAGCGCACACGCGGATGAAGGCCTAGGCCTAGGGGACCTAGGAAAGACGGCAGCGCACGCGGGCGAGGAAGTCAGCAATAGCGCGGAGCGCGATGACGATGGCGAGACATCGGGCGTGCGCGGCAATCGCGTGGATGGCGAGGACGCGCGGGTCACGACCAGCATTAGCAGGCCGCGCATGGGCTCGCGAGTATGGGGCAGACGCACGAAGCCTAAGCCGCACGGGCATAGGAATAACGGGTGTGGGTGCTGACGCGCAGGAGACGAGCGACAGACGCGAGGCGCGCGCAATGGCACGCGAGTGTGGGGCAAGCGCGAGAGACCTAGACCCCGTAGGAGTGTGTGAGGCGAGAGCAGTGGATGCGTGGAGCACGGACGAGGCGTGCGATGCCTCGCGCGCCAAGGAGTAGGAAAGCGGCCGAGGGCGGCGCGCAAGAGGCAACGCGTATGAAAGGCGGCCGAAGGATTTTTGTGCACAAGACTTAAGCTTCTAGAAATTCTTGAAGTGCAAGACAAGACAATAGTAGTTTTAGTAATAATAGGATTTTATTTCTATGTTGCTTTTCATTATAGAATTAGTTGATTTAGATCTATTAGGCTTAGATTTAATTTATGCATCTATAAATACCCATGTAACTCTTCATCATTAGGATGTCTTGGAATTGATGAGTGAATAGAAAAGAGGGAACTTGATGTTCTTAAGTGTGTTTAAACAAGGCCGTTAGTGCGTGTTTACATACAGTGTCGGAGAGAAGGCCATTAGTGTGTCTTGAAGTCACGGTGTCTAAGAGAAGGTCGTAGTGCGTCTGTTAGTCACATCTATCGTGTGTAGTCGAAGGCCCGAGTGCACGATTACATATACCCGGATAGGCAACAACCGCGATCAACACTCTCGATCACTCATCATTGGTGCTTTCGTTGAGAGGGTTTCATTAAAGGGTGTCCGATCAAGGTTATTGTTTATCTATCTTTTATTTTTTCGGTTATTACCTTTTGCTGAGTGGCCGAACTTTTCTTAGTTTTTTCGAAATTTTTTGGTTCGAAATTTTTGCTTCTTTTTCTCTGATTTTTTCGAAAATTTGAGTGTTGAGTAAAAAAAAAAAAGTTCTCATCTAGTCCTTTGTTATTTTTCAGATAGTCAAAAAAAAAAAAGAGAGAGATGAGTTTCTTGCCATTAGATGAATTAGATTGGGAAGATCTTGATATGTTGGAGGGTTTGGAAACAGAACTCACACCATGGGAGAAAACATATCTAGATGAGCTTCATGAACGAAGCAACGTAGAAGAATACGAGCGACAACTCGTAGAAGCCCGAGAAGCAATGGTGGTCGAGGTCCAAAACAACGGTGATGATGGTGCGCTAAATTTTCTAATCGTTGAGGACAAGGAAAGTCTCGAAGAGGGGGGGAATGATACGGAAGTGGTCATCAACCCAGGCGAGTCAGAGGATGAGGATGGCGACGATCTCAACATATGGTTGGAAAATATGCTAGAGGAGCCATCAAGTCCAATATATCGACCTTCTTGTGTAAGAGATTGGCCAAAAGGATGCGGTCCGAAGTCAAAGGTCAAGTCTAGAAAGTACAAGGCCAAGCAAGCTCGAAGGAAACGCAAGAAAAAGACTAAGGAAGGGAAGTGTTAGTGCAAGACTCGTGCAAGAAAAAGACGATTTTGGAAGATGGGGGCTCAAAGGAGAGGTAGGCAAAGAATGGAGGATAGATGGATATGGCGAGCTGGAGATTGTATTGGGTTGGAAGGTTGGGACCCATGGCCAACGTGGGAGAATGACAACAAAGGGGATGACGGTGATCGGCTATTGGGCGAATGGCGCGCATCGACCCATGATGCTCGCGGTCGGATGGAGCAAGATTCACGGGCAGCTCCAGGCATTGGCGGGGACGCGCTAGCGTCGGGCGGCATGGACGCTGGGGACGTGGAAAGCGCGACTAGCGCACACGCAGATGAAGGCCTAGGGCTAGGGGGCCTAGGAAAGGCGGCAGCGCACGCGGGCGAGGAAGTCGGCAATGGCGCGGGGCGCGATGACGATGGAGAGACGTCGGGCGTGAGCGGCAATCGCGCGGTGGCGAGGATGCGTGGGTCATGGCTAGCATTAGCAGGGCGCACGCATGGGCGCGCGAGTATGGGGCAGACACGCGAAGCCTAAGCCGCGCGGGCTTAGGAATAATGGGCGCGGGCGCTTACGCGCAGGAGACGAGCGACAGACGTGAGGCGCGCGCAATGGCGCGCGAGTGTGGGGCAAACGCGAGAGACCTAGACCGCATAAGAGTGTGTGAGACGAGAGCAGTGGACGCGTGGAGCATGGCCGAGGTGCGCGATGCCTCGCGCGCCAAGGAGTAAGAAAGCGGCCGAGGTCGGCGAGAAAGAGCCGACGCATATGAAACGCGGCTGAAGGATTTTTTTGCACAAGACTTAAGCTTCTAGAAATTCTTGGAGTGCAAGACAAGACATTAGTAGTTTTAGTAATAATAGGATTTTATTTCTATGTTGCTTTTCATTGTAGAATTAGGAGATCTAGATCTATTAGTCTTAGATTTAATTTATGCATCTATAAATACCCATTCACCTCATCTGAAGTGAATAAGTTTCACCCGGGCTCCTTCAACTCGAAGTGGCCTCCGTACCTGCAGAACCCAACGCTGGGGGTGTCCCCGGCGTCGGGCCTCCGATGCTTAAGTCAGTGCTCAGCTCAAGAGAGAGAAAGTGTAGTAATCAAATGAATAGAGCATGAGAGAATGAGGTACCTTGGCATTCTTTTATAGGGGGAGTGTACCTTTTGGGCCCAAGTTGGGCTTGACCCCTATCGTTGGGCTTAGATGTCTTAGTGGGCTTATCCTCCAATATGTATCCGCTTTATCCATTAAACCGGAACCAGTATAATATCCTATATCATCTAGTCCCCCCCACTCTGGTCGAGTAAGCATAACTCGATCCAAGAGTGAAATTCCTCTTCGAGTTGTTTTCTTCAACTTGCCACTAAGATCGAGCATCGAAAGTCGAATAACCATTGAATAACCACTGAAATATCCTAATAAGCTTTGAGATCTCAAGATCAAAAACCGAAAGACCACAGAGGTCGGAAACCGAATGATCTGATGTCGGGGTCGAAAACTGAAAGATTCGAGAGACCGTTGAGGTCGAAAACCGAGAGTCGGGACCGTTGAGGTTGAAAACCGAGAATTGAGACCACTGAGGTTGAAAATTGAGTCGAGACCGTTGAGGTCGGAAGCCAAGAGTCGAGACCGCTGAGGTCGAAAATCGAGAGTCCAGACCGCTGAGGTCGAAAACCGAGAATCGAGACCGCTGAGGTCAAATATTGAGAGTCGAGACTGTTGAAGTCAAAAACCGAGAGTCGAGACCGCTGAGGTCGAAAACCTAGAATCGAGACCGTTGGGGTCAAAAACTGAGAATCGAGACCGCTGAGTTCGAAAACCGAGAGTCAAGGCCTCTGAGGTCGAAACCGATAACCGAGACCGCTGAGGTCGAAAATCGAGAACCGAGAGACCGTTGAGGTCGAAAACTGAGAGTCGAGACTAGTGAGGTCGAAAACTGAGAACCGAGACTGCTGAGGTCGAAAATCAAGAATCGAGACCGCGGAGGTCGAAAACCGAGAGTCCAGAGACCGTTGAGGTAAAAAACCGAGAATCGAGACCGCTGGGGTCGAAAACTGAGCGTCCAGACCGCTGAGGTCGAAAACCGAGAGTCAGGACCGTTGAGGTCGAAAACTGAGAATCGAGACCACTGAGGTTGAAAATTGAGTCGAGACCGTTGAGGTCGAAAACTGAGAATCAAGACCGCTGAGGTCGAAAATCGAGAGTCGAGACCGCTGAGGTCGAAAACCGAGAATCGAGACCGCTGAGGTAAAAAATTGAGAGTCGAGACCGCTGAGGTCAAAAATTGAGAGTCGAGACCGCGGAGGTCGAAAACCTAGAATCGAGACCGCTGGGGTCGAAAACCGAAAATCGAGACCGCTGAGGTCGAAAACCGAGAGTCAAGGCCGCTGAGGTCGAAACCGATAATCGAGACTGCTGAGGTCAAAAATCGAGAATTGAGAGACCGTAGAGGTCGAAAACCGAGAGTCAAGACCGTTGAGGTCGAAAACCGAGAACCGAGACTGCTGAGGTCGAAAACCGAGAATCGAGACCGTGGAGGTCGAAAACCGAGAGTCGAGAGACCTTTGAGGTCGAAAACCGAGAATCGAGACCGCTGAGGTCGAAAACCGAGCGTCGAGATTGCTGAGGTCGAAAATTGAGAGTCGAGACCGCTGAGGTCGAAAACCTAGAATCGAGACTGCGGAGGTCGAAAACCAAGAGTCGAGACCGCGGAGGTCGAAAACCGAGAGTCGAGACCGTTGAGGTCGGAAACTGAGAATCAAGACCGCGGAGATCAGAAACCGAGAGTCGAGACCGCTGAGGTCAGAAACCGAGAATCGAGACTGCGGAGGTCAAAAACCGAGAGTCGAGAGACCGTTGAGGTCGAAAACCGAGAATCGAGACCGCGGAGGTCGAAAATCAAGTGTCGAGAGATCGTTGATCGAAGTCTTGAATTTGAAAATTTGAATTTACGTCTGTTGTGTTTCGATCACCATGTTCGAGCTTTCTTATACCACCTCGTCCTATCACCCCTCAGTTCAAAGTTTAAGATTCAAGCATGTTGTGTATTCCTTTGAAAAATTAATCAACCACCAACATGTTTGAGCCGTAATGAATATACTCGACCCGCCACTGAAGTCGAAAAATCAATTCGACAGAAGCATAATCAAATAAAACGCAATCAACCTGTTCAAGCCATAATGAATATATTCGACCCGTCACTGAAGTCGAAAAATCAATTCGACAGAAGCATAATCAAATGAAACGCAATCAACCTGCTCAGGCTATAATGAATATACTCGACGCCACTGAAGTCGAAAAATCAATTCGACAGAAGCATAATCAAATAAAACGCAATCAACCTGCTCAAGCCATAATGAATATATTCGACCCACCACTAAAGTCGAAAAATCAATTCGACAGAAGCATAATCAAATGAAATGCAATCAACCTGCTCGTGACGGAATGAATCTCATCTCCCTGCACTTGAAGTAAAAAAATCAATTCGAGAAAACCAGGATAAAACGCAATCAACCTGCTACTAGGATCAAAATCACAAATACAGCAGAACCAAACCGAATAAAACCATCAATCTGCTCAAATTATCCATAATAAACTCCTGCCACTGGGATCGAAATCACAAATACAGCAAAACCAAGTCAAATAAATCCGTTAACCTGCTCGAGCTATCCGTAGCGAGTTTGATCAACCTGCCACTGAGGTCGAGGGCACAAATAGCACGAAACCAAATCAAATAAATTCATTAATTAACACTAAGATCGACCACCCAGCCCGGAGGCCTTAGTCATGGTGGATTTTGTCTTCCCTCAACCTGCCACTAGGTTAGGAACAAATGTACAATGATAACAAACCAAATATAACCAAGAAGAAATCATCGACCTGCCTTCGAGGTCTGCTCGAGCTATCCATGTCTTCACGACCCAACACTAGGATCGACCACCCAGCCCGTAGGCCTTAGTCATGGTGGATTTTGTCTTCGTACCGCTCGAATCATCCATAATGAACTTCATCACCCTGCCACTGGGGTTAGGAACAAATATACAATAATACCAGATCAAATAAACCGAATAGAAATCATCGACCTGCCTCCGAGGTTTGCTCGAGTTATCCGTGTCTTCGCGACCCAACACTAGGGTCGACCACCGACTCACCCTGCCACTGGGGTTAGGAACAAATAGACAATAATACCATATCAAATAGAACCGAATAGAAATCATTGACCTGCCTCCGAGGTTTGCTTGAGTTATCCGTGTCTTCGCGACCCAACACTAGGATCGACCACCCAGCCCGGAGGCCTTAGTCATGGTGGATTTTGTCTTCGTACTGCTCGAATCATCCATAATGAACTTCCTCACCCTGCCACTGGGGTTAGGAACAAATATACAATAATACCAGATCAAATAGAACCGAATAGAAATCATTAACATGCCTTCGAGGTTTGCTCGAGCTATCCGTGTCTTCGCACTTGCCCACCCAATCCGAGGGATGTTCGAAACAGGGGGTCAGCCTGCCCATCCCAAGGGGTGTACTAAACAAGCGACCACCCAGCCCGGAGGCCTTAGTCATGGTGGATTTTTTTTCTTCAGGCACTTGCCCACCCAATCCGAGGGATGTTCGAAACAGGGGGACAACCTGCCCATCCCAAGGGGTGTACTAAACAAGCGACCACCCAGCCCGGAGGCCTTAGTCATGGTGGAGTTTGTCTTCAGGCACTTGCCGATCCCGAGGGGGCCTATCGAAACAAGCGACCACCCAGCCCGGAGGCCTTAGTCATGGTGGATTATTTTTTCTTCAGACACTTGCCCACCTAATCCGAGGAATGTTCTAAATAGGCGACCAATCTGCCCATCCCAAGGGGTGTTCTAAACAAGCGACCACCCAGCCCGGAGGCCTTAGTCATGGTAGATTTTTTTCTTCGACCTGCCACTCCATTTCCTGGTTGTACATGATAACGTGTGCTCGAATTCTTCGACCTGCCACTGAGGTCAAAAAGGAAAACATCGAGCACGACAAGATATAATAACACTCAATAATTTTGTTAGTCATCCGAATAATAATACAACCATGCCCAGGTGCACCAGAATCTCCTCAACAATTCGACCAAGGTATTCAAACAATTAACAATTCCCAAAAAATAATGTTGAAAGCCTCAACGCGTCCATAAATTGTGTGTCGATCAAACTCGACCACCAAATCAAGAGTTGAGAATAGTTTTGTACCTGATGGTTGAAAATACCACTCCAAATTGTCTTACCTCTCCCCAAGAGAATGATTTCTGCCTTTGACATCATCCAAGCTTGTCCCTCCTTATCACCCTCCGTTGATAGGTTTGTGCACGTTCATTTTTCTTTCTCGACTCTCACCAGCTCCTCCGCCATAGCTCGTCAAGACTCGGGTTATTTCATTATTTCCTCGACAAGAATTCAGAGAGATATCAATCATCAAATATCCTCAATTCAAAATCACGATCCACATTCATTTTCAATCAAATAATATCTCGAGCAAATCAAATGTTCCCCGCATAAATCGCATAACATCTCTTCGACCAAATCAGATAATATCATGCATAAATCACATAATATTTCCACAAATCAATCAAGTAATATCTCCTCAAATATATTCAATAAGCTCCACAAATATGTCGAAGAATTCCATGAATAAATCCAATGGTTCACGAACAAATCGAATAATAATCTCATGAGTATATCAAATAGCCTCCTCGAATAAATCACATAATTCCTCAAACGAATCAAATAATTCTCCTCAAATAAATGTCCTCGAACGAATGGCATAATTCCACAAGTAAATCAAGTAATATCCACAGCAAACAATTTCCACGACTATATCAAATATATCCATATCCAAGAACCCCCAATTCTCCCATTTTTCCAAATTAAATCAAATAATTTCTCTAATTTTCACCAACATAAATCCTCAAGTCTCCAAATATAAATTAGTCACATACCTCCGTTGCGAGAATCATATCTCAAATTACCTTACCGTTCGCTTTTACTTGTCTCGAATTAAATTTAGGTAGAAAATAGGGTTGTTAATATAATTTTGGGCCGCTGGAGGGGCTGGATTTACTCACTGGGCCACCAAAAACTCGCTGGGATGAAAGTACACACGGTTGGGCCGCGGATGTGAGGAGCTGGGCCGCGGAAATGATGGTTGGGCCACCTTGTTTGGGCTTGGCAGCACGCGGGCCTGTCGAGGGCTGAACTTGGGCTCCTGCGGGCCGATTGCTGAGGAAAAAGCGAGTTGAACGTGGGCCTGGCGCGGGCTGAGCGCGGGCTGGTTGTCGGGCTATTCGCGGGCTGGCCATTGTGAGGGACGCGGGCCGCGCGGGCTGGGCACGGTCCGCGCGCTGGAACTGCTTACTGATGGGTCGCGTTTTGTTGGGCCCCCGTCGTAACTTGGCCGCTGAAGAATAATGTTGGGCCATATGCTAAGCTCCTTCTCGGGCTGCAACATGTGGGCCTCTCTGTCGGGCTGAGGGCGTGGCTCCACAGTGGACCAGAACCTGCTGGACTGGACTACGTCGCGCGTGGCTGAGACCTGCATAAGCAACAGCTGGAATACGCCGGAAAATATTTCACCAGCAATATCTTGCTGGTTCCAGTGAAAACGACCGGTAGTATGAGCGCCTCGACAAGGCGATTCCCATGGTACCTTCCGTTTGCAGTGATCTGCCGGAAACAAACACGAAAATGGAGAAAATTCACTGATTTTGACCAATTTGTTCTTAGATCCACGAACTTTGACCGGTAAATTGACGGTCTTTTGGGAGGAATTTTTGCACGAAACTTTAAACGTAGAACGAGCGGGAGGAGAGCTTCGTCATGGTGTAAGAATTTTTCAGATCGGACAACTTTGGACGGCGGCCGGCGGCGGAGGCAGCGGCAGACGGCGGCGGACGGCGGTTTTCGGCGAAGGTCAGTAGCTGAAGATTCGCCTTGTCGAGAGGATTCCAGGGGTACCATCGGATTTCCCATAGCCCTCACGGATCGCCGGGAAAATACATTTGAATGTTCGATTTTGACCAACTTTTTGCTAGATCTATAAACTTTGACCGCAAAATTGACGGTCTTCCGGTAGGAATTTTTGGATGAAATTTTAATGGTAGATTCAGCTTGAGGAGATCTATCCGATGGCGTAGACGATTTTCCGATCGGAACATGTTTTCTGGCGGCTGGTGGCGGCGGCCGGTGGAGAAGAAGGAGGTTTTCAAATTTTTTCAGTCGGAACTCCGCTTAACTTTTTATCAGATCACCACAGGCGGCGCCAATGAAGTGAATAAGTTTCACCCGGGCTCCTTTAACTCGAACCAGCCTCCGTACATGCAGAACCCACCGCCGGGGGTGGCCTCGGCGTCGGGCCTCTGATGCTTAAGTCAGTGCTCAGCTCAAGAGAGAGAAAGTGTAGTAATCAAATGAATAGAGCATGAGAGAATGAGGTACCTTGGCCCCCTTTTAAAGGAGGAGTGTACCTTTTGGACCCAAGTTGGGCTTGACTCCTATCGTTGGGCTTAGATGTCTTAGTGGGATTATCCTCCAATATGTATCCGCTTTATCCATTAAACCGGGTCCAGTATAATATCCTATATCATCTAGTCCCCCCCACTCTGGTCGAGTAAGCATAACTTGATCCAAGAGTGAAATTCCTCTTCGAGTTGTTTTCTTCAACTTGCCACTAAGATCGAGCATCGAAAGTCGAATGACCATTGAATAACCACTTAAATATCCTAATGAGCTTTGAGATCTCAAGATCAAAAACCGAAAGACCACAGAGGTCGGAAATCGAATAATCTGATGTCGGGGTCGAAAACCAAAAGATTCGAGAGACCGTTGAGGTCGAAAACCGAGAGTCGGGACCGTTGAGGTCGAAAACTGAGAATTGAGACCACTGAGGTTGAAAATTGAGTCGAGACTGTTGAGGTCGGAAACCGAGAGTCGAGACCGCTGAGGTCGAAAATCGAGAATCGAGACCGCTAAGGTCGAAAACTGAAAAATCGAGACCGCTGAGGTCAAAAATTGAGAGTCGAGACCGCTGAGGTAAAAAACCGAGAGTCGAGACCGCTGAGGTTGAAAACCTAGAATCGAGACCGCTGGGGTAAAAAACCGAGAATCGAGACCGCTGAGGTCGAAAACCGAGAGTCAAGGCCACTGAGGTCGTAACCGATAATCGAGACCGCTGAGGTCTTAAATCGAGAACCGAGAGACCGTTGAGGTCAAAAACCGAGAGTCGAGACCGTTGAGGTCAAAAACCGAGAACCGAGACTGCTGAGGTCGAAAACCGAGACTCGAGACCGCGGAGGTCGAAAACCTAGAGTCGAGAGACCATTGAAGTCGAAAACCAAGAATCGAGACCGCTGAGGTCGAAAATCGAGCGACGAGACTGCTGAGGTCGAAAACCGAGAGTCGGGACCATTGAGGTCAAAAACCGAGAATCGAGACCACTGAGGTTGAAAATTGAGTCGAGACCGTTGAGGTCGGAAACCGAGAATGAATAGAAACGGGAAAACTTGATGTTCTTACGTGTGTTTAAACAAGGCCGTTAGTGCGTGTTTACATACAATGTCGGAGAGAAGGCCAATAGTGCGTATTGAAGTCACGGTGTCTAAGAGAAGGCCGTAATACTTCTGTTAGTCACATCTATCGTGTGTAGTCGAAGGCCCGAGTGCGCGATTACATACACCAGAATAGGAAACAACCGCGATCAACACTCTCGTTCACTCATCAGCCTACTCCTGCGCGTGTGTCTGTGCGCGCTGTTCTACTATGTCGCGCCTGCCTGCGCCGGCCCCTGCGCTCGTGATATGGAAGTGAATATCAACACCGGCAAGTCTAGCAAAGATAGAGGGCTAAAGTGCAAAGGTTGCGCATCGGCCCATGATGCGCAAGATTGGGCGAACAAGCTGTGCATGCAGGCTGTGCGGTGTGTACGCTAGCGCGCAGGTGGCAGGTATGCAGGCGTTGGTTGGAACGCACGGCAGTCAGGGCGCAAGCGCAAATTGTGCGCGGGCAACGACGCGCCCCGATGGCCTAGACCGCATGGGCATAGGAGTGCTGGCGACGGCGCGCACGCGCGCGAGGAGTTCGGCAGCAACATCGCTCGTGAGTGCGAGACAGATGCGCGAAGCCTAAGCCGTGTGGGCATAGAACGGGCGGGCGCACACGCGCAGGGTGAAGGTGGCCGAACTACTTGGAGGCCAAGCTACATGGGCATCAAGCAAACTTGGAGTTCAAGACTTGCTAGTTAATTAGGATTCTATTTCCACGTTGCTTTATTTACTTCTAATATGTTTAGGATTTATTTTATTGCATAATTTAGGAGATCTAGTTTTATTAGGCTTAGATTTAGTTATGCACCTATAAATACCCATGTACCTCTTTATTATGACATGTGGAATGAGTGAATAGAATAGAGGGAACGTTATGTCAAATCGTGTGTTTAAGCAAGGCCCTGAGTGCGTGTTTATCATACAAATCATGTCTAAGAGAAGGCCCTGAGTGCGTCTGTTAGTCACACATATCGTGTTTATTCGAAGGCCCTGAGTGCGCGATTATTCACAAGCAATAGACAAAATCACGATCCCTCATCATTGGTGCTTTCATTGAGAGTATCCAATCGTGTTTTTGTCTATTTTATCTTTTTATTTTTTCGGTTCTTCCTTTTGCTGAGGGGGCTAAATTTTTCCTTGTTTTATTCAAATTTTTTTTTGAAATTTTCCTTCTTTTTCGTATTTTTTTCATGAGTCTAGTATAAAAAAAAAAGTGTCATCCTAGTTGTTTCATTTTATTTTTTTTAGAGTCTTAAAAAAAAGATGATGTCAAACCGTGAGAGAATTGATGCGTTGAAAGAAAACTTGAAGACCATTAGTGATGGCCAACATGCAACCAACGAAAATTTGGGAAGGATCGATCTCATGGTGCACGATTTGGCCGTGCAGCTTACACGCCTCAATCCACGACCACGGAGGAATCACGAGGCTCGGTCCACGACGTCAAGCACCGTGACCGAGCGCGAGGACGATGGCGACTGGCGTTCGAGAGGGTCACGCGCATTACACGCAGATCACTACCATGACGAGCGGCGACGGCGTGATGAACGTGCGGTACACCACCGCGATGACCGATGGTACGAATTGCGTGCACAACATCAACGCGACGAACACCGAGAGGAACGGGCTTACACGCGGCTGAAGATCATCATGCCCACATTCACGGGAGTAGATCTGGATGCATGGTTGAGTCGAGCTGTGCATTTCTTTTAGATCAACGATGTTCCAAGGTATGAACGAGTTCAAATTGTTGCTTATGATCTTGACGGAGAGGCGAACGTTTGGTGGCAATGGATCTTGCACAAGAATCATGGCGAGCACATGCATTGGAGGGATTTTGAAAGAGAGCTCATCACGAGGTTTGGTTCAAGTTATTACTATGATTATGACGAAGCCCTGTCTCGAATTAAGCAAGTTGGTAGTTTGCAGGATTATCAAAAGGAGTTTGAGCGCATTACTAGTAGGGTGCGGGATTGGCCCGAGAGTGCGCTAGTAGGGACGTTTGTTGGAGGGCTGAAAGCAGAATTGGCGGCTGAGGTGAGATTTGATAGGCCGAGATCGATGCAAGAAGCCATGGAGTCGGCTAGGTTGCACGAGGGTCATCTCATGGCGGTACACAAGGCGAGGCCGAGCGACGTGCGCATGGAGCCTAGGCGCACGCACGCCGCGACCGAGGAACAAGTACCACGGACCGAGAGCAAACCGATAGGCGATGTGGTGCAAACAACGAGCAACATAAGTCGGCTTACGCACGAGGAGATACAACGGCGAAGAGAAAAGGTCCTATGCTACACATGCAACGAAAAATTTACGCCCGGCCACAAGTGCAAAGGTAAGGAAGTATTTTTGTTGGAATTTGAGGAGGATTGTGTTTGTGAAGAAGCTAAGTCACAGGCGAAGTCTTTGTTACATGTGGTTAAGTGCAAAAAACGATGCCCTAAAATGATCAGGTTTACTGCTGAGATAAAGGATATGTTGCTGGAAGTATTGGTGGATAGTGGATCGAGTTTGAATTTTATTGATGAAACGATAGCCAGGAGACAGAAGTTGGAACCCACTAAAGTCAAGAGGTTTGGGGTCAAGGTGGCCAATGGGCATGAACTACAAGGTAATCAATTATTCAAGAAGGTTCTGATCATGGCTCAGGATCAGGAGTTGGAGATTGACCTCTACGCCTTACGACTTAAGACAACTGATGTAGTGTTGGGAGTACAGTGGCTAGAAACATTGGGCCTATTACGACCGACTATAAGCGAGGAAAGATGGAGTTTGGTCAGCCAAGGAAGCGCATTAAATTGAGGACTGAGGATCAAGGCGACTCTCCTATTGAAGAGTATAGTGACAGTGATGTGGATATGCTGAACTTTCTTATCCTTGGGGACAAGGAAAGTCTTGAACAGGAAAGGAATGATACGGAAGTGAAGATCAACACCGGCAAGTCTAGCGAAGATGGAGAGGTAAAGTGCAAAGGGTGCGCATCGGCCCATGATGCG
Source organism: Striga hermonthica (assembly GCA_902706635.1). NCBI lineage: Eukaryota > Viridiplantae > Streptophyta > Magnoliopsida > Lamiales > Orobanchaceae > Striga > Striga hermonthica. The sequence continues at coordinate 13,288,828 of CACSLK010027624.1, read as the reverse complement.
CACGATTGGGCGAACAAGCTGCACACGCAAGCTGTGCGGGGTGTATGCGAGCGCGCGGGTGGCAGGTACGGAGGCATTGGTTGGGACGCGCGGCTGTCAGGGCGCAAGCGCGCATTGTGCAGTGGGCAACGATGCGTGGGGCGTTGCGGGCGATGGCCTAGACCGCAAGGGCATAGGAGTGTGGGGCGACGGCGCGCTCGCGCACGAAGAGTTCAACAGCAGCAGGGCACGCGCGATAGCGCGCAAGTGCGAGACAGATGCGCAAAGCCTAAGCCGTGCGGGCATAGGACGGGCGGGCGCACACGCGCAGGGTGAAGGCGGTCGAACTACTTGGAGGCCATACTACTTGGGCATCAAGCAAACTTGGAGTTCAAGACTTGCTAGTTAATTAGGATTCTATTTCCATGTTGCTTTATTTACTTCTAATATGTTTAGGATTTTTTTATTGCATGATTTAGGAGATCTAGTTTGATTAGGCTTAGATTTATTTATGCACCTATAAATACCCATGTACCTCTTCGTTATGACATGTGGAATGAGTGAATAGAAAAGAGGGAACGTTATGTTCAAATCGTGTGTTTAAGCAAGGCCCTGAGTGCGTGTTTATCATACAAATAGTGTCTAAGAGAAGGCCCTGAGTGCATTTGTTAATCACACCTATCGTGTTTAGTCGAAGGCCCTTAGTTTGCGATTATTCACAAGCAATAGACAAAATCACGATCCCTCATCATTCGTGTTTTCATTGAGAGAATCCAATCGTGTTTTTGTCTATTTTATCTTTTTATTTTTTTGGTTCTTTCTTTTGCTGAGGGGCCGAATTTTACCTTGTTTTATTCGAATTTTTGTTTGAAATTTTCCTTCTTTTTCGTATTTTTTTCGTGAGTTTAGTATAAAAAAAAGTGTCATCCTAGTTGTTTGATTTTATTTTTTTTATAGCCTTAAAAAAAAAGAAGATGTCAAACCGTGAGAGAATTGAAGTGTTGAAAGAAAACTTGAAGACCATTAGTGATGGCCAACATGCAACCAATGAAAATTTGGGAAGGATCGAGCTCATGGTGCACGATTTGTCCGGGCAGCTTACACGCCTCAATCCACGACCACGGAGGAATCACGAGTCGCGGTCCACGAAGTCAAGCACCGGGACCGAGCGCGGGGATGATGGAGACCGGCGTTCGAGAGGCTCGCGCGCATCACACGCGGGTTACCACCATGACGAGCGGCGACGGCGTGATGAACGTGCCGCGACAACCGAAGGTACGAAGAGCATGCACAACATCATCGCGACGAACATCGAGAGGAACAGGCTTACACGCGGCCAAAGATCATCATGCCCACATTCACGGGAGTATATTCGATGCATGGTTGAGTTGAGCTGTGCAGTTCTTTTAGATCAACGATGTGCCAAGATATGAACGAGTTCAAATTGCTGCTTATCATCTTGACGGAGAGACGAACATTTTTTGGTAATAGATCTTGCACAAGAATCATGGCGAGCACATGCGTTGGAGGGATTTTGAAAGAGAGCTCCTCACGAGGTTTAGTTCTAGTTATTACTATGATTATGACGAAGCTCTGTCTCGAATTAAGCAAGTTGGTAGTTTGCGGGATTATCAAAAGGAGTTTGAGCGCATTGCTAGTAAGGTGCGGGATTGGCCCGAGATTGCGCTAGTATGGATGTTTGTTGGAGGGCTGAAAGCAGAATTGGCGGATGAGGTGAGATTGGATAGGCCGAGATCAATGCGAGCAGCCATAGAGTCGGCTAGGTTGCACGAGGATCATCTCAGGGCGGTACGCAAGGCGAGGCCGAGCGACGTGCGCATCGAGCCTAGGCGCACGCACTCGCGATCGAGGAACAAGTGCCACGGACCGAGAGCAAGCCGATAGACGATGTGGTGCGAACAACGAGCAATATACGGCGGCTTTTGGACGAGGAGATGCAACGGCGAAGAGAAAAGGGCCTATGATACACATGCAACGAAAAATTCACGCCAGGCCACAAGTGCAAAGGTAAGAAAGTGTTTTTGTTGGAATTTGAGGAGGATTGTGTTTGTAAGGAAGATAAGCCACATGAGGAGTCTTTGTTACATGTGGTTAAGTGCAAAAAACAAGGCCCTAAGATGATCAAGTTTACTGCTAAGATAAAGGATATGTTGCTGGAAGTATTGGTGGATAGTGGATCGAGTTTGAATTTTATTGATGAAAGGATAGCCAGGAGACTGAAGTTGGAACCCACTAAAGTCAAGAGGTTTGGGGTCAAGAAGGTTCCGATCATGGCTCAGGATCAGGAGTTGGAGATTGACCTCTACGCCTTACCACTTAAGGCAACTGATGTAGTCTTGGGAGTACAGTGGCTGGAAACACTTGGGCCCATTACGATCGACTATAAGCGAGGGAAGATGGAGGTTGGTCGGCCAGGGAAGTGCATTAAATTGAGGAATTAGGATCAAGGCGACTCTCCTATTAAAGAGGACAGTGATAGTGATGTGTATGTTCTGAACTTTCTTATCCTTGGGGACATGGAATGTCTTGAAGAGGAAATGAATGATACGGAAGTGAAGATCAACACCGGCAAGTCTAGCGAAGATGAAGGGTTAAAGTGCAAAGGGTGCGCATCAGCCCATGATGCGCACGATTGGGCGAACAAGCTGCGTACGCGGGCTGTGAAGGTGATGAGGATCGTGTGTTTCGATTGCCGATAAGCCACAAACCAGTGCCTTGAATCACCGATAGTTGCCTAGAGGTTCACAAACTGCACCCCTCTAAATGAATAAAATTGCAATAGAAATCTAGAAGAAATCTAAGACAAAGTGTTTGAACAAAAGTTCGGATTTTTATTGATAAATTTCATGATGAAAAATAACATGGGGAAGGGGCCTTTATATAGGCACAAAATATATCTAGTCCTAATCTACCTAAGGAATTATTAAAGCAATAAAATATTAGAAATCCTAATTAAAATAGAAATTATAAAGCAATATGGAAACTAAATAACTTGGCATGCACTCCAAGTTGGGAAGAATTTTTCAGGGAAAATTCAGCTCAAAAAGCCTTCTAAAAGTCCCACTTTCTTGCTGGCCAAGTCTGCCCGCGCGCTGCCCCTGGCTGCTGCCCGTGCGCGCTGCTGCCCTCCGCGCGCGCGCACCCTACTGCCCTGCGCCCGCGCGCGTTGATACGGAAGTGGTACCGAACCCTCTCAAGCCCGAGCACTGAGCGCTGGGCGTTAAGCATGGGGTGCAGGGCGAGCGCAGGGGCAATGTCGAGCGAACGGGCATGCGCACAGGTGGCGAGGATGCGCGCAAGATGGTCACGTGGGCGAAGGGTGCAATCGCGTGCGCACATGCGGGGGGATGCAAGACTAGGGTGGTAAGCCTAATCCTCATAGGAATAGGCAATGAGCGAATCCTAGACCCCGCAGGACTAGAAAAACCAGCTGAGTGCCAGAACGCGCGCGAAAGATCGGTGACAGGAGTAATCCTCGAGAGATCGGGCAACGTAGCCGGGAGCAAATTCCTAGTAGGAATAAGCAAAGTGGATGTGGGCTCGAAGCACGATCCTTCAAGGAGTAGGAATGGCGCACGCATGGCGTGAGACCTTAATCTCGAGGCAAAAGGATAGGCGGGCGTAGGAGACGTGACCCTAGTCCTCGAAGGACTAGGGCAAGGTGTGTGCGGGTGGTGGACAACCAAGGCGACGGATGGGTGGTTAGGAGTCTTGTACTTGGAGTGCAAGGCAAGGCTTATGCTTGGAGTGCAAGACAAGGCTCCAAGATCCCTTAGTTATTTGGTTTTCTTATTGCACTATGATATCTAGATTGTTTAGGATACTTAATATTTTATTGTTTTATTAGTTCCCTAGGTAGATTAGGATTAGACATAATTTGTGCCTATATAAAGGCCATTCCTCTTGTTATTTTTCATATCCAAGAAATTAATAGAAAATCGAACGTTTGTTCACCAACTCTTGTGTGTGAGTTTACATACAAAACCGTGTTAGAAATAGGACCAACATTCGGGTTTCTTCACAACTATCGTGAAGTACAAAGGCGTCGGCACGCGTATTAGCAACCTATCGCTTCGGGACCAAGGCGTCGGCGCGGGTTTCAAGCAATTCGAGTTGAGGCGGATACACGATCTTCATCATTGGTGCTTTCATTGAGAGGTTCGATCGTGTATCTTGTTAATACTGTATCTTCATCTTTCAATTTTTCTTTTCTTTAATTCTTTTCTTTTCTTTTCGTTACTTTGAAACAAAAAAAAAAATATTGCTTTATTTTGTGAGATTGCCGTGAGAAACCAAAAAAAAAAAAAAAAAAAAAAATCTATCTTTAGTTAGATTTGCGTGAGTTTAGAGTTGGAAAAAAAAAGTTTGTGTTTTTTTTAGATTTGCGTGACTACCAGGAAGGAAAAAAAAGTTTTTCTTTAATTTTTTGAGAGAGTGCCGTGAGTGATTCAAAAAAAAAATGACGAGTACGCATAAAGAGAGAATCGAGGCATTAGAGAGCGTAATGTATCCCATGATCGAAGACATGCAATCCTTGAAAGCCGACATGAAGGCCATGCAAGATGCTCAACACGCCACATACAATCAATTGGTGAAGCTCGAGCAATCACTATCCGGGTCAATTCAATCCTTAGCCGCCGAATTTGTAAAGCTTCGACGGCGTGGTCGAAGGCCATCAAGATATCCTATGCCAGGGTCATCATCGGAGGAGTCCGCACCTTCGGAGGACAAGGACAACACGTACGAAAAAGAGATGGACCGCCAGTCGCAGGGTTCAAGGGGTTCACGACGCCACAAGGAACGAAGGATCGAAAAACCGAATGTTCTTTCCACGCTCAAGGGAGAGAATCCAGACGCATGGTTGAGTCGAGCTACTCAATATTTCGACCTCAACAAAACTCCCAAGGCTGAACGTGTTAAGTATGCCGCATATTATCTGGATGGAGAGGCGAATACAAGGTGGCAATGGATGTCGCACGCGAACAAAGGCAACCGATTGAAGTGGAGGGAGTTCGAAAAGAGGTTGATCAAGAGGTTTGGGTCGTCCCAATATTATGATTTTGATGAGGCCTTGACACGAATTAGGTAAACGGGTAGCCTAAGGGACTATCAAAGGGAGTTCGAACGCCTAGCATGTCATGTACGCGATTGGCCAGAGCGAGAGCTCATAGGCACGTTTATAGGAGGCCTTAAGCCGGAACTTGCTGCTGAGGTTAGGCTCGAGAAGTCAAGGAGATTACAGGAAACCATAGAAGTTGCACGCTTGCGCTACGACCACTTAGCCGCGGTACGCAAGATGGGCCTGATGACAGATCGGGTGTTGCGTTCCCTCGACTTGTCTCGATCACGGCTTCGCCACGGCCTTGCTCTCGACGATAGGTGTGATCGACTCGGTTATTAGCCTAACTCTCTCACGATACTTGAGTTCACTCGGGTATTAGCTTCGCTACACACTCAAAATAGATCGGGTCTTAGCCTCTCTAAATCATTGAATTGGCTCGGGTCTTAGCCTCACCAATTCGGTTGCATGATCGAATTCTCACGAACCCTAACACACGGTTTGAACAAACGTTCCTTTTCTATTTCATCAATTCTTCTCCTCCAAAACAATGGGGGAACATCCCTATTTATAGATCCTAACTATGACTAATTCTAATCTACCTAGGAAACATATTAAAGCAATAAAATATTAACTTCCTAAATATTCTAGATACTATTCTGCAAGAAGGAAAGAATATATACTAGAGTCCTAAATTGACTAGATCTTGATCTTACTTGGCTTGCACTCCAAACAATCCACATCACACGCCCCTAAGTACTTGTTCGGCCGCCTCTCTCGTGCACCGCCCTTCCGCGTTGCTTAGTCCTTGTCGCGCGTGGCTTCGCGCGCGCGCGTCTCGCACGCGTCATCCACCGCCCCAGCTACTCCTTGTCGTGCGCGGAATCGCGCACGCTTGCGCCCCACACACGCCGCCCTCGTCCCCGACATCCATGCGCGCACCGTGTCGCGCGCGTCGCTTCCAGCCCCTCCTATTCCTTCCGTGCATAGGCCTGCGCTCGCGCCTGTCACCCACTCGCGCGCCATCGCGCGCCCATCACCTCGTCCGTTCATCTTGCACGCGTGCATGTCCTCTCGCCTTGAGGCTTAAGGCCTCGCGCCCTACGTGCGCCATTCCTATTCCTTGAAGGATAATGCTTTGAGCCTATATCCACTATTCCTATTCCTACTAGGAATATGCTCCCGGTTAAGTTTCCTGATCTTCCGAGGATTAATCCCGTCACCGATCTCCCATATGCGTTCCGGCACTCAACTGGTTTTCCTATTCCTGCGAGGATTAGTATTCGCGCCTTGCCCATTCCTACGAGGATTAGGCATGCCGCCTTATTCTTGAATTGTGCCTCGCGCGTGTCGTCGTGCGCCCCGCACTCGTCGTCCAACACTCCTATGCCTACGCGGTCAAGGCTTGTGCCCATGCACACGCCACCCGCGCGCATGCCATCTGCACGCGCAGCGCGCCCCACTGCTCCCAGCGCCCGTACGCTCTTGCGTATGCCCAGCGCTACCTCACCCAGCGCCCATCGCTCGCTCGTTCTGCCGCAACAATCCCTCGCGCGCATCAACCACCCAACATCCACCCCCTGCGCACCACTTCGCCAAACCATCAAGCGCCATGCGCGTCTACGCCAATGCGCGTGTGCGCGCCCTTGTCTACTGCCTTGTACACGCCGCTTCTCATGTGCGTGAGTACCCCGCATACGAGCTCGTACCCGTCTTTTAGGCCATGCATGCGTCGTTTTGGCCCTATTTTCAGCCTCCTCGGGTTGTCTCGGCTCTTGGCCCTTCTTGTCGTCGAGGCTCGGAACCCACTTCCGCATCATTCCCGCCCCCTTTGAGAATGTCCTTATCCTCAAGGACTCATCCTCGACCATCCAAACCTTGGGCACATCATCTCCAATCTCACGACCCTTGCGCGTATCGCACTCACGGTCCTCGACAACTTCGACCAAGATCTTCACTTCAACCCCAGTTATGTCAATCCCGGCGACCACATACTCGGCGCACTTCTCTTCAACGTAGCCCGGCGAATTGATCGTACACATGGACTCCTCACACTTCTCTTCGATCACTTTGTACGTCTCCTCGTGTGGTTCTCGGAGCTTCTCTTTGGCCTCCGCTTGTTGCCTCTCCTCAAACTCCTTTCGCTCGTGAAGCTCCTCCAAATACTCTTGCTCCCAAGGGGTTAATTCCCTCTCCAAACCTTCGAGATATTCAAGATCCTCAAGATCCATCTCATCCAATGGTTCGAATCTCATCTCTCATTTTTTTTTTAAGACTCTAAAAAAAATTCGAACAAAAATTCGAACCAAAAATAAAAGAAATTCGGCCCCCTTAACAAAAGGTAATAACCGAACAAAAATCAAACAAAAGGAGTAGATGACACTTTTTTTTTAAGACTCACGAAATTTTTCGAAAATTAGGGGATAAAATTCGAAAAAATTCGAACCAAAAGAAACAAAAAATCGGACACAAAAAGAAAAAGAATGGGATAGGAAAGTTCACGAACACCCAATCGATCACTCTCAATGAAAGCACCAATGATGACGGATCGGGTGTTGCGTTCCCTCGACTTGTCTTGATCACGGCTTCGCCACGGCCTTGCTCTCGACGATAGGTGTGATCGACTCGGTTATTAGCCTAACTCTGTCACGATACTTGAGTTCACTCGGGTATTAGCCTCGCTACACTCTCGAAATAGATCGGGTATTAGCCTCTCTAAATCGTTGAACTGGCTCGGGTCTTAGCCTCACCAATTCGGTTGCATGATCGAATTCTCACGAACCCTAACACACGGTTTGAACAAACGTTCCTTTTCTATTTCATCAATTCTTCTCCTCCAAAACAATGGGGGAACATCCCTATTTATAGATCCTAACTATGACTAATTCTAATCTACCTAGGAAACATATTAAAGCAATAAAATATTAACTTCCTAAACATTCTAGATACTATTGTGCAAGAAGGAAACAATATATACTAGAGTCCTAAATTGACTAGATCTTGATCTTGCTTGGCTTGCACTCCAAACAATCCACATCACACGCCCCTAAGTACTTGTTCGGCCGCCTCTCTCGCGCACCGCCCTTCCGCGTTGCTTAATCCTTGTCGCGCGCGGCCGCGCGCGCGTCTCGCACGCGTCATCCACCGCCCCAGCTACTCCTTGTCGTGCGTGGAATCGCGCGCGCTTGCGCCCCACGCACGCCGCCCTCGTCCCCGACATCCATGCGCGCACCGTGTCGCGCGCGTCGCTTCCAGCCCCTCCTATTCCTTCCGCGCATAGGCCTGCGCTCACGCCTGACACCCACTCGCGCGCCATCGCACGCCCATCACCTCGTCCGTTCATCTCGCACGCGTGCATGTCCTCTCGCCTTGAGGCTTAAGGCCTCGCGCCCTGCGTGCGCCATTTCTATTCCTTGAAGGATAATGCTTTGAGCCCATATCCACTATTCCTATTCCTACTAGGAATATGCTCCCGGTTAAGTTTCTTGATCTTCCGAGGATTACTCCAGTCACCGATCTCTCATAAGCGTTCCGGCACTCAACTGCTTTTCCTATTCCTGCGAGGATTAGTATTCGCGCCTTGCCTATTCCTACGAGGATTAGGCATGCCGCCTTATTCTGGAATTGTGCCTCTCGCGTGTTGCCGTGCGCCCCGCACTCGTCGTCCAACACTCCTATGCCTACGCGGTCAAGGCTTGTGCCCATGCACACGCCACCCGCGCGCATGCCATCCACACGCGCAGCGCGCCCCACTGCTCCCAGCGCCCGTACGCGCTTGCGTATGCCCAACGCTACCTCACCCTGCGCCCATCGCTCGCTCGTTCCGCCGCAACAATCCCTCGCGCGCATCAACCACCCAACATCCACCCCCTGCGCACCACTTCGCCAAACCATCAAGCGCCATGCGCGTCTACGCCAATGTGTGTGTGCGCGCCCTTGTCTACTGCCTTGTACACGCCGCTTCTCATGTGCGTGAGTACCCCGCATACGAGCTCGTACCCATCTTTTAGGCCATGCATGCGTCGTTTTGGCCCTATTTTCAGCCTCCTCATGTTGTCTCGGCTGTTGGCCCTTCTTGTCGTCGAGGCTCGGAACCCACTTCCGCATCAGGGCCGATCAAACACGCGCGATGGCGACACACGTGCGGAGGTACGCGCAGAACCAACATGCACGGAAGCGAGGACGTACATGGAGACAATACCCAAGCTAGGAGTTCAACGACGACTGGTCGAGAAAGGATGTCCGAGGATTAGAGGCAGTGCCGAATAAGCAAAGGGCTATGTTTCTCCTACGGCGAAAGATTCACGTTGGGTCATCAGTGACAACAACAATTGTACAACATGGAAGGTGACGAGGATGAACCTGAGGAGGTGGAAACAAGGCATAACGTCAAGGAAGACTTGGAAATTTCGGTTAATGCGATGTCAGGAGTGCATGGGCCGAGAACCATGAAGTTGCCCACTTCAATCTGAGGGCGATCTATCGAGGTGTTAGTTGATACTGGGTCGTCCCATAATTTTATTAGTGCCATATTGTCAGACGCATTGAAGTTAACGGCAACAAAGGTGGATCCATTCGACGTAAGAGTTGCCAATGGGGAAAAACTACGATGCCATGAATATTATCGAGACGTGCCCATCAATCTTCAAGGCGAGATCATCAAGGCAGACCTCTATTCACTACCATTGGTGGGACCTGACATAGTCCTTGGGGTGCAATGTCTAGAAGGACTTGGAGAAGTCAAAACAATTTATAAGGAGGGGATAATGGAATTTTATTCGGATAACAGGTTGATCATGTTAAAAATCAAACCGAGGGGAGCAGTTAAAGGAGCTGAGTTAGGGTGTTTAGAGTTAATGGGTGAAGAGAACGAGCACAAGAGGCATTTCCTAATCCTTGAGGGCAAGGATGTGCTTAAAGGGGACAGAAATGATACGGAAGTGGTCCCGGACCCTTTCAAGCCCGAGCACAGGGCGCTGGGCGTTAAGCACGGGGTGCAGGGCGAGCGCAGGGGCAATGTCGACCAAACAGGCATGCACACAGGTGGCGAGGACGAGCGCAAGATGGTCACGCAGGCGAAGGGTGCAATCGCGTGCGCACATGCGGGGGTACGCAAGACTAGGGTGGTAAGCCTAATCCTCATAGGAATAGGCAATGTGCGAATACTAGACCCCGCAGGACTAGGAAAAGCAAGTGAGTGTCGGAACGTGCGCGAAAGATCGGTGACAGGAGTAATCCTTGAGAGATTAGGCAACGTAGCCGGGAGCAAATTTCTAGTAGGAATAGGCAAAGTGGATGTAGGCTCGAAGCACGATCCTTCAAGGAGTAGGAATGACACACGCATGGCGCGAGACCTTAATCCTCGAGGCAAGAGGATAGTCGGGCGTAGGAGGCGCGACCCTAGTCCTCAAAGGACTAGGGCAAGGTGTTCGCGGGCGGTGGACGACCAAGGCGGCAGATGGGTGGTTAGGAGTCTTCTACTTGGAGTGCAAGGCAAGGCTTATGCTTGGAGTGCAAGACAAGGCTCCAAGATCCCTTAGTTATTTGGTTTCCTTATTGCACTATGATATCTAGATTGTTTAGGATACTTAATATTTTATTACTTTATTAGTTCGCTAGGTAGATTAGGATTAGACGTAATTTGTGCCTATATAAAGGCCCTTCCTCTTGTTATTTTTCATATCCAAGAAATTAATAGAAAATCAGACGTTTGTTCACCAACTCTTGTGTGTGAGCTTACATACAAAATCGTGTTAGAAATAGGACCAACATCCGGGTTTCTTCACAACTATCACGGAGTACGAAGGCATCGGTGCGCGTAATAGCAACCTATCGCTTGGGGAACAAGGCGTCGGCGCGGGTTTCAAGCAATTCGAGTGAAGCGGATACACGATCTTCATCACGCCTGCTGCCCGCTCGCGCTGCTGCCCAACGCTGCGCCCGTGCGCCCGTCCTTGCGCGCGCGCTGTTCCGCTGCGCCGCGCCCCAGTGTGCGAGTGTGATACGGAAGTGGTCATCAACCCAGGCAAGTCCGACGAGGAAGAGGACGATGGTCTCGACATATGGTTGGAAAACATGCTGGAGGAGCCGACAAGCCCAATATACCGACCATCATGCAAGAGAGACTGGCCAAAAGGGTGTGGTCCACGGGCCAAGTTGAAGATCAAGAAGCAACGGGCCAAAAGACGATGCAAAACAAAGGCACAAAAGGCAAGCCAATGTTGTGGGCCGTGTACTAGGAAGAAACAGGCGTGGCGTTTAGAGTTTCAAAGACGAGGAAGGCTAGGAACGGAAGATGGCTGGATATGGCGTGCAGGTGACTGCATTGGGTTGGATGGTTGGGATCCATGGCCGTCAGGAGAACCAATGGAGTCAGGGGACAAAGGGATCAATGAGGACTGGCTATCGGGCGTATGGCGCACATCGTGCGGTGATGCGCGCAAGAGGTCGAAGGGTCGAGGCGTTAAATGAAGACGCGGCACCGAGATGTTGGACGCAAGTGACGCGCGATCATGCGCAAGAGGTAGGCAAGCTGCGGGGGTCGGCGATACGCGTGGAACTGCGGGTGTACGCGGGTGCGCGATAGGCGATCGGTACACGTGCATCAATGGTACGCGCAAGCGGGCAGGCAAGCGCGAGAAGAATGCGGGGGCGTCAAGCGTGGGCAGCAACCGCGCAAGTGGCGAGGACGCGCGTGAACAGGCCGACAGCGAGGGCGCGCGGACGAGAGAGCGCGAGTGGGGCACACATACGCGAGGCCTAAACCTTGCGGGCTTAGGAGTACCGAGCGATGGGGTGCACGCGCGGGGAGGAGTCAGCGACCAGCAGGAGTGCGCGAGGGACGACGCGTGCGCGGACGGACAAGGCCTAGTCCGCGCGGGACTAGGAGGAGCTGAGGCGGTGGGTGACGCGTGCGAGGCGCGCGCGCGCGAAGCCGCGCGCGACAAGGATTAGGAAACCCCGAAGGGCGGCGCGCACGCATAGGGCGAGAGAGGCGGCCGAACAAGTACTTGTGCTTCAAGTTAATTGGAGTGCAAGTCAAGACAATTAGTATTTTAGTTATGTTAGGATTTTATTACCATGTTGCTTTTCATTCTAGAATTAGAAGATCTAATTACCTTATGCTTAGATTTATTTTATGCACCTATAAATAGGGATCATCCCTCATTGTTTTTCATGTCTTGGAATTGATGAAATAGAAAAGAACGTTTGTTCTAAACCGTGTGTTAGGGTTCGTGATAATTCGATCATGCAACCGAATTGGTGAGGCTAAGACCCAAGCCAATTTCGAGAGTGTAGCGAGGCTAATACCCGAGTGAACTCAAGTATCGTGAGAGAGTTAGGCTAATAACCGACTCGATCACACCTATCGTCGAGAGCAAGGCCGTGGCGAAGCCGTGATCGAGACAAGTCGAGGGAACGCAACACCCGATCCGTCATCATTGGTGCTTTCATTGAGAGTGATCGATTGGGTGTTCGTGAACTTTTCCTATCCCATTCTTTTTCTTTGGTTCGATTTTTTGAGTCTTTGTGTTCGAATTTTTTCGAATTTTTTTCACAAATTTTCAAAAAAAATTTCGTGTCTTAAAAAAAAAAGTGTCATCTAGTCCTTTTGTTTGATTTTTTTTTGGTTATTACCTTTTTGTTGAAGGGGCCGAATTTCTTTTTCTTTTCTTTTTGGTTCGACTTGTTTGAATTATTTTTTTTAGTCTTAAAAAAAAAGATTATTATGTCTTATGAGCCAATGGACGAGATGGATTGGGAAGATCTCGAACTGTTGGAGAATTTGGAGAGAGAACTTACCCCATGGGAGAGCACATATCTAGACGAGCTCCATGAACGAAGAAATCGAGAAGCATACGAGCGACAACTCATGGAAGGGCGAGGAGCAAGAGAGGGTGAAGTTCAAAACCGTGAAGATGACGGTGCGCTTAATTTTCTAATCCTTGAGGACAAGGAAAGTCTTGAAGAGGAGGGGAATGATACGGAAGTGGTCATCAACCCAGGCAAGTCCGACGAGGAAGAGGACGATGGTCTCGACATATGATTGGAAAACATGCTGGAGGAGCCGACAAGCCCAATATACCGACCATCATGCAAGAGAGACTGGCCAAAAGGGTGTGGTCCACGGGCCAAGTTGAAGACCAAGAAGCAACGGGCCAAAAGACGACGCAAAACAAAGTCACAAAAGGCAAGCCAATGTTGTGGGCCGTGTACTAAGAAGAAACAGGCGTGGCATTTAGAGTTTCAAAGACGAAGAAGGCTAGGAACGGAAGATGGATGGATATGGCGTGCAGGTGACTGCATTGGGTTGGATGGTTGGGATCCATGGCCGTCAGGAGAACCAATGGAGTCAGGGGACAAAGGGATCAATGAGGACCGGCTATCGGGCGTATGGCATGCATCGTGCGGTGATGCGCGCAAGAGGTCGAAGGGTCGAGGCATTAAACGAAGACGCGGTGCCGAGATGTTGGACGCAACTGACGCGCGATCATGCGCAAGAGGTAGGCAAGCTGCGGGGGTCGGCGATACGCGTGGAACCGCGGGTGCGCAATAGGTGATCGGGACACGGGCGTCAACGGTACGCGCAAGCGGGCAGGCGAGCGCGAGAAGAATGCGGGGGCGTCAAGCGTGTGCAGCAACCGCGAAAGTGGCGAGGACGCGCGCGAACAGGCCGACAGCGAGGGCGCGCGGACGAGAGCGCGCGAGTGGGGTGCACATACGCGAGGCCTAAACCTTGCGGTCTTAGGAGTATCGAGCGATGGGGTGCACGCGCGGGGAGGAGTCAGCGACCAGCAGGAGTGCGCGAGGGACGACGCGTGCACGGACGGACAAGGCCTAGTCCGCGCGGGACTAGGAGGAGCTGAGGCGTCGGGTGACGCGTGCGAGGCGCGCGCGCGCGAAGCCGCGCGCGACAAGGATTAGGAAACCCCGAAGGGCGGCGCGCACGCATAGGGCGAGAGAGGCGGCCGAACAAGTACTTGTGCTTCAAGTTAATTGGAGTGCAAGTCAAGACAATTAGTATTTTAGTTATGTTAGGATTTTATTACCATGTTGCTTTTCATTCTAGAATTAGGAGATCTAATTACCTTAGGCTTAGATTTATTTTATGCACCTATAAATAGGGATCATCCCTCATTGTTTTTCATGTCTTGGAATTGATGAAATAGAAAAGAACGTTTGTTCGAAACCGTGTGTTAGGGTTCGTGAGAATTCGATCATGCAACCGAATTGGTGAGGCTAAGACCCAAGCCAGTTCAACGATTTAGAGAGGCTAAGACCCGATCTATTTCGAGAGTGTAGCGAGGCTAATACTCGAGTGAACTCAAGTATCGTGAGAGAGTTAGGCTAATAACCGAGTCGATCACACCTATCGTCGAGAGCAAGGCTGTGGCGAAGCCGTGATCGAGACAAGTCGAGGGAACGCAACACTCGATCCGTCATCACAGTGTCCGTGCGCGTGCCTGCGCGCGCCCGACTTCTTCGTGCCCCGCCTGTGCGCGCGCCCACCCACGCGTGTGATGCGGAAGTGTCTTTCGAGGCCCAAGGATGTCGAGAGCCGATGGTCGGGACAGTTCGAAAAGGCCGAGAAAAGGGCCAAAAGCACGCACGCATGGCCTAAGAGAAGGGTACGAGCTCGAATGCGTGGCGCACAAGCACGGGACGAGTCAACACAAAAGCGAAGCAACCTACGAGAGTCTCGCGTAAAGGATTGGGTACGCATGAGAGAAACTCGCACGAGCACAAAGAGACGTATGCGGAGAGGCCGCATGAATCATTGGTGCTCAAGGCATACGAGCATGGCGCGCATGCAGATAGGCCTGGAGGATGGCAGCGGGACGAAGACATTGCGTGAGCAAGCACGCGGGGGCGTACACGGAGGTGATGCGCAAGTACACGAGACGAGCCGTGCGAGCCGAGGGACGAAGTTTCTAGAAGACATTTGTTAGTTAAATTAGTTATATATTAATTTAGTTAGTTTAATATATTATATATTGTTAGGTGTTAGTAGCATGTGTTAGTAGTGTTAGTTAGCGGCGTTAGCAGGTAGGTTAGTTTATTAGTTTAGTAATTGTTAATAGTTAGCGTGAGGTTACATAGGTTAGTATTTAATTATAGCCGTAACTTATTTATTAGTATTAGGATTAGTTTTTTTGGTTAGGTAATTTATATATTGGTAAGTCTTGATATGCAAGACATTTAGTTGCCTTAGAACTAGATATTATTTCCTAGTTAGAATTATAGCTCTCATAGGACTAGATCTAGTTTCTCCTATAAATACCCTTGTACTCTTATTATTTTGAATATCCAAGAAATTAATAGAAAATCGAACGTTTGTTCACCAACTCTTGTGTGTGAGTTTACATACAAAATCGTGTTAGAAATAGGACCAACATCCGGGTTTCTTCACAACTATCGCGAAGTACGAAGGCGTCGGCGCGCGTATTAGCAACCTATCGCTTAGAGATCAAGGCGTTGGCGTGGGTTTCGAAGCAATTCGAGTTGAGGCAGATACACGATCATCATCATTGGTGCTTTCATTGAGAGGGTTGGTCGTGTATCTTGTTTAAACTTTTTCCCTTCTTCTTTCTTTTCGATTTTTCTTTTTGTTTAGATTCAAAAAAAAAAGAGAGTTTTCTTTGGTTTTGTTTAGCGTGCGTAAGTAGCAGGGCAACAAAAATATATATATATATATATATATATAT
>CACSLK010027624.1:13251397-13273038 GCA_902706635.1 Striga hermonthica | reverse complement strand
TATATTTTTTTTTCGTGTGAGTGTGTGAGTAGCCAACAAAAAAAAGTTATAATTGTTCTTTTGATTTCTTTTGTGTGCGTGAGTTTCTATTGAAAAAGAAAAAAAAAAGTATTTTTCATTGATTTGGTGTGAGTTTTACGTGAGTATCAGAAAAAAAAAATTGTATATTGAGGAGCCGGGAGTTTGCGTGAGTTTTAGCTAGAAAAAAAATATATTTTCCGAGCCATTATACGAGATGGAGTGGTAGGATCCAATAGAGAAGATGAAGTTAGAATGGTGGATCGACGAGGTCATTGAAGAAATTCAAGAATTGAAGCGCATAGGCAAAAGAAAGTGGTTAAAGGATAGAGAATGTGATAAGTTGGACAAGTTGCGTAAAGAGCGAGCTAAGTACCGAGTGAGGTTACGCAAACTCGTGTCACGCACGGATGAGTTCGTCGACAAAGAGCCCGTGTTTACGTTCAATCCGCCGGGCTACGTTGAAGACAAGGTCGCCGTGTCCGTGGTCGAGCCAGTCGAAGACAAGAAGGAGATTTTGGCCGTGGTCGAAGAAGGCCAGAATGACAAGACGCACATGGAGAAAAAGGCAGATGAAGAGTTGGAGACGCTCCAAGTGATGGTCATGGGCGAGTCCTTGAGAACAATGACTCATTCGAAGGGAGAAGGAATGATGCGGAAGTGGCTTTCGAGGCCCAAAGATGTCAAGAGCCGATGGCCGGGACAGTTCGAAAAGGCCGAGAAAAGGGCCAAAAGCACGCACTCATGGCCTAAGAGAAGGTTACGAGCTCGAATACGTGGCGCACAAGCACGAGACGAGTCAACGCAAAAGAGAAGCAACCTACGAGAGTCTCGCGTAAAGGATTGGTACGCACGAGAGGAACTCTCACGAGCACAAAGAGACGTATGCGGAGAGGCCGCATGAATCATTGGTGCTCAAGGCATACGAGCATGGCGCGCATGCAGATAGGCCTAGAGGATGGCAGCTGGCCGAAGACATTGCGTGAGCAAGCACGCGGGGGCATACTCGGACATGATACGCAAGTACACGAGGCGAGCCGTGCGAGCCGAGGGACGAAGTTTCTAGAAGACATTTGTTAGTTAAATTACTTATGTATTAATTTAGTTAGTTTAATATATTATGGAGTATATTGTTAGGTGTTAGTCGCATGTGTTAGTATTTAATTAGAATTAGTAGTGTTAGTTAGCGGCGTTAGCAGGTAGGTTAGTTTATTAGTTTAATAGTTGTTAATAGTTTGCGTGAGGTTACATAGGTTAGTATTTAATTATAGACGTAACTTATTTATTAGTATTAGGATTAGTTTTGTTGGTTAGGTAATTTATATTTTGGTAAGTCTTGATATGCAAGACATTTAGTTGCCTTAGAACTAGATATTATTTCCTAGTTAGAATTATAGCTCTCATATGACTAGATCTAGTTTCTCCTATAAATACCCTTGTACTCTTATTATTTTGAATATCCAAGAAATTAATAAAAAATCGAACGTTTGTTTACCAACTCTTGTGTGTGAGTTTACATACAAAATCGTGTTAGAAATAGGACCAACATCCGGGTTTCTTCACAACTATCACGAAATACGAAGGCATCGGCGCGCGTATTAGCAACCTATCGCTTCGGGACCAAGGCGTCGGTGTGGGTTTCAAGCAATTCGAGTTGAGGCAGATACACGATCTTCATCAGCATGGCCCTGCGCGCCACTGCCTGCCAGTGTGCCCATGTGCGCGGGCTGCACCCGTTAGGCACCCGACTTGCTTTCCTTCCATTTCTTCGAGCCACCTGATACTTTAGCCATCCCCACCAGGTCCTAATCCTTTGATGCGCATCTCTAAACCTCCAATGGCACTTCTGCTTGCGGCGTTTTCTTCCTTGGCCTAAATGTGCTCCGTGCTCGGGCTTAGTAGGGTCGATGACCACTTCCGTATCATTCCCGCCCCCTTTAAGCACATCCTTGTCCTCAAGGATCGAGGCTATCTTCAAACTCTTCATTTTGGCTTCTCGGCTTTTTCCCCTTGGTTCGGTTTTTAGCATGACAAGTCGGCTTCCCGAGTAGATTTTCATTATGCATTTCTTATAATTCGTAGTAACTTCTCCAAGTCCCTCTAGCCATTGAATTCCAAGAACTATCTCAGGCCCCACAATAGGTAGTGCATAGAGGTCGGCTTTGATGATCTCGCATTGTAGGTTGATGGGCACCTCTCGGTAATATTCATGACATCTTAGCCGCTCTCCATTGGTATTCAGTCGCAAATAAAGTTATGCGATAAGCCAGTGTTGACTAGTACCTCGATTGGCCATTCCTTGATCATGGCGGGCAGTCAAATCGTTCTCGGTCCCTGTAGGCCTGCCATTGCATTAACCGAGATCTTCAAATCTTCGTTCACTTGTTGCGCTGGTTGTTCCTCATAGGCTTCTTCCTCGTCCTCTTCGATGACGTCAATCAGAAAAAGTTGTTTGCATTGATGACCTGGGGTGAACCTTTCTTCGCATTTGTAGCAGAGACCCTTCTCACGTCGGCGTCTCATCTCCTCGAACGTGAGTTGTTTAACGCTCAGAGGTGGCGTTCGAAAGTTTTTCGGTGGTCACAGGTTGGGCTGGACGTTGCTCACGTTCGATGGTGCGTTGTCTATGATTGTGCGCTCGTTCAAGTGTTGGTCCGTGCGCCGTTGTTCCATTTTGCGCACACTCTCTCGCCCGATCCTCCGTGTGGCCATTAAGTGTTCATCCCTTCTTCGCGTAGATTCCATTGCCTCGCGCATGGTCTGTGGTCGGTCGAGCCTTACTTATGCGGCTAACTCGAACTTGAGCCCACCTATGAAAGTCCCAATGAGCGCAGAACTCGGCCAGTTGCGCACCCGACAGACCAGCCGCTCGAACTCCTTCATGTAGGCCCGAAGACTCCCCGTCTACTTGATGTGTGGGAGCGCCTCATCATAGCTGTGATAGTCAGATGACCCAAATCAAGCAAGTAATTCGCGCTCGATTTTTTCCCATCGGATATGGAGCGGGTTGCCTTGGTAGATGCTCACAAGCCATTGTCACCATACGTTGGCCTCCCCATCAAGATAGTAAGCAACGTACCTTACACGGTCATGCCCATCGGTCTTATTAAGCTTGAAATATTGCACAGCTCGATTGAGCCATGTGTCAGGATCTGTGCCGGTGAAGGTGGACAGCGTGAGTCGTGGTTTGACGGGCTTCGGTCGGTCATAGTCGTAGGACGCCTGGGACTGCTGGTTAAAGTCGTCATCCCGCTCGAAGTCCGCTTGTCGTTGCTCTCGTTACTCGCGCTGTTGATCCTCAGGCCGCTCGCGGTTGGGACGCCGCTCATGATCGTGATGCGCACGGTCTTGCTGCCGAGGGGTTTGTTGTTTTACGATGCTGCACGCCATCTCGTCAAAGCGGCGATTCATGATTTCCATCAGCTCTTGAACCGTGGCCTTGGTAGTGTCGAGCCCTTCACTCATAGTAAGGACCTGAGCATCGATATTATCACTCTTGTCCTTCATCTCCTTGTTGGCCATGACGTTCTTCTCTTGCTTTCGCTCTTTACTTCCTAGACTCGTTTTGAAGATGATGATGATATATATATATTTTTTTTTTTTGATAGGGGGGACGAAAAAAGAAGAAGAAAAAAGAAAGGGAAGGGGGTAGAAGAAAAACACACGATCTAACACCTCTCAACGAGAGCACCAATGATGAGAATCGTGTGTTTCGATTGTCGATAAGCCACAAACCAGTGCCTTGAATCACCGATAGTTTCCTAGAGGTTCACAAACCACACCCCTCTAAATGAATAAAATTGCAATAGAAATGTTGAAAAAATCTAAGACAAAGTGTTTGAACAAAAGTTTGGATTTTTATTGATAAATTTCATGATGAAAAATAAAATGGGGAAGGGGCCTTTATATCGGCACAAAATATATCTAGTCCTAATCTACCTAGGGAATTATTAAAGCAATAAAATATTAGAAATCTTAATTAAGCTAGAAATTATAAAGCAATAAGGAAACTATATAACTTGGCTTGCACTCCAAGTTGGGAAGAATGATCTAGGGAAAATTCAACTCAAAAAGCCTTCTAGAAGTTCCACTTTCATGCTGGCCAAGTCTACCTGCGCGCTGCCCCTGGCTGCTGCCCGTGCGCGCTGCTGCCCTGCGCGCGCGCACGCTACTGCCCTGCGCCCGCGCGCGTTGATACGGAAGTGGGTTTCGAGCCCCAAAGACAAGAAGGGCCAAGAGCCGAGACAACCCGATGAGGCCGAAAAATGAGCCAAAATGATGCATGCATGGCCTAAAAGACGTGTATGAGCTCGTATGTGAGGTCGCGCATGGAGGTGCGCGAAGGCACGCGAGAAGATGGTCCATAGGCATACGACGTTCGGACACAAGAAAGGGCGTATTCAAAAAGGACGCGCACACGCGCATGGCGCTTGGAGGTTAGACGAAGTGGTGCGCAAGGGGTGGATGTTGGGTGGTTGATGCGCGCGAGGGATTGTTGCGGTGGGACGAGCGAACGATGGGCGCTGGGTGAGGCAGCGCTGGGTGATGGTGCGCATGGGTATGCAATAGGCAAGCAGAGCGCAGGGGCGCCGGGCAACACGCGCGAGGCTCAAGTCAAGACCAGTGTGACAAGCCTAATCCTCGTAGGAATAGGCAAGGCGCGAATACTAATCCTTGCAGGAATAGGAAAAGCAGTTGAGTGTCGGAACGTGCGTGAAAGATCGGTGATGGGAGTAATCCTCGAAAGATCAGGAAACGTAACTGAGAGCATATTCCTAGTAGAAATAGGAATAGTAGATATGGGCTCGAGGCATGGTCCTACAAGGAATAGGAATGGCACATGTGGGGCGCGAGGCCTTAAGCCTCGAGGCGATAGGACATACACGCATGGGCGAAGGCGGTGCAGCCTTAGTCCTCCAGGACTAGGGCGAGGCGTGAGGGCGGCGCAAGACAAGGGGGCGGCCAAACTTGGAGTGGGGGGCAAGTAAGAGTATTGGAGTGCAAGGCAAGGAATTGAAGTGCAAGTCAAGTAATTAGGAGATCTAGTAGATGTTAGGATATTTACTTGCCTTAGGATTTAATATTTTATTGCTTAATTAG
The DNA here is from genome assembly GCA_902706635.1 of Striga hermonthica. Taxonomy (NCBI): domain Eukaryota; kingdom Viridiplantae; phylum Streptophyta; class Magnoliopsida; order Lamiales; family Orobanchaceae; genus Striga; species Striga hermonthica. The sequence goes on along the minus strand of CACSLK010027624.1, from coordinate 13,267,920 downwards.
TTCCCTAGGTAGATTAGAACTAGACTAGTTTAGGATCTATAAATAGGGGTCTTCCCTCATTGTTTTTGATGTCCAGAATTGATGAGTTGAATTGAAAAGAACATTTGTGTTGGTGTTATATACTTAAGCTTTGCTTTAGTGGATATTACACTTGTTATTTCTTGATGAATGAGAAATATGTTTGGTTAAATAAGTTCCACGTTCTGTTGTTTTGCATGTAAATAAGTGGGTCGTCATCGGGCGTACCGAAGATCACTATATCAGTTACTTGCGAAACAAGAATCATTAGTTCACAACCTAGATGGAATTGAACAAACCATCGGAACGGTTGTAGTGTCAACCGTATGGTTTGTCTTGACCGATTAGTTGCACTAGTACATTTATGTATTGAACAGGATCCCAGAGAGGGATGTTCGTTTTATACTGATCGTCGTAAACGAACTAGGCCTCAGTTAATTATTGCGTGCTCTTAACCCGTAAGATATTAAATTGGCATGTGCACATAATTGTTGTTGCTTTGATTCTTTGGGTGAGATCTAAACCGGGTCGACATATTTAATGAATTGGGTAATGACATTATGTGTTCGATGTGCTATTATGATATTTACGACCACCATGTGCGTTAGTCTGATGATGTCCCCAAAGTGAGTTGATGAAGGAATATTATGCTAAACCCTGCAGGTGGATTTATTCCGGCATAATATGAATGCTATGAGCGAGCGCTAGCTTTGATAATATAATATATTAATTAATTCTTGATTATTAGTGATCGAATTAATTAATGGACATTATATCTTAAACATGGGGAGGTAAATCGGATAATTATAATAAGGAGTCTCAAATGTAATTTGGGATAGGTGAGGGGAGTGCAATAATATTATTGTGGTGGACTTTAATATTATTAATATATTAATTGTGGGGTTGCTCCAAAGTATTAATATATTAGAAGCCCTTATCCTATTCTCCTTAGGGTCCCTATTGTAGCTCTATATATACAGCATTAGGCTCTTGGAAGAGAATACAATCCCATAACCTTGGGAATTACGTCCGCCCTCTCTCTCTCTCTTTTAAGGAGTTGTTCTATTTCTTGTGCTCCACTGATACAAGATCTAGATAGCTGTTTGAGAATACAGTAGAAGATCTTAAGGTATATACGGGATTCCAATCAAATCTATCATACATCCAAACCGGAGACCAAAACCAGCAAGTGACCATACCACGACGACAAGGACGACGAGTCGAAGAGATCGCCGTCGAGATCGCCGCCATCCGCCGCCGCACGCGCCGTCACGCGCCGCCGGAAGGTACCAGTTGCTGAGGCTTACTCGCGCGCGTGAGAGCACGTGGAAGCTCCGTTTTCCGATCGGACAACGCCGTTGACTTCGCCGTGACGTCAGCCTTCTGGATTGGTCAAGTTTGTTCGATTTCGAGAAGATTTGATTTGCGGTCATCTGTTCGGGCCAGCCAGATCTACATAAATTTTAAGCCGTAAGTTTTCTACATCAAACCTTTAGATCCGCTGCGCATAGGTTTATGTTGTTTGTTTATCCGTGATTTGTGCATATCGAGATCCTCATAGGTCCCAACAATTGGTATCAGAGCTGAGGTTAATCCGTTATGTACAAGATCCGGATTAAACGACTTTTATTGTCTATGTGTGCTCAAGCGCAGCCATATATATTGGGTTATTTGCATAACTTGGTTTTGTAGGAAGTAGTTAATCCACTATTATGGCCACCCTTTTATGTGGTTGTGCTTAATTGATGGTTGGTTGTATGGTTTTAAATTTGTTTTTAAAAGCCTCGAGATTGTCGAGGAATTATGGATGAATGCTTGTATTAATTGCTCGGGGGTTGACCGGATAGTTTAATTTATTAATAGAAGACATGTACATCACCTCGCTGGATCTAGGAATCGATCTATGTAATTTTGTTAATTATATTTTTCGAATTGTGATCGACCGTTGGAGACCGGGCCTTCACAAAGATCCAAAGAGCCTCGACGGACAAAGCAAGGAAGAAACCGGAGCCTGGAGCCTAGGCTGGCCGGCGTGGCTGCGGCTGGCATCTTGGGCTGCCGGGGCCGCGGCGGGCGCGCAAGGCTCGAGTCAGGTGGCTCGAACTGTCTCGCGTTTTATTAATAAAAAAAAATATTTTGACCATCGGGGTGGCAGCCGGCGGCCGGCGGGACGACCGAAGGTGGAGGTTTTGTGGAATTTGCAGTACAAGTCAACCGGGATTCTACTGCAGTGGGAGTTCCAGTTGGTTTAGGAAAGAAATCCTAATCCAAGGAGAATAAATATTTAATTGGCCATAATAGTGGATATTTATTTATGGCATTAATTATTTATTTGTTTATTTATGCATGGGATTATTTAGAATTGCATAAATATGTTAAAAATCCTCATTTAAGTACTAAGTTGAGAAGGATATTTAAAGTTAAGATAATTTTTAAATTCCTAAGGCCTCCATTTCTAATTCGTTGGTAAACCAATTAATTGATAGTGTGGGCTTCCCCGAGGATGACATTGCTTGAAAATTAATTGAAGGATAATTATAAGATCGAATTTCTAAATTTTAGACAGTTAAAGGAAATCAAATGAGAGCGTACGGGTCACCCCGAGGTGAACGTATAATCGATTTTGACGACCTTAGGACCGAAGAATGGGATTCACTTAGAATGCGATTCATTTCATAACCCCCCGAGGGGTCCCTAATTTTTCTTGCATGGCTAAAAGGTGACCGACTATTAATTTCGTTCGTCATTAAATTGGTTTTAATTAATGGAAATTAATGGGTTGTGGAAAAACCCTTCTTTAAAGAAATGAAGAATTAGTAGAGTTGCCCGAGCATCATACTAAATTCTCACGGTTTAAGGATGTCGGTGAATTTAAGTTAATATTGTTTTGAGGATGTCAATATTAACAGTTAAATTCAAAATGTTTAATCAGTAAAATATTTTCGTAATTCTCAGGTTTATTCATCATGTCGTTCAATCCGTTGTCTATTATCCTAAAAGAAAATCAACTCACCGGTCCTAATTACATTGATTGGAAAAGGAACTTAGACATAGTGCTGACTACTGAAAGCTATAAGTATGTGCTAACTGAGGCTTGTCCTGATGTGCCAGCTGATAATGCCCCAGATGAGGAGAAACGGGAGTATGCTCGGTGGAAGAAGGCTGATGAGATGGCAAAGTGTTACATTTTGGATTCTATGTCAAATGTCCTTCAACATCAGCATCAGTCAATGGCCACTGCTGCAGATATGCTTCTGAACCTCAACAAACTGTTTGGGCATCAGTCGAGGGCTGCAAGACAAGAGGCTTTAAGTGCTCTGATGAACACGTGCATGGCAGAGGGTACACCCGTAAGGGAGCATGCTCTCAAGGTCATGGCGCAGCTGAATGAGCTAGAGGTTCTTGGAGGTTTTATTGACGAGGAAACCCAGGTTGATATCATGCTCCAATCTCTGCCGAAGAGTTTTGATCTGTTCCGGTTGAACTATAACATGCACAAGATGCATATGGCTCTTCCAAAACTGTTGTCAGAACTCCAGTCGGCTGAGGCCTTGTTCACTCAGAAATCAGTTGTGCTGGTTGCCGAGCAAGCCGGACCTTCTAGGCCTCACAAGGGCAAGAAGAGAAAGAAGGCTGCAGGAAAGGCAAAGGCACAAAGCACCCAGTTAGTGCCTCAACAGGCTGTGGCAAAGAAGCCAAAAGGTAGATGCCATAAATGCAATAAGTCAGGGCACTGGAAGGTCGATTGTCCTCTCCTCAAGAAGGGCAAAGAAGGTAACTCTCATACTTTTGTCGTAGAAACATGTTTAGCGGTTGTATCTACCAGTACCTGGTGTGTAGATACTGGAGCCACTGATCATGTCTGCAATTCTTTGCAGGGGTTCCAGGAAACCAGACGACTTAGGGATGGTGAGATTACAGTCTACATGGGTAATGTTACGAAAGTGGCAGCAGTTGCAGTGGGAGTTGTTACTTTAGTATTTGATGCTAGTATTTTGGTTTTGAACAATTGTCTTTTTGTTCCAAGTTTTAGGAAGAATTTAATTTCAGTTTCTAAACTCGTTTTGAATGGTTATTCAGTTTCGTTTAATAACTCTGTTGTTATTCGTTATGGTAATCATTAGATTTGTTCTGGTTCAATGGTTGGCAATCTATATGTTCTGAAACCAAAGTCTCCCACACTGCAACAAAATGAATCGAATAATGTCTCGACTAAAACTAATAAGAGAAAAGAGTCTTCGATGAATCATGCATATCTTTGGCACCTTAGGCTTGGGCACATCAACCTTAGAAGGATTCAAAGGTCGGTATCTACTGGGCATTTTGATCCAGTAGAAGATTATAACCAGACTTGCGAGTCCTGCCTAGAAGGTAAGATGATCCAGAGGCCGTTTTCGGCAAAGGGGCGAAGGAGCCAAGAAGTGCTAGGATTGATTCATTCTGATTTGTGTGGTCCTATGTCGATCCAAGCTAGAGGAGGCTATGAGTATTTCGTCACTTTTATTGATGATTATTCTAGATATGGATACATTTACTTGTTACACCGCAAGTCCGAATGCTTTGAGAAATTCAAGGAGTATAGGACAGTTGTGGAGAAACAACAAGGTAAAAGTATCAAGTGTCTTCGATCTAATCGAGGAGGCGAATACCTCTTTGGAGAATTTAGGACATACCTATCAGAAGCAGGGTTGAATCTCAGCTGACTGCACCCGGCACGCCCCAGCAGAACGGGGTTGCAGAGCAAAGAAACAGAACTTTTATAGAAATGGTTAGGTCGATGATGAGTTATTCGAAGTTACCAGATTCGTTTTGGGGATTTGCATTAGACACAGCATGTTACATTCTGAATTTTGTTCCTTCAAAGTCAGTAGACAGTACTCCTTATGAGTTGTGGAAAGGGCGCAAGCCTAGTTTCTCACAAATTCGAATTTGGGGTTGCCCTGCACATGTCTTAGTGCAGGAGGCTGGCAAGTTGGAGAAATGTTCAGAAGTGAGACTGTTTGTCGGCTATTCCAAGGAAACGAAAGGTGGTTTATTTTATAGTCCTGAGGATCAGAAGGTGATCGTTAGTACGAACGCTAGATTCTTGGGAGAAGACTATATCATAGATCATAAGCCCAGTAGTAAACTTGTCCTAGAGGAGTTAGGGAGAGATATCGATAGTTCCCCACCGAGTGCGCAAGTAGATACATCACATAGTACTACAACACGTAACACTGATAGTGTGCTAGTACAGACGGTACCTTGTCGTAGTGGGAGGGGTTCTACACAACCTGACCGATGGATAGGTCTTGGAGAGTCATCGGACTCAGTTCCAGGAGGCCTAGAATCGGACCCAAGAACTTATGACGAGGCACTCCAAGATAGAGATGAAAATTCGTGGAAGGTTGCAATGAAAGCTGAGATGGGGTCTATGGACACCAATCAGGTCTGGGATCTTGTAGAACCACCCGATGGGATACTTCCCATTGGATGCAAGTGGGTTTACAAGAGAAAGAGGGGACCGGATGGAAAGGTGGAAACCTTTCAAGCTAGGCTTGTTGCGAAAGGTTATACCCAGAAAGAGGGTATCGATTATGATGAAACTTTTTCGCCAGTAGCTATGCTTAAATCCATTCGGATTCTCTTAGCTGTAGCCACTCATATGGATTATGAAGTCTGGTAGATGGATGTTAAGACGGCTGTCCTTAATGGGAACCTTCAGGAAGACATCTATATGCAGCAACCAGAAGGATCTATTGCAAAAGGGCATGATCACTTAGTTTGTAAGCTTAATCGGTCCATTTATGGACTGAAGCAAGCTTCAAGGTCTTGGAATATTCGGTTTGATGAGGTAATCCAGTTATATGGATTTAACCAATGTCCGGATGAGCACTGTGTATACAAGAAGATTAGTGGAAGCGTGGTGGTGTTTCTTGTGCTATACGTGGATGACATACTTCTTATTGGCAACAACAAGAAGGAGTTGTCGGACGTAAAGGTGTGGTTGTCTAAGCAGTTTGATATGAAGGACTTGGGTGAAGCAGGACACATTCTTGGTATCAAGATCATTCGTGATCGTGAGAAGAGAATGATGTGCTTATCCCAGTCTTCATATATAGATACTGTCTTGGCTAGATTCAGTATGCAGAACTCTAAGAGAGGTACATTACCTTTCAGACATGGAGTACCTTTATCTAAGGAGTTGTCTCCCAAGATGACTGAGGAGATAGAGGACATGAAGACAGTTCCTTATGCTTCGGCAGTAGGAAGTCTCATGTATGCAATGCTGTGCACTAGGTCTGATATTAGCTACGCCGTTGGCATGGTAGCGAGATATCAAAGTAATCCAGGAAGGGAACATTGGGCTGCGGTGAAACATATACTCAAGTACCTGCGAAGGACTAACGAGTACATGTTAGTTTACCGTGCAGACAGTTTGTTTCCGCTGGGTTACAGCGATTCTGATTTTCAGTCAAATAGGGACGAGAGTAAGTCAACCTCAGGTTATGTGTTTACCTTGAGAGGTGGAGCCATTTCATGGAGGAGTGCTAAGCAGAAGTGTGTAGCAGACTCCACTATGGAAGTCGAGTACATCGCAGCCTCTGAGGCAGCGAAAGAGGCAGTTTGGCTCAGAAACTTCTTAGTGGACTTAGATGTGATTCCGAGTTTGCCACGTGTTATTACCGTGTACTGTGATAACAGTGGTGCAGTAGCAAACTCAAGGGAACCACGAGCCCACCGAGCAAGCAAACACATAGAGCGCAAATACCACTTTATCAGAGATATTGTGGCTAGAGAGAAGTTGAGATCACCAAGATTGCATCAGAAGACAACCTAGCTGATCCTTTTTACGAAGAGTTTGCCAGAGAAGGCCTTCGCCAAACACGTAGAGGGAATGTGAGTCAAATGTATGGTGATAGGATGGACATAGGTCTTTTAGGATATGGATTGATAGGACTATACTAGTAAAGCGGCAGCTTTAAGTATAAGTGGGAGATTGTTGGTGTTATATACTTAAGCTTTGCTTTAGTGGATATTACACTTGTTATTTCTTGATGAATGAGAATTATGTTTGGTTAAATGAGTTCCACGTTCTGTTGTTTTGCATGTAGATAAGTGGGTCGTCATCGAGCGTACCGAAGATCACTATATCAGTTACCTGCGAAACAAGAATCATTAGTTCACAACCTAGATGGAATTGAACAAACCATCGGAACGGTTGTAGTGTCAACCGTACGGTTTGTCTTGACCGATTAGTTGCACTAGTACATTTATGTATTGAACAGGATCCCAGAGAGGGATGTTCGTTTTATACTGATCGTCGTAAACGAACTAGGCCTCAGTTAATTATTGCGTGCTCTTAACCCGTAAGATATTAAATAGGCATGTGCACATAATTGTTGTTGCTTTGATTCTTTGGGTGAGATCTAAACCGGGTCGACATATTTAATGAATTGGGTAATGACATTATGTGTTCGATGTGCTATTAGGATATTTACGACCACCATGTGCGTTAGTCTGATGATGTCCCCGAAGTGAGTTCATGAAGGAATATTATGCTAAACCCTGCAGGTGGATTTATTCCGGCATAATATGAATGCTATGAGTGAGCGCTAGCTTCGGTAATATAATATATTAATTAATTCTTAATTATTAGTGATCAAATTAATTAATGGACATTATATCTTAAACATGGGGAGGTAAATCGGATAATTATAATAAGGTGTCTCAAATGTAATTTGGGATAGGTGAGGGGAGTGCAATAATATTATTGTGGTGGACTTTAATATTATTAATATATTAATTGTGGGGTTGCTCCACAGTATTAATATATTAGATGCCCTTATCCTATTCTCCTTAGGGTCCCTACTGTAGCTCTATATATACAACATTAGGCTCTTGGAAGAGAATACAATCCCATAACCTTGGGAATTACGTCCGCCCTCTCTCTCTCTCTCTCTTCCAAGGAGTTGTTCTTTTTCTTGTGCTCCACTGATACAAGATCTAGATAGTTGTTTGAGAATACAGTAGAAGATCTTAAGGTATATACGGGATTCGAATCAAATCTATCATACATCCAAACCGAGACCAAAACCAGCAAGTGACCATACCACGACGACCAGGACGACGAGTCGAAGAGATCGCCGTCGAGATCGCCGCCATCCGCCGCCGCACGCGCCGTCACGCGCCGCCGGAAGGTACCAGTTGCTGAGGCTTCTCGCGCGCGTGAGAGCGCGTGCAAGCTCTGTTTTCCGATCAGACAACGCTGTTGACTTCGTCGTGACGTCAGCTTTCTGGATTGGTCAAGTTTGTTCGATTCCAAGAATATTTGATTTGCGGTCATCTGTTCGGGCCAGCCAGATGTACATAAATTTTAAGCCGTAAGTTTTCTACATCAAACCTTTAGATCCGTTGCGCATAGGTTTATGTTGTTTGTTTATCCGTGATTTGTGCATATCGAGATCCTCATAGGTCCCAACAATTTGTTCAAACCGTGTGTTAGGATTCGTGAGAGTCTGATCATGCAATCGAATTAGTGAGGCTAAGACCCGAGCTAGTTCAAAATCGAGGAAGCAAGGTTAATTACCGAGTGAACTCAAGTATCGTGAGAGAGTTAGGCTAATAACCGAGTCGATCACACCTATCATTGAGAGCAAGGCCGTGGCGACGCATTGTTCGAGGCAAGTGAGTGGAACAAAACACATGATCCTTCATCATTGGTGCTTTCATTGAGAGTGATTGGTTGTGTGTTTCGTTATACTTTTGCTACCCTATTCTTTTTTCTTTTTTTCGATTTTTCTGTTCTTTTTGTTCGATTTTTTGGTTCGCATTTTTGTTCTTTTTTCTTTGTTTTTTTCGTGAGATCGAGTAAAAAAAAAGTGTCATCCTAGTTTGTTTGATTTTACTTTTTTAGAGTCTTAAAAAAAGAGAGAGTCAAGATGTTCTTCTTACCATTAGATGAGTTGGATTAGGAAGATCTTCTAATGTTGGAAGGGTTGGAGAGGAATTTGACCCCATGGGAGCAAAAATATTTGGAGGAGTTGCACGAGCGAAGATATCTCGAAGAGAAGCTCCGAGAATCACGCGAGTCCGAGGATCCACCTTCATTCAGCGACGTGTTCATGGACGAGAAAGTGGCTCACATCGAGATCGAGGACAAAGGAGCCGAAGTGGTCGAGGTCAAGGAGACAATCTTGGACATGGATGAAGAGTTGTACGACGTCGAGGATGCCGAGGTTGAGGAAGAGATCTTGCTCATGGTCGAAGAGGGCCTTAGTGAGGAGACGCACGTGGAGGACGAGGATATCAATGTCGAGAGTGTGGTCTTGGTCGAGGTCGAGGTCGAAGAAGGAGTGCCCGAGGTTTGGATGGTCGAGGATGAGTCCTTGAGGACAAGGACATTCTTAAAGGGGGCGGGAATGATACGTAAGTGGGTTTCGAGGCCCAAAGACAAGAAAGGCCAAGAGCCGAGACAACCCGATGAGGCCGAAAAAAAAGCCAAAACGACGCATGCATGGCCTAAAAGACAGGTACGAGCTCATAGCGAGGTCGCGCATGGAGGTGTGCGAAGGCACGCAAGAAGATGGCCCATAGGCATACTACGTTCGGGCGCAAGAAAGGGCGCATTCAAGAAGGGCGCGCACACGTGCATTGGTGTAGACGCGCATGGCGCTTGGAGGTTAGACGAAGTGGCGTGCAGGGGGTGGATGTTGGGTGGTTGATGCGCGCGAGGGATTGTTGCGGTGGGACGAGCGAATGATGGGCGCTGGGCGAGGCAGCGCTGGGCAATGGCGCGCAATCCACGTAGGAATAGGCAAGACGCGAATACTAATCCCCGCAGGAATAGGAAAAGCTGTTGAGTGCCAAAACGTGCGTGAAAGATCTGTGATGGGAGTAATCCTCGAAAGATCAGGAAACGTAACCGGGATCATATTCCTAGTAGGAATAGGAATAACGGATATGGGCTCGAGGCATGGTCCTACAAGGAATAAAAATGGCACATGTGGGGCGCGAGGCCTTAAGCCTCGAGGCGAGAGGACATACACGCATGGGCGAAGGCGGTACAACCCTAGTCCTCGAGGACTAGGGCGAGGCGTGAGTGCGGCGCAAGACAATGGGGCGGCCAAACTTGGAGTGGGGAGAAAGTAAGAGGATTGGAGTGCAAGGCAAGGAATTGGAGTGCAAGTCAAGTGATTAGGAGATCTAGTAGATGTTAGGATATTTACGTGCCTTAGGATTTAATATTTTATTGCTTAATTAGTTCCCTAGGTAGATTAGAACTAGACTAGTTTAGGATCTATAAATAGGGGTCTTCTCTCATTATTTTATATGTCCAGAACTGATGAGTTGAATAGAAAAGAACGTTTGTTCAAACCGTGTGTTAGGATTCGTGGGAGTTCGATCATGCAATCGAAAAAGTGAGGCTAAGACCCGAGCTAGTTCAAAATCGAGGAAGCAAGGCTAATTACCGAGTGAACTCAAGTATCGTGACAGAGTTAGGCTAATAACCGATTCGATCACACCTATCGTTGAGATCAAGGTCGTGGCGATGCATTGTTCGAGGCAAGCGAGTGGAACAAAACACACGATCCTTCATCACTCGTGCTGCCCGCGCGCGCTGCGCTCGCGCGCCCGTCCCTACGCGCGTGTTTCCACGCACGCTGTTCTGCTGCGCCGCGCCCCAGTGCGCCAGTGTTCGTGCGCGTGCCAGTGCGCGCGCACGTGCCTGCGAGCGCCTAACTTATTCGCGCCCCGCCTGTGCGCGTGCCCACCCACGCGTGGCCCTGCACGCCACTGCCTGCCAGCGCGCCCATGTGCGTGGACTGCACCCGTTAGGCACCCGACTTGCGTGCCTTCCATTTCTTCGAGCCACCTGGTACTTTAGCCATCCCCACCAGGTTCTAATCCTTTGATGCGCATCTCTAAACCTCCAATGGCGCTTCCACTTGCAGCATTTTCTTCCTTGGCCTAAATGTGCTCCGTGCTCGGGCTTAGTAGGGTCGATGACAACTTTAGTATCAGCGGGGTGTACGCGAGCGCGCGGGTGGCAGGTATGCAGGTGTTGGTTGGGATGCGCAGCAGTCAGGGCGCAAGCGTGCATTGTGCGCGGGCAACAACGCGTGGGGCGATGCGGGCGATGGCCTAGACCGCATGGGCATAGGAGTGCTGGGCGATAGCGCGCACGTGCACGAGGAGTTCGGCAGGGTGAAGGCGGCCGAACTACTTGGAGGCCAATCTACTTGGGCATCAAGCAAACTTGGAGTTCAAGACTTGCTAGTTAATTAGGATTCTATTTCCATGTTGCTTTATTTACTTCTAATATGTTTAGGATTTATTTTATTGCATGATTTAGGTGATCTAGTTTGATTAGGCTTAGATTTATTTATGCACCTATAAATACCAATGTACCTATTCATTATGACATGTGGAATGAGTGAAAAGAAAAGAGGGAACGTTATGTCAAATCATGTGTTCAAGCAAGGCCCTGAGTGCGTGTTTATCATACAAATAGTGTCTAAGAGAAGGCCCTGCGTGCGTCTGTTAGTCACACCTATCGTGACTGCGCGCTCGCGCGTGTACATGCGCGCGCCCGAACTACTCGCAGGCTGCCTGCACGTGCGCCCGTCTGCGCGTGGCCCCACTCACCATTAGGTGCCTGCTCTCGTGCTGCGTGCCCATGTGCGTGCATAGTGCCTGTTGGGCACCCAACTAGCATGCCTCCCATTCCTTCGGGCCACCTGGTATTTAGCCACCCCCACTAGGTTTCACTTCATCGATAAGCATCCCGAAACCATCGATGGCACGTTCTTTTGAGTCGTGGCCTCATCCGTGCTCGTGAGCCTCGCATATGAGCTCATACCCGTCTCTTAGGCCATGCGTGTGTTGTTTTGTCCCTATTTACAGCCTCCTCGGGTTGTCTCAGCTCTTGGACCTTCTCGTCGTCGGGGCTCGAAACCCACTTCCGCATCACAGCGTGATGAGGATCGTGTGTTTCGACTGCCGATAAGCCGCTAACCCGCGCCTTGAATCGCCGATAGTGTTTCTCTAGCCACAACCGCGCCTATTAAAACGAATAAAATTGCTATAGTATTTTGGTGAAAAGACTAAAGCAAAGTTGGAAGAACAATGTTCTAGATTTCTATTAATTTCTTGAATGATGAAAAATAACATAAGGATGGGGCCTTTATATAGGCACAAAAATATATCTAAGCCTAATCTACCTAGGGAACTAATAAAGCAATAAAATATTAAGTGTCCTAATTATAATGCTAGATGGAAACTAAATCTTTTGGTGTGCACTCTAAGTAATCCATCCCTCTCTCTCTCATGCGTATAACCGCATCACTTCGGCCCTTCATACGCGCGCCGCCTTAGCCCACGCCCTAGTCCTCGAGGACTAGGGCACCGCCCTTCGCGCGTGCATCGTCATCTGTCGTGCGGCGCACTCTAGCGCCCATCGCGCCGCCCTTGCGCGCCTGTCCACCCGCCATACCGCAGTCCTCAAGGACTGCGGCTTCGCGTCCCGCGCGTCCTGCCCCGCCCAGCGTGCCGCGCACGTCTTTGCTTCCGGCTGCTCCCCCACGCGCGTGTTGTCCTGTCTTCCTGCATGCCTCGAGGCATGAGGCCTTGTCCGCTGCGCATGAGTCCCCTTCGCCCATCCTTTCCGCGTGCGCGCCAATCAACCCCGCGCTACCCACGTTCCGCCCACGCACGCCGTCCGCGCACATCACTCGCACACCCTCGTGCAGTCTTTCTTCGCTCGTTCCGTGCGCACTACACTCCAGTGCGCGCACTTCTGCCGTCTCTCATGCCAACCTCTTGCGTGCGTGATATGCCCGTCTCGCTGCGTTCTTGAGCTTCCTAGCCACTTCCACATCATTCCCGTCCCCTTCAAGTGAATCCTTGTCCTCAAGGATGAAATTCAGGAATTGATCACGCATCTCATCAAGATCTTCCCAGGTGGCTTCTTCGGGTGGCAATTCTTACCAATCAACTAGTACTTCCCAATGATAGCGTCCTGCTTTTCTTACCTTGCGATATTCAATTGCCCGTTTCGGGCGCACGATGATCCTCCCATCAGTTGCAGTGGCTGGTAACTCCTCACAATACTTATGTGCTTCTCCTAGACTTCTTTTGAGTTGTGAGACATGTATAACTGGATGGATCTGTGAACTTTCTGGTAGTTCTAAAGGATAAGCTACCTGACCAAGGCGCTTCAGAATCTGATACGGCCTATAATAGCGAACGCCCAGCTTAGTTGCGGCCCTTTGTGCTGTTGTGCGCTGTCTGAATGGTCGTAGCTTCAGATAGACGTACTCTCCTGGTACAAAATTTTCCTCACGCCTCTTCCAATCTGCGAAGGACTTGGTCCGATTAATCGAGCCTTCGAGATTTTTCTTCAACTCTCACAACATCAGGTCTCGTTCCTCGAGCTCTCGACCAACCTCATTGTTGACTGTACTCCCTTCCGAATAGTTGATCAATGTCGGGGGTTTACGCCCGTATACCAGCTGAAATGGCGTCATCTTGGTCAACTCATGGTAAGTGGTGTTGTACCAATACTCAGCCCAAGGCAAAAAGTTTTCCCACCTCTTCGGAAATTGATGGACATAGCCCCTTAAGTACTGCTCAAGAGTTCGGTTGGTTACCTCAGTTTGTCCGTCTGTCTGTGGGTGGTAGGCTGAGCTCATAGATAACTTGGTCCCTTGCAACTTAAAGAATTCATACCAAAAGTTGCTCACAAAAATCCGATCTCGATCCGAAACGATAGATCGTGGTGCTTCATGCAGCTTCATCACATACTCCACAAATAACCTGGCAATCGACTTTGCGGTGTAAGGATGAGTGATGGGTATGAAGTGAGCATACTTTGTGAGTCGATCTACCACGACCATAACACCATCGAACCCATTGGAACTCGGTAACCCCTCTATGAAGTCCATTGTAATGTCTTCCCAGATAGCCTCGGGTACTGGTAGAAGTTGTAGCAGTCCGCTCGGCCGTCGTGAGTCAGCCTTAGTGCGCTGACAGTCGTCGCATCGTGCGATGTAGTCACGAACCGTATTCTGTTGTCTCGGCCAAAAGAACGTATTGGATATTCTCATCCATGTGCAATAGATACCCGAGTGGCCTCTAATCTTAGAATCGTGGAAGTGCTGTAAGATCTGCTCGCGTAACTGCCCATTGTCGGGAACAAATACTCGGCCTCAGTGTGAAGCAGACCATTGTGCAACTCATAGTCAATAGTCGTCTTACCTGCTTCTATCGCTTGGAGCAACTCCTGGCAATAAGCGTCCTCCTCTTGCGCCTTCCTGACTTCTTCCCAAATAGCCCAAGCTGGTCCAGTGATAGAATTCAGCTCGGCTACATCAGTCCGTCTGGATAATGCATCAGCTATTGCATTCTGTCGACCGGGCTGGTAGACTATCTCAAAATCAAACCCCATTAGTTTGGAAACGAATTTCTGCTGCTCGGGGGTCACAATCCTTTGCTTGAGTAGATGCTTGAGTGGCTGCTGGTCGGTCACAATCCGAAAGCGTCGGCCCAATAGATAAGGCATCCAGCACCTTACAGCCTCTACAACTGCTAGCATCTCCTTCACGTACACAGATAGACCCAAGCGTGTAGTGCCTAGTGCCTTGCTGAGATAAGCTAAGGGTCGCCCTTCTTGCACTAACACAGCTCTGATCCCAATGTCACTCGCATCGGTGTGTACCTCAAACAAGACATCAAACCTTGGCATGGCGAGCACTGGCGTTGTAGTCATGGCTACTTTCAGTTTCCCAAACGCCTCCTTGCTAGCTTCGGTCCATCTAAACCCGCCTTTCTTAGTCATCTCTGTCAGTGGCTTGGCGATGGTCCCATAATCCTTCACGAACTTTCTGTAATAGCCCGTAAGCCCTAGAAATCCTCTCAACTGGGTAAGACTTGTTGGTTTAGGCCAATAGACCATAGCCTCAATCTTTCGTGGATCAACCTTCACGCCCTCGTGGGATATGAACTGCCCTAGATACTCAACCATCCTCTGCCCGAATGAACACTTGGACGGTTTGATGTGAAATGAGTCGGCTTCCAAGATTTTGAGCACCACTCTCAAATGCTCAAGATGATCATCCCACAACTTTGAATAAATCAGGATATCATCAAAGAATACCAGAACAAACTTACGTAGATACTCCTTGAAGATGGAATTCATAGCAAACTGAAAAGTGGATGGGGCGTTGTACAATCCGAATGGCATAATCAGATACTCATAGTGCCCCTAGTGCGTACGAAATGCTGTCTTCGGAATGTCGGCCTTGTGGAGTCGAATCTGATGATAACCAGCTCTCAGGTCGAGCTTTGAGAAGTAACGTGATCCAGCTAACTCATCGAGCATGTCGTTGACGCTCGGAATGGGAAATAGATCCTTGATAGTCACGGCATTCAGAGCACGATAGTCAGTACAGAACCTCCACGTGCCATCTTTCTTCTTAGCTAACAGGACTGGAGAAGAAAATGGACTCTTGCTATGCTAGGTTATACCTGATTCAAGCATCTCAGCCACCTGCCGTTCGATCTCAGTTTTCTGAAAGTGAGCATACCTATAAGGATGGACATGTATGGCATGCTGCTCATTGATAAGTGGTATGCAATGATCGAACTCTCGGTGTGGCAGTAGTCCCTTGGGCTCGCCCAAGACTCCTTCAAATTCCTCGAGAAGTTCGCGCACATCCCCTTGTTGTTGTTCATCTCGGTCTACGTGCGCCTCGGTTTTCTCGACCACTACTGCAAATATTTGGCCTCCACCTCGCCAAACTTTTTCAATGCTCTTAAGTCCTACCTCCTTGGCGCCTTTTTCGTTGCCAGTACTCAGAGTGACTTGTTGACCTCCAGAGTTGAACTCCATAATTCTCGTTCGATAGTCGGTAGTCACCTTACCTAACCCTTCAAGCCACTGGACTTCCAGAACGACATCCGGTCCAACCAAAGGTAAGGCATAGAGGTCAGCCTTAACTGTAACTCCGTTGAACTTGATTGGCACCTTCCGGAATGACTAAGTACATAGTAGCCTTTCTCCATTGGCCACTCGTACTTCAAAGGGCTCGATTTTTGTGGTTGACAACTTCAGCTTTTGAGACAAATCAGTGTTGATGAAGTTATGAGACGAACCGTTGTCTACGAGTACGATCACTCTTCGATCTTTGACCCATGCTGGTAGTCGCATCGTTCTTGGTCCTCTGATTCCAGCCATTGCATGCATCGAGATCTCAGGCTCCTCATTTAATGCTTCAATCTCATCCTCCCGATGTGGTTCCTCCTCGACCTCAGCTTCCTCATCGTCGGGGTTGGCCACCTCAATCACAAAGGCCTGCTTACATTGATGACCTGGGTAAACTTCTCTTTGCACTTAAAGCAGAGGCCTTTCTGCTGGAACACGCCGACGAGGCGGTCCTACCCACGGATCGATATCGGATACCAAACATGTACATACTGTTGGTGTTATATACTTAAGCTTTGCTTTAGTGGATATTACACTTGTT
>CACSLK010027624.1:13225562-13235749 GCA_902706635.1 Striga hermonthica | reverse complement strand
CGGAATGCATTTAGGCCAAGAAAGAAAACGTCGCAAATGGACGCGCCATCGGAGGTATTGGGATGTTTATCGAAGGAGTGAAACCTGGTGGGGATGGCCAAAGCACCAGGTGTCTAGAAGAAATGGATGGCACGCGAGTCGGGTGGCCAATGGGTGCAGCGCATGCACACAGGCGCGCTGGCAGCGCGTAGGTGCCGCGTAGGTGCCTAGTGGCACGCGCAGCCACGCACAGCTGAGATTAGAGGCAAATTGGTGGAGGTATTTGTCGACAGCGGGTCCACGCTAAATTTTATTGATGAGGAGCTGTCCAAGGAGATCGAGATTCCATTCACAAAGGTTATGCCTTTTGGAGTCAAGGTAGCCAACGGAGAAACACTTCGAGGAGATATTTCTTCAAAAGAGTAAAGATGGAAGTTCAAGGTCAAAAGATGAGAGTTGATCTATATGCCTTGCCATTGAAAGCGACTGATGTGGTACTTGGATGTTAGTGGTTGGAGACGCTTGGTCCAATCACAACTGATTATTGGAGAGGAACTATGGAGTTCGAGCGATCGAGTAAGCGAATCAAGTTAATGACCGAGGTTCCAGGGGAGTCACCCGATGAAGATGAAGATGATGGTTGAGTCTGCAAGCTTAACTTCATCATCATTGAGGACAAGGAAAGTCTTGAAGAGGAGGAGAATGATACGGAAGTGGTTATTAACCCCAGAGAGCCTGTGTTAGAGGTATGCTGTAAAAGCGATGTTTTGCAGATTCTATCAATTCCATTTTGATCTGGCCATCATGTTTCGGTCAAAATACATATGTTTGCAGTTTATTTATTTATGCAATACATACTTCATGTCTTATATTAAGGCAGTGTGGTTCGAAGAGTTTCGAACAGAAAGATCACCTATCGGTTCCTTATAAGATTAAACTATTCGTTCACAGTCTAGACTGATAGTGAGACCCCACTTGGAAAAAGACTGTAGTGTATTCTTGATTCAGTTGGTCTTTGACTGAAGGATTACACTAGCACTTATGTTAAGTGTTGAACAGGACCACAGAAGGATAAGGATATGAGACTCACTGACCGTTGTTGTAACCTAGACCTTCAGTGATTGATGCGTTCTCTTAAACTTTAAGATAATATGAAATAGGCATATATTTTTATTTCTTATTTATTTGATTTACCAAGTGATTCCTATTTTATTAGGATGACATATGAGGTATTTTGGTAAGTAAGAATAATTATATGATGTGCTATTATAAATTATTTACGGTCACTATGTTCCAGTGTGCTGGATTGATGACGTCCCCGAAATGAGCTCAGGAAGGAACATTATGTTAAACCCTGCAGGTAGACGATTGTCTGACATAATGGTTAAGGTCTGAGTGGTACTACTTTCGGAAATGAATAAGAAGTTGATTAATTATGTTGTCAGTAATTTAATTAATCAACGAACGTTATATCTTAAACATAGGGAGGTAAATCGATCAATCGGATTAATATTATTTAATCATGGAGGCTCGATTTTATTGGTAAAATAGTGGCTAAATAGGGAGAGCAATAATATTACTCTAGTGGGATGTTTTATTATTTAATTCCATTAAATAGGAATTAATTTTATTCCATATTAATTAATTAATTAGGAGAATAAAATTTCTATTAGAATCTTCTCTTGGGATTAGGAGACTTGGGAGTCTTCTAGAAGATGGAGATTAGTAGGAAATATATGTCCTACATTATATTATTAATTAGAGTAAAATTAGGCTTCCTAAATTAGGGATTAATTCTATTCCATGATTATTAATTTAATTAGGAAAGATATTCCTACAAGGATCTTCTCTAGTGTTAGGAGACTTAGGAGTCTTCTAGAAGACATGGATTAGTAGGAGATCTCCTTCCTAGATTAAGTTAGTATTGAATTAGAATTAGGATTCCTAGGCCTAATGGAATAAGCCCATATTTAGCACCTCCTTAAGGTCCCTAATGGAGACTACAACTACACCATGTCCCAACCTCTCCTACATGTTGTCTTGGCCGATTTTTCTCCTCTACATACATGTGAGAAATAGCATCATTCGAGAGTTAGGCAGATTCTATTAAACGCTCCACCAAGTTTAATCGAAGTAGGTGTTTAGGTAATCCGTTAGAAGGCTTTTGGGTACAATATATTCGAGCCTTTATATTTATATTTTCCGATCATCATCACCATCT
Source organism: Striga hermonthica (assembly GCA_902706635.1). NCBI lineage: Eukaryota > Viridiplantae > Streptophyta > Magnoliopsida > Lamiales > Orobanchaceae > Striga > Striga hermonthica. The sequence goes on along the minus strand of CACSLK010027624.1, from coordinate 13,233,549 downwards.
CATCGTCGCCCATCGCCGCCGTGAGCCACCGTAAAAAATAGCCTATCGCCGCCGGAAGTCGCCCTAGCCCAGCCGATCGCAACCGCCCGCTACCGCAAGCACTCGCGTATCGCCCAGGCCCTGCTAGCGACGCCCAGCGACGTCCAGCAACGCGCAGTCGACACCCGTGAGCTTCCAGCAACCACCTGCCTGCTCGCCGTCCACTCGCGCTACCAGTCGATGTCCACCCGTGCTCCCTGCGTTCGCCAAGGAGACACGAACTGCACGCCCGCGTGTGTCCACTTGCCCAACGCCAGTCCGCGACCGCCTAGGAGTCCTGCCCGCGTGCACGCACACGCCCAAAGCTGCCAGCGCCAGTCTGCGTAGGAGAAGGAGTCCCGCCCGTACGCGCGCACTCGCCCAGCAGCTGCCAGCGCCCGACGCGCATCACGCCAGCGCCCGATGCGCATGATCGTCCGCTGCAACCCGATGACCGAGACCGAGCCACCGTGCAACTGAATCTCGTTTGACGTGTCGATGAGAATCGACTAAAAGCCAAACTTATCCGCCCATTAGGTTGTGGTGTTCAGACGAACTTTATCAACGATACTCTACATCATCTTAGAGTCGGCAAAAATTTTCAAAGGTAAACGTCCATATCCTAACTATAGATTCCGCTGCGTTAGGATTTATTTCGATAAAGTTCAATACTGTGCATGTTGTTTGACGTTCCTAACAAAACCCAACAACTGGTATCAAAGCCCAGGCTTAATGCAAACTCGTGCACAGTTTGAATTTTGAACTTTGCCTGTCTACATTAATTATATGCGTACGGACGCAACGGCATAGTAGATTAGAAATTGCAATAAGTTTTTGCAGGTGTTTCGAATCCGACTATTGTGGCCCATATGTATTGATTTTAATTCATGTTGAATGTATGCTGTTTTTAAAGCCTTGGACATGTCAAGGAATTTTTGGGTTGGTGAATGCTTGTAATAAATTATTCGCGCGGTGGGACGCCGCATAGTTTATTGCTTTCATAGAAACTCATGTACGGCTCTTGCGTGGGTCATAGGATGAATTATGTAATTGTTGTTTATATTATTCATTATTGATCCGGCGGGCGTGGACCAACCTTGACGGGGCGAGGCATAAACACGTACACGGATGCCATGGTGATGATCCAATGGCGACTTTCCCGGAGTCGACCAATTCAGTGGGAGTTACTGCGAAAGGGGAGTTCCAATACCTGAAACGGAGGACACACTCAATAAGGCAGGACTGTGTTTTCTCCGTAACATTGGAGATTGATTAATGGCCATGGTAGTTGTATTATAGTTCCTAGTTTATTATTGCTCATTAATCATGCATGTTTTACGTGATTGGTTTTGTGCAAATACAAACATGTTTAGAAAATCCCATAAAATAAAAATTATATTAAGTGTGTAATGGGTTGAAATAAATTACATCCAAGGCCTCCATTATAGGTTTGTCAGTGAAGTGATTTAATTCGAGGCCAAAGGATGTTTTATTTCACAGTTCACAAGGACGAATCTCCTTCGGGATGGTTATAGTGAGCTATTTCAAAAGCGTACGGGTCACCCAAAGGTGGACATATAATTTTGGTAGTAAACTTAGTACCAATTAATTGGTTACTCTTAAAGTGCAAATAATTATGATAGTACCAAAGGACCAATAAAGTTAATTGCACTGTCCAAAAGATGAAACCGACTATTAGTTAAGTATTGCTCGGCAGTATGTTAAGCTAATGGGATATATCCCTCCTCTTGCGAATGTTTGAACCATAGACGTCCACACTCAATGGCCTGCGGGGATTCAGTGTTTTGAGATGTTGGTGAATTTATTTGAATATTGCTAAATGAGATCAATATTTGATGTATAAATTCAAAACTACTTGACTGAGTAAAGACTATGTTTGCATGACCCCAGGAATTCAAAATGTCTTTCAATCCGTTGTCTGTAATTCTCAAAGAAAACAAACTTGTTGGTCCCAATTATATTGACTGGAAAAGGAACTTGGATATAGTGTTAACTGCTGAAGGGTACAAATTTGCTACTGTTGAGACTTGTCCGGCTGTGACTGCTGACAATGCACCAGACCAAGAGAAAGAGGAGTATGCTCGGTGGAAAAAGGCTGACGAGATGGCGAAGTGTTACATCTTGGCATCTTTGTCAAATGAACACTGCAGCGGACATGCTCCTCAATCTCAAGGAGTTATTTGGTGATCAGTCACGGGCTACCCGACAAGAGGCCATGAGGGTTCTGATGAACATGACCATGCGCGAGGGCACTCCCGTAAGGGAACATGTTCTTGCTATGATGGCCCAGCTGAATGAGTTGGAGGTTCTTGCGGCTTTTATTCACGGGGAAACCCAGGTCGATATAGTGCTCCAGTCTTTGCCGAAGAGTTTCGAACAATTTCGGTTGAATTACAACATGAATAAGATATTGATGACTCTTTCGAAACTTGTTGTTGAACTTCAGTCGGCAGAGGGCCTGTTTCGTCAGAAGACCCAAGCTATGGTGGCCTAGCAGGGAGAAGCTTCCACTTCTAAGGCTCCTAAGGGCAAGAAGAGGAAGAAGTCCATAGGAAAGGGCAAGGTGGTCATGAGTGATGCGAAACCTCGACAAAAAGCGAAGAAGCCGAAAGGCAAGTGCTACAATTGTCAGCAGAAAGGACACTGGAAGGCAAACTACCCTCTTCCCAGGAAACCCGACAAAAGTACTCCTTTTTCTTTAGTCGTTGAAACATCTTTAGCGGTGTTATCTACCAGTACCTTGTGTGTAGATACAGGGCCACTGATCATGTCTGCAATTCATTGCAGGGGTTCCAAGAAACCAAGCGATTTAGGGAAGGAGGAGTTACCATCTACTTGGGCGATGCTAGTAGAGCGTCAGCAGTTGCAGTGGGAGACGTCTATTTAGATTTTGGCTTAGATAGGTTTCTAGTTTTAAAAGATTGTCTTTATGTTCCCAGTCTTAAAAAGAATTTGATTTCAGTTTCTAAGTTGTTTATGAACGTTTTTTTTCGCTACGTTTGATAATAAAGTTGTTATTCGTTTTGGCAAAAAGTTCATATGTTCTGGTTCATTAGTTGACAATCTATACATTCTAGAATCTAAGTCATCTTTACTACAATAGAAACAATTACTTAATTCATCATCTAATCTTAATAAGAGAAAGAAACCTTCTAAAATGAACGAAACATATCTTTGGCATCTAAGACTTGGTCATATTGACCTTAGGAGAATTCAAAGGTTGGTAGCAGACGGGCCCTTGGGGTCGTTAGAATTCGAGGCTTTTCCAACTTGTGAGTCTTGCCTGGAAGGTAAGATGACTAAGAGGGTTTTTAGTTCAAAGGGGCATAGAGCCGAAGATGTGTTAGGGATAGTTCATTCCGACCTATGTGGTCCTATGAGTGTTCAAGCGAGAGGTGGTTTCGAGTACTTCGTTACGTTTATCAATGATTACTCGAGATATGGGTACATTTTCCTTCTGCACCGCAAGTCTGAATGCTTTGAGAAGTTCTTGGAGTGTAAGGCAGTTGTGGAGAAGCAGTTAGGAAAAAGTATCAAGTCATTACGATCAGATCATGGTGGCGAATATCTACCGAATGAATTTAGGAGCTACTTGACGGATAATGGGATTACGTCCAAGCTGACTGCGCCTGGCACGCCTCAGCAGAATGGCGTAGCAGAACGGAGGAATAGGACTCTTATGTAAATGGTTAGGGCAATGATGAGTTATAGTACATTACCATATTCGTTTTGGGGATATGCCCTAGAACTAGCGGTATACATTCTGAACAGAGTACCTTCTAAATCAGTACCGTTTACACAATTGGAGTTGTGGTCTGGGCATAAGCCTAGTCTAAGGCATCTCAGGATTTGGGGTAGTCCAACACATGTGCTGAGAACCGATACTGATAAGTTGGAACCGAGATCAGAAGTAAGGCTGTTTGTGGGATATTCTAATGAAACGAAAGGTGGTCTATTTTATAGTCCCGAGGACCAGAAAGTAATCTTTAGCACGAATGCTAGGTTCTTGGAAGAAGACTATGTCTTAGATCATAAGCCCAGTAGTAGACATGTTATTGAGGAGTTAAAGGGAGTGAGTACTTCAATACCGAGTGCGCTAGATGTTACACCACAAAATATTGCAACACGTATCGCTGATGATGCACCTGAGCAGGTAGTACCTCGTCGTAGTGGGAGGGTTGTCTGACAGCCCGAACAGTTCATGGGTCTGGGAGAGTCTTCTGAGGCCGTCCCGAACGTTCTTGAATCCGACCCATGGACATACAATGAGGCACTCCAAGATCGGGACGCAGAGTCTTGGCAAAAGGCGATGAAATCTGAAATAGAGTTAATGGACACTAATCAGGTCTGGGATCTTGTAGAGCCACCCAGTGGCGTTCGCGCCATTGGATGCAAGTGGGTCTATAAGAGAAAGAGAGGAGCAGATGGGAAGGTTGAGACCTTCAAAGCTAGGCTTGTTGCGAAAGGATACACTCAGAAAGAAGGGATCAATTATGAGGAAACCTTTTCGCCGGTAGCCATGCTCAAATCCATCAGGATTCTGTTAGTTGTGGTCGCTCATATGGATTATGAGATTTGGCAAATGGATGTTAAGACTGCTTTCGTTAATGGGAATTTGGACGAGGACATCTCTATGCAGCAACCAGAAGGATTCATTACAAAGGGCTAAGAGCATCTGGTCTGCAAGCTGAAGAGGTCCATTTATGGGCTGAAGCAGGCTTCAAGGTCTTGGAATATCCGTTTTGACGAGGTTGTCTAATCGTATGAATTTACCCAATGTCTAGATGAGCACTGTGTGTACAAGAAAAGTGATGAAAACATGGTGGTGTTTCTAGTGCTGTACGTGGATGATATTCTTCTCATTGGAAACAGTGTGAAGATGTTGTCAGACGTAAAGGCATGGTTATCTAAGCAGTTTGATATGAAGGATTTGGGAGAAGTAGGACATGTTTTGGGAATCAAGGTCATTCACGACCGAGAGAAGAGAAAGTTGTGCCTATCCCAATCCACATACATAGACACTGTCCTAAAGCGTTTCAACATGCAGGATTCCAAGGAAGGGGATTTAACCTTTCGGCACGGAATACCTCTATCTAAGAAGATGTCCCCGAAGACACCTCAAGAGATAGAGGACATGAAGGCAGTTCCTTATGCATCGTCAGTAGGAAGCATCATGTATGCTATGTTGTGCACGCGACCTGATATTTGTTATGTCGTGGGCATGGTAGCAAGATATCAGAGTAATCCAGGACCGGAACATTGGTCTGCGGTAAAGCATATACTCAAGTACCTACGTAGGACTAAGGAATACATGTTGATTTACCAGGCAGATGAATTGCTTCCGTTGGGTTACACCGATTCTGACTTCCAGGCAGATCGGGACGAAAGCAATTCAACCTCAGGGTTTGTGTTTACTTTAGGAGGAGGAGCATAGTATGGAGGACTGTCAAGCAGAAATGTGTGGCGGACTCAACCATGGAGGCTGAGTATGTAGCAGCCTTAGAGGCAGCGAAAGAAGCTGTCTGGCTCAGAAATTTTCTCCTCGACCTTGATGTGGTACCGAGTTTGCCCGCTGCGATTACAGTGTTCTTTGATAACAACGGAGTAGTAGCAAATTCGAAGGAGCCACGGACTCATGAAGCGAGTAAACACATAGAGCGCAAGTACCACTTGATACGAGAAATTATTGGACGAGGAGAAGTCGTTGTTGCAAGGATACAATCAGAGGACAACCTAGCAGATCCTTTTACGAAGAGCCTACCGGCGAAAGTCTTTACAAGACACATAGAAGGAATGGGATTCAGATGTTAGGGCAACATAGTAGACTAGTCTTTGAGAATTAGATTGAAAGAAATTGTGGTTATTTTGTTTAGCCATGAGCTTATAAAGCATAAGTGGGAGATTGTTAGAGGTATGCTGTAAAAGCGATGTTTTGCAGATTCTATCAATTCCATTTTGATCTGGCCATCATGTTTCGGTCAAAGTACATATGTTTGCAGTTTATTTATTTATGCAATACATACTCCATGTCTTATATTGAGGTAGTGTGGTTCGAAGAGTTTCAAACAGCAAGATCACCTACCGGTTCCTTATAAGACTAAACTATTCGTTCACAGTCTAGACTGGCAATGAGATCCCTCTTGGAAAAAGACTGTAGTGTATTCTTGATTCAGTTGGTCTTTGACTGAAGGATTGCACTAGCACTTATGTTAAGTGTTGAACAAGACCATGGAAGGATAAGGATATGAGACTCACTGACCATTGTTGTAACCTAGACCTTCAGTGATTGATGCGTTCTCTTAAGCTGTAAGATAATATGAAATAGGCATAAAGTTTTTATTTCTTATTTATTTGATTTACCAAGTGATTCCTATTTTATTAGGATGACATACGAGGTATTTTGGTAAGTAATAATAATTATATGATGTGCTATTATAACTTATTTACGGTTACTATGTTCCAGTGCGCTGGATTGATGACGTCCCTGAAATGAGCTCAGGAAGGAACATTATGTTAAACCTTGCAGGTAGACGATTGTCTACATAATGGTTAAGGTTTGAATAAGAAGTTGATTAATTATGTTCCAGTGCGCTGAATAAGAAGTTGATTAATTATTTTGTCAGTAATTTAATTAATCAACGGACGTTATATCTTAAACATAGGGAGGTAAATCGATCAATTGGATTATAATTATTTAATCATGGAGGCTCGATTTTATTGGTAAAATAGTGGCTAAATGGGGAGAGCAATAATATTACTCTAGTGGGATGTTTTATTATTTAATTCCATTAAATAGGAATTAATTTTATTCTATATTAATTAATTAATTAGGAAAATAAAATTCTTACTTGAATCTTCTCTTGGGATTAGGAGACTTGGGAGTCTTCTAGAAGATGGAGATTAGTAGGAAATATATTTCCCACATTATATTATTAATTGAAGTAAAATTAGGCTTCCTAAATTAAGAATTAATTCTATTCCATAATTATTAATTTAATTAGGAAAGATATTCCTACTAGGATCTTTTCTAGTGTTAGGAGACTTAGGAGTCTTCTAGAAGAGATGGATTAGTAGGAGATCTCCTTCCTATATTAAGTTAGTATTGGATTAGAATTAGGATTCCTAGGCCTAATGGAGTAAGCTCATATTTAGCACCTCCTTAAGGTCCCTAATGGAGCCTATAAATACACCATGTCCCAACCTCTCCTACATGTTGTCTTGGCCGATTTTTCTCCTCTACATACACGTGAGTAATAGCATCGTTCGAGAGATGGGGAGATTCAATTACGCGCTCCACCAAAATTAATCGAAGTAGGTGTTTAGGTAATTCGTTAGAAGGCTTTTGGGTACAATTTATTCGAGCCTTTATATTTATATTTTCTGGTCATCATCACCCTCTCATCGTCGCCATCGCCACTGTGAGCCACCGCCGGAAATCGCCTACCGCCGCTGGAAGTCGCCCGAGCCCAGCCGATCGCAACCGCCCGCTACCGCAAGCAGTCGCGTATCGCCCAGGCACTGCCAGCAACGCCCAACGACGCCCAGCAACGCGCAGTCGACGCCCGCGAGCTTCCAGCGACCACCTGCCGGCTCGCCGTCCACTCGCGCTACCATTCGACGTCTGCCCGTGCTCCCAGCGTTCGCCAACACGCGCGCGCTATTCCTTGCGCGCCTAGGAGACGCGAACTGCACGCCTGCGTGTGTCCACTTGCCCAGCGCCAGTCTGCGACCGCCTAAGAGTCATGCTTGTGTGCACGCACATGCCCGAAGCTGCCAGCGCCAGTCCGCGTAGGATAAAAAGTCCCGCCCGCACGCGCGCACTCGCCCAGCAGCTGCCAGCGCCCGACGCGTACCCGCGTGAGTCCGTGACTGCTGCCCGCGTACGCTGTCCACGCTCGACGCGCACGATCGTCTGCTACAACCCGACGACCGAGACCGAGCCACCGTG
>CACSLK010027624.1:13207560-13224138 GCA_902706635.1 Striga hermonthica | reverse complement strand
TCCACTGCGTTAGGATTTATTTCGATAAAGTTCAATATTGTGCATGTTGTTTGACGTTCCTAACAGAACCCAACAGTCTGAGGACGAGACAATGGAGGACCTTCATATTTGGCTAGAGAACATGCTCGAGGAGTCACATAAGGAGGATTATCGACCTTCTAGTAAGCAAGATTGGCCGAGAGGATTTGGCCCCAAGGTAAAGAAGGCGCAAGGCTAAGCGAGTTAAGAGGCAACGCAAGTCAAGGACTAATGCGAGGAGCAACTGGTGCGGGCCTTGTGTGAGGAACCGACATGCTTGGAGAATGGAGGCTAAGAGAATGGGTGCGCGAGGGGTAGAAGATGGGTGGAAGATGCGTGTCGGAGATTGCTATGTGACGACGTGCGAATGGGTGAGCATGAGCGAGTGGCGCGCATCGGGCCTGATGTGCACGATGAGATAGAGCTCACGCGGGCAGTGTTGGGAGCTCGCGGGTGCACGGCATGCGATTAGGGCGTCGAGGCATTGAGCGCTACGCGCGGCGAAGGGACCAACGAGATAGGTGGGCGCGCAATGGGGCGCGAATGGAGCACAGGCGCGACGCCTAAGCCGCGTAGGACTAGGCGAGCGAGAGTCGGCGCACGGGCGAGCTGCGTGCACAGATGACGACGCGTGCGAAGCAGATGGAGACCTAGACCGAATAGGCATAGGTGAGACGGGCAGCACGTACGCGGGAGAAAACCGCGACCGAGCGGGCGTAGGAGTGCGAGGTGATGGCGTGTTGAGGATCGTGTGTTTCGACTGCCGATAAGCCGCTAACCCGCGCCTTGAATCGCTGATAGTGTTTCTCTAGCCACAACCGCGCCTACTGAAACGAGTAAAATTGCAGTAGTATTTTGGTGAAAAGACTAAAGCAAAGTTGGAAGAACAAAGTTTTAGATTTCTATTGATTCTTGAATGATAATAACTAACATGGGGGAAGGGGCCTTTATATAGGCACAAAATATATCTAATCCTAATCTACCTAGGAAACTAATAAAGCAATAAAATATTAAGTATCCTAAACAATCTAGATCCCATAATGTAATAAGGGAACTAAATAACTTGGCTTGCACACCAAGGGATCTCTTTCTATCTCTCTCCGTCGCCTTATCCCACGCCCAACCGCCCGCGTCGCCTAGTCCTTGTGGATCTAGGGCGCGCCGCCTTAGCGTGCGCATGCAGTGGCGCCCGGCGTGCCGCGCACGCCATTCTCCCTCGCGCCTTCCTTAGGCGCGTGTTCACCCGTCACTCCGCATAGCTCTAGGCGTACGGCCTCGCGCATCGCGCGTGATCTCCCATCTAGAGTACCGCGCGCGCCTTTGCCCCCGCCTGCTTCCTCGCGCGCATGCCACCCCACCATTCTGCACACCTCGAGGCATGAGGACTCGCGTGCGCGTCCTTCCCCGCCACGCGGACCTTCCACGATCGCGCTGGCCAGCACCGCGGCCTTCGCGTTTTGCCCACCTTCGCCATGCACGTCATCCGTGCGCACCGCCCGTACATCTGCATGTGGTCTATCCTTGCCCGTTCTGTGTGCACTACACTCCAGTGTACGTACTTCTGCCGTCGCCCGTGTTTGCCTCTTACGGGCATGGTAGGCTCGACTCGCGGCGTTCTTGAGCTGCCTAGCCACTTCTGCATCATTCCTGTCCCCTTCAATTGAGTCCTTGTCCTCAAGGATGAAACTCGGGACATGATCGCGCATCTCATCAAGATCTTCCCATGTGGCTTCTTCAGATGGTAACTCTTCCCAGTCAACTAGTACTTCCCAACGGTAGCGTCCTGCTTTCCTTACCTTGCGGTACTCAATCGCTTGTTTTGGGCGTACTATGACCCTACCATCGGCTGCGGTTGCTGGTAACTCCTCACAATACTTCTGTGCTTCTCCTAAACTCCTCTTGAGTTGTGAGAAATGAATAACTGGCTGGATCTGAAAACTTTCTCGCAATTATAGGCGATAAGCTACCTGACCAATGCGCTTCAGAATCTGATAAGGTCCATAATAGCGAACTCCAAGCTTAGTCGCCGCCCTTTGTGCTGTTGTGCGCTGTCTGAATGGTCGCAACTTTAGGTAAACATACTCTCCTGGTGTAAAGTTCTCTTCGCGCCTCTTACCATCAGCGAAGGCTTTGGTTCGGTTAATCGAGCCTTCGAGATTTTTCTTTAATTCTCGCAACATGAGATCTCGTTCCTCGAGTTCTCGACCAACCTCATCGTTGACTGTACTCCCCTCCGAATAGTTGATCAACGTCGGGGGTTTTCGCCCGTATACAAGCTCAAACGGCGTCATTTTGGTCGACTCGTGGTAAGTGGTGTTGTACCAATACTCAGCCCAAGGCAAAAAGTTTTCCCACCTCTTTGGAAATTGATGGACATAGCACCTTAAGTACTGTTCAAGAGTTCGGTTGGTTACCTCCGTTTGTCCGTCTGTCTGTGGGTGGTAGGCTGAGCTCATAGATAACTTGGTCCCTTGCAACTTGAAGAATTCAGACCAAAAGCTGCTCATAAAGATCCGGTCTCGATCAGAAACGATGGATCGTGGTGCTCCATGCAGTTTCATCACATACTCCACGAACAACCTGGCAATCGACTTTGCAGTGTAAAGATGGGTGATAGGTATGAAGTGAGCATACTTTGTGATACGATTTACCACGACCATAACACCGTCAAATCCATTAGAACTCGGTAACCCCTCTATGAAATCCATAGTAATGTCTTCCTAGATTGCCTCAGGTACCAGTAGAGGTTGTAACAGCCCGCTCAGTCGTCGTGCGTCAGACTTAGTGCGCTGGCAATCATCGCACCGTGCTATGTAATCTCGGACGGAATTCTGATGTCCTGGCCAGAAGAAAGTATTGGCTATTCTCATCCATGTGCAGTAGATACCCGAATGGCCTCCAATTTTAGAGTCGTGGAAGTGCTGCATGATCTGCTCTCGTAACTTCCCCCTGTCGGGAACGAATACTCGACCTCGGTGTAGAAGCAGACCATTATGCAACTCATAGTCAATAGCAGTTGTCTTACCTGCTTCTATTGATTGGCGCAACTCCTGGCAATAGGTATCCTCTACCTGCGCCTTCTTGACTTCCTCCCAAATAGTCCAAGCCGACCCAGTGATAGCATTAAGTTCGGCTACATCCGTCCGTCGGGATAACGCGTCAGCTACTGCATTCTGTCGACCTGGTCGATAGACTATCTCGAAGTCAAACCCCATAAGTTTAGATACGAACTTCTGCTGCTCGGGGGTAACAATCCTTTTCTCGAGTAGATGCTTAAGCGGTTGATGGTCGGTCACAATCCGAAAGCATCGGCCCAATAGATAAGGCCTCCAGAACCTTACAGCCTCGACAACCGCAAGCATTTCTTTCACGTACACCGATAGACCCGATCGTGTAGTGCCTAGTTCCTTGCTGAGATAAGCTAAGGGTCGTCCCTCTTGCACTAACACAACTCCCATCCCGATATCACTCGTATCCGTGTGTACCTCAAACAAGACATCAAACCTTGGCATGGCGAGCACTGGTGTTGTAGTCCTGGCTACCTTCAATTTCCCAAACACCTCCTCGCTAGCTTCGGTCCATGTGAACCCGCCTTTCATAGTCATCTCTGTCAGTGGCTTGGCGATGGTTCCATAATCCTTCACGAACTTTCTGTAGTAGCCCGTGAGCCCTAGAAAACCCCTCAGTTGTGTGAGACTTGTCGGTTTAGGCCAATGGACCATAGCCTCAATTTTTTGTGGATCAACCTTCACACCCTCGTGGGATATGAAATGCCCTAGATACTCAACCACTTTCTACCCGAATGAACACTTGGATGGCTTGATGTGAAATGAGTTTGCCTCTAAGATTTCGAGCACCACTCTCAAATGCTCAAGATGTTCAACCCACGACTTCGAATAAATCAGGATATCATCAAAGAGTACCAGAACGAACTTACGTAGATACTCCTTGAAGATGGAATTCATAGCAAACTGGAAAGTGGAGGGGGCGTTGCACAATCCGAATGGCATGACCAAATACTCATAGTGCCCCTGGTGCGTACGAAATGCTGTCTTCGGGATGTCGGCCTTGTGGAGTCGAATGTGATGATAACCAGCTCTCAGGTCGAGCTTTGAGAAATAGCATGACCCAGCTAACTCATCGAGCATGTCGTCGACACTAGGGATATGAAATCGGTCCTTGATAGTTGTGGCGTTCAGAGCTCGATAGTCAGTACAGAACCTTGACGTACCATCTTTCTTTTTAGCTAACAGTAATGTAGAAGAAAACAGACTCTTGCTATGCTGGATTAGACCTGACTCAAGCATCTCGGCCACTTGCTGTTCGATCTCGGTTTTCTGAAAGTTAGCATACCTATAAGGGTGTACGTGTATGGCATGCTGCTCATTGATCAGCGGTATGCGATGATCGAACTCTTGGTGTGGTGGTAGTCCCTTAGGTTCGCCTAGTACTCCCTCAAACTCCTCGAGAAGATTTCGCACATCTCCCTGCTATTGCTCGTCCTGGTCTATGTACGCTTTAGTGTTCTCGACCACTACTGCAAAAATTTGGCCGCCACCTCGCCAAACTCTTTCGATGCTTTTTAGCCCTACTTCCTGTACCTTTTTCGCTGCCCGTACTCAGAGTGACTTGTCGACCTCCAGAGTTGAATTCCATAATTTCCGTTCGATAGTCAGTAGTCACCTTGCCTAACCCTTCGAGCCACTGCACTCCCAGAACGACATCCGGTCCAACCAAAGGTAAGGCATAGAGGTCAGCCTTAACAGTAACTCCGTTAAACTTGATTGGCACCTTCCGGAATGACTCAGTACGTTGTAGCCTTTCTCCATTGGCTACTCGAACTATAAAGGGCTCGATTTTTGTGGTTGGCAACTTTAGTTTTGGAGACAAATAAGTGTTGATGAAGTTATGAGACGAACCGTTGTCTACGAGTACGATCACTCTTCGATCTTTGACCCATGCTGGTAGTCGCATCGTTCTTGGTCCTTTGATTCCAGCCATTGCATGCATCGAGATCTCTGGCTCCTCATTGAATGCTTCAATCTCATCCTCCTGATGTGGTTCCTCCTCGACCTCAGCTTCCTCATCGTCGGGGTTGGCCACCTCAATCACAAAGGCCTGCTTGCATTGATGACCTGGGGTAAGCTTCTCTTCGCACTTAAAGCAGAGGCCTTTCTCACGTCGGCGTTTGACTTCCTCAGGGGATAGCCTCCTTACTACCGACCCTGCTGGCTGAGCGCTTACGTTCGGCCGTGTGTTTGCCGTCGCCTGGCTTGAGCCTGTGCGCCGTGTATCCGTGAAACAAGCATCCACCCGTCCCCTTCGCGACGCAACCAGGTGATCTTCGCGCAGTCGGGCAGCCTTTATCGCATCGTGCATGGTGTCAGGCCTCTCGAGTCAGACTTCTGCGGCTAGATCGAATTTTAATCCACCTACAAACGCTCCCACCAATGCATCTTCGGGCCAATCACGTACGCAGCAGGCCAACCGGTCGAACTCCCTTATGTACTCGCGTAGGCTATCTGTCTGCCGTATGCGTGTGAGAGCTTCGTTGTAGTTATGGTAATAAGAGGTACCGAACTGCGTAAGCAACTCTCTTTCAAAGATATCCCAAGTGATAATTTTCTGCCGCTTACGATAAACCCTTGTGAGCCATTGCCACCATACATTGGCCTCACCATCAAAATAATAAGCTGCATACCTTACATGATCTGGACCGTTAGTTTCATTGAGCTCAAAATATTGCATCGCCCTGTTGAGCCATGCGTCTGGATCGCTGCCCGTGAATGTGGACAACGTGATGCGCGGCTTGTCGGTTGCACGCCGATCGCGATAGGTGGATGCCTGAGACTGCCGGTCGAAGTCGTCCTTGCGCTCATACTCCTCGCGCCGCTGATCCTCTCCTTCAGGCCGCTCGCGGTCGTGCTGTTACGCATGATCGCGTTGCCGCGGTGGTGGCAGGCGTGCGAGAACCTGCGCGCCATCTCGTCAAATCGCCGGTTCACGGTTTCCATCAGATCTTGCACCGTTGACTTGGTATTGTCGAGTCCTTCGCCCAACGTATCGATAGCTTCACTCATGCAACAGAACTGGACATCGAGATTATCAATTTTATCCTTCATCTCTTTGTTGGCCATGGCTTTCCTTTCCTCTCTTCGCTCTTTGCTTTGCGGACTCGTGGTTGAAGGTGAATATGATGATGAAATATATATATATTATTTTGATATATGAGGGGGGGACGAAAAATAGAAAAAGAAAAAGAAAGGGAATGGGGTAGAAGAAAAACACACGATCAACACCTCTCAATGAAAGCACCAATGATGAGGATCGTATGTTTCGACTGCCGATAAGCCGCTAACCCGCGCCTTGAATCGCCGATAGTGTTTCTCTAGCCACAACCGCGCCTATTGAAACGAATAAAATTACAGTAGTATTTTGGTGAAAAGACTAAAGCAAAGTTGGAAGAACAAAGTTCTAGATTTCTATTGATTCTTGAATGATAATAACTAACATGGGGGAAGGGGCCTTTATATAGGCACAAAATATATCTAATCCTAATCTACCTAGGAAGCCAATAAAGCAATAAAATATTAAGTATCCTAAAAAATCTAGATCTCATAATATAATAAGGGAACTAAATAACTTGGCTTGCACACCAAGGGATCTCTTTCTATCTCTCTCGGCCGCCTTATCCCACGCCCAACCGCCCGCGTCGCCTAGTCCTTGCGGCACTAGGGCATTCCGCCTTAGCGCGCGCGTGCAGTGGCGCCCGGCGTGTCGCGCACGCCATTCTCCCTCGCGCCGTCCTTAGGCGCGTGTTCACCCGCCACTCCGCATTCCTCTAGGCGTATGGCCTCGCGAGTCGCGCGTGATCTCCCATCAAGCGTACCGCGTGCGCCTTTGCCCCCGGCTGCTTCCTCGCGCGCGTGCCACCCCACCATTCCGCACACCTCGAGGCATGAGGACTCGCGTGCGCGTCCTTCCCCGCCATGCGAACCTTCCGCGATCGCGCTGGCCAGCACCGCGGCCTGCGCGTTCTGCCCACCTTCGCCATGCACGTCATCCGTGCATACCGCCCGTACATCCGCTTGTGGTCTATCCTTTCCTGTTATGTGCGCACTACACTCCAGTGTACGTACTTCTGCCGTCGCCCATGTTTGCCTCTTACGGGCATGGTAGGCTCGACTCGCGGCATTCTTGAGCTGCCTAGCCACTTCCGCATCACGGCGTACACGCGCAGGCGGAAGGCAGCTGGTGCACAGCGCCGACAGTGGCGCACGCGTACGGGGCCGAGTGGGCCTAGGAATGGGGAGCGATTCACTCACGCTTGCGGAGGTCAGTGAGTAGGGCGCAAGCACGGATAAAGCCGCGTGGGATCAAGCGCATGGATTTCCATGCGCCACGAAGAGTAGGAAAGGCGAGGCGGCGCGCGCGACGCAGGCGGTTAGGGTTCGAACGTGCGCGACGCATAGGATAGGCCGACTTGGACTTCAAGGCATTGAATTGGAGTGCAAGTCAAGAAATTAAGAGATCTAATATTATTAGGAGTTCAGTAGTAGGAGATATTTACTTTCCTTGTTGCTTTAATATTTCTAGTAGTATTAGGATTTAATATTTTATTGCTTTAATTAGGAGATCTATTTAGACTAGGCTTAGATCTATTTGCACCTATAAATACCCATGTACTCTCATCATTATGGACATGTTGAATGAGTGAATATAAAAGGATCGTTGTGTTCAATCGTGTATTTAAGTAAGGTCGTAGTGCGTGTTTATCATACAACCGTGTCTAAGAAAAGGCCCTGATAGCGTTTTGAAGTCACACCTATCGTGTTTAGTCGAAGGCCCCGAGTGCGCGATTATTTACAAGCGGTAGGCAAAATCACGATAACCTCATCATCAGTGCCTGACGCGCTCACGCACGCTGCCTGCGCCTGTCCACCGTCCGCTGCACCCGACGTCGAGACCTAGCAACCGTATGACCAAGCTTTATTGGAACTTTCGATTAGAATCAAATAAAGTCCAAATCTATCTGCCCATTGATTGTGGTGTTCGGACGAGCTACATCAATGGTATTCTACATCATCTCTGAGTCGGCAAAAATTTTAAAAGGTAATGTCCATATCCTAACTATAGATTTCGCTGCGTTAGAATTTATTTCGATAAGTTCAATACTGTGCATGTTGTTTGACGTTCCTCATAGAACCAACAGTGATAGAGTAACGTCGAAAATGTTATAAATAGAAAAATTACTTTTGAAAATTTTATTATGATTTTGGAAAAAAGATCAGAATTTTATTTAAAATCAAAGTGGGGCGTTACACGGACAGCCTACACGAACAATCATGGAAACCTCCAACATCATAGATTGCCCTAGCGAGTACAACGTCGTTCTAGGAAGGACGACCCTATACAAACTGAGGACGTCAGTCTCAATTTTCCATTACTCAATCAAATTCACCCATCGGGGTGATCAACAGGAAGTAAGGGAATGTGTCTTGGTCATCCCTGGCACTGAGATAAACATGGCTGACTCCCACCAAACTGCCGAAATGGCAGATGGAGACATGGAAATCGAAGGGGACGATGACTTGGACAACATGAACACGGACACCAAGCTGGTGCCGCCCAGCCCAGGGAACGACAGCATGCTGGTTGACCAGACAGGTCCACCCCCCTCCAGGATCACATATTTTGGGTTTTGGGTGAGGGTGATGTTATTTCTGGGATGAGTGGTGGTTATGTGATAGGCCGTTGTCTAGAGATAGAAAGGTGTCGAATTCCCCCTACCTGCTTGTGAGTGACCTCTGGACGGATGGTTCGTGGGATAGGGGGAAGCTTGATAGAGAGTTGGGCTCTGGGGCAGGTTTTAGTGAGCATTTATTAGGTCAGATCCAACAGATACCCATTTCGGGGGACGGTTCAGATGGCATAGGGTAGAGACTTACATCATCGGGTGTGTTTTCTACTACCTTAGCTTGGGAGCAAATCAGGCTGAGAGATCGGCCTAATCTTCTCTTCGGTGCCATCTGGAGCGATCTATTCACCCCTACCCTTTCGATTTTCCTTTGGCACCTCCTCTTGCGCCAGATACCCGTGGACACTGTTTTACATGCGAGGGGGATCTCTTTCCCCTCCTGATGTGTGTGTGTTGTTCTGAGACCGGACGTTATGAGACCGAGACCTTTACCCACAATTTTCTAGAGAGTGAGATTGTGTGGAGAGTGTGGGAGCACTTTACCACTTGGACTCATATATCCCTACCCACCACAGAGAGTTTCTTTGAACTCCTGAGTTTTTTCTCACAGAGCACATACTTTAGACACGTGGGCTTCCTCATTCTTTGTATGATTCTTTGGTTCACCTAAACGGAAAGGAATAGTGCGAAGCATAGGGATATTATTTTTTTTGCTTTCTCACATTTTTTTGCAGGTAGGGAGACACCTTTCACTCCTCACATCATTGGGCAGGCTCACTGTCCGAGACTGGACAGGCTGCACGCCACCACACCGCTACATGGTGGCCCCCCTGCGCCTGTTCGGCCTCCTCGGCTCAAAGCTGTCGTTTGGCTTCGACCCGACTCTCCTTGGGTCAAGCTGAACACTGATGGTTCTTTTGATCGCCAGACCGGAGTTTCTGGAGGAGAAGGTTTTTTCCGGGACCATAGCGGCGCCCTTATCACCGACTTCCACACGTCCTTTTAGGCCTCCTCGAGCTACAACACAGAGATTCAGGCACTATAGATTGTCCTTCAGATTTCTGCCCATCTCTCTAGTCATATTTCGATCGAGCTGGACGCTGCGGCTGTCGTCACCTTCCTGACCTCGGGCAACTAGGGCTCGTGGCAGATTCAGCACCCGCTTATGCGCATTAGAGCTCTTTTGCGGTATGTCCATCACAGGATTATGCACATTTTTCGAGAGGAGAACAGACCTGCTGACTACCTTGCCAGCCTCGGCGCCTCCACACCTGACCTACACAAGTTCCAGACCGACACTGCTCCACTCCGTCTTCGCACGCTGATACAGATGGACCAGCTTGGATATCCATCTTTCTGCTTTTAGTAGATTATATTTGTTTCTCATTAGATCATACATTTATTCCGGGCACCTGTTAGCCCGATGACAGACCTTGTATTATTTTCTTTTTCTGTTTTTGTTTATTTTTTTACTGTGAGACTATGTTCATTATAGCTGTTTTATTTTTTGGGCCCGTTTTGGGGTCTTTATCTATATACAGGTTGGGGATCCAGTCCAATCCCCCGCCCTTTGGGGCGTTGTTTGTTTAAAAAAAATCTTGCAACTAAATACAACTAATCTAGAAACTAGAGACACCTAACCTATCAACAACATACATATAACCTAGCAGCTAGATAGAACTAGCATTGCAAGTGAATGGAACTAACCTAGCATCTACAGACAACTAACCTAGCAACTATAGAACTAACCTAGCAACAACAGACATAACCTAACAACAAGATAGAACTAACTTAGCAACTAAATACAACTAACCTAGCAACTAGACATAACTAACTTAGCAACAACAAACAACTAACCAAGCAACTATAGACAACTAACTTAGCAACAACAAAAAACTAACTTTGCAACATGAAACAACTACCCTTGCAACTATTGCAATTATTAAGTGGTTTATGGTTCTTATTATATTTTGTAGCAGGTACTACACATGAGGAATGCCAATTCTAATTGGTGATATCACCAAATTCATCCAAGTATTGGATACCAATTGTCAAAGAAGATATAAAACCTAAACTTGGCATGATCTTTGGAACTCTTGAAATTGGAATGCAATATTACAGAAACTGTGGAAAAAATGGTGGATTTGATGTTCGTATTAGCTCGAACAAACGGTTTAGAAGTGGGATGGTAAGAAAACAATTTATAATTTGCAGCAGAGAAGAATTTAAACTACAACCAAGGGCAAATAATTTAGCAAAAGTTCAACGAGAACGTGTTTCAAAAAGAATTGGTTGGATGGCTCGAGCAGTGTTTGAATATGATGATGGAAAAAGATACAAAATTACATACTTTGAAGAAAAACACTGCCACAGTTTGACTTTAGAAGCCCATTATGTGAATGCAAACAGACAGCTGAATTATGGCCATCAAAAGTTTGTCCTAAATTGTGTAAAAGCCAAAATTGGACCGGATGAAGCACACAAGTTATACAAAAAAATGGTTGGGGGATATGAAAATGTTGGTGCTCTGGAAATTGATTTCAAAAACATCAAAAGAGAACTTATGACTTACATAGCCGGGGCAGATGCATAACTCATCATTCATAAATTTCTCAACAAGCAGGAAGTTTACCCAGATATTTCATTTGAATATGCAGTAGATGAAAACAACCAATTAAGCAGGATCTTTTGGGCAAACCAGATTTCAAGAAAAAATTACCTCATGTTTGGAGATGTTTTTTCATTTGATGCAACGTGCAACACTAACAGGTACACAATCATTTCCCTTGATTCGACACTAATTTATATGTAATGCATTTTTTTGTAGTAGTGTGTGAATTAAACTAACCTTGCAACAAAAAATAACTAACCTAACAACAGAAGACAACTAACCTAGTAACTAGATAGAACTATCATTGCGACTAGTGAAAACTAAACTTGCAACTTAGATAGAACTAACCTAGCAAGACATAACTAACCTAGCAACTAGACATAACTAACCTAGCAACTAGACATAACTAACCTAACAACTACAGACAAGTAACCTAACAACTGGACATGGGGATATTACTTTAGACACGTGGGCTTCCTCATTCCTTGTCTGATCCTTTGGTTCACCTAGACGAAAGGAATAGTGCGAAGCATAGGGATATTGTTTTTTTGCTTTCTCACATTGTTTTGCAGGTAGAGAGACATCTTTCACTCCTCACATCCTTGGGTAGGCTCACTGCCCGAGACTGGACAGGCTGCTCATCACGACACTGCTACATGGTGGCCCCCCTTGCGCCTGTTCGGCCCCCTCGGCCCAGAGCTGTTGTTTGGCTTCGGCCTAATTCTCCTAGGGTTAAGCTAAACACTGATGGCTCTTATCACCGCCTTCCATACGTCCCTTCAGGCCTCCTCGAGCTACGATGCTGAGATTCAGGCACTACAGACTGACCTTCAGATTGCTGCCCACCTCTCTAGTCATATTTCGATCGAGCTAGACGCTGCAGTGGTCATCACCATCCTGACCTCGGGCCACCAGGGCTCGTGGCAGATTCAACACCCGCTTATGCGCATTAGAGCTCTTCTGTGGTCTGTCCATCACAGGATTATGCACATTTTCCGTGAGGGGATCAGACCTGCTGACTACCTTGCCAGCCTTAGCGCCGCCACACCTGACCTTCACACGTTCCAGACTGACACTGCTCCACTCCACCTTCGCACGCTGGTACGGATGGATCAGCTTGGTTACCCATCTTTCTGCTTTCAGTAGACTAGACTTTGTTCTCATTGGATCATACATTTGTTCTGGGCATCTATTAGCCCGATGCAGATCTTGTACTATTTTTTTTCTGTTTTTGGTTATTTCTTACTGTGAGACTATGTTATCTATAGCTGCTTGATATTTTGGGCCGTATTGGGGTCCTGATCTATATACAGGTTGGAAATCCAGCCCAATTCCCCGCCCTACGGGGCGTTGTTTTTATAAAAAAAAGAACCTAACAACTGGACATAACTAACCTAACAACTACAGACAACTAACCTAGCAACTAAATAGAACTAACTTAGCATCTACAGACAGCACTAAAAAATAACTAAACATACGCAAAAATGCTCTCCCTTCTCACTAGGTTTCTCTCTCTACCATTTATCCATTCCTTACTGCCGACCACCGCCTAGCTATGTCGCCGACCGCCTTCCCGGCGTCGACCCTCTCGGCGCCGGCTCACCAACCAGACTCACTCCCTCAATCGACCAACTCAAACCCTCATTCGTCTAGTTCAAAGCTCTCCGCTGTCAACAATTTCGTGGAACCAGAATACATCAAAAAAAATTTCAAAACAATCGATGAAGATGCTAAGGTCTTGCCACCTCACGCGTTATTTCCCGAATCAATTGAAGCTGTTGATCATTTTGGTGTTATTTCAAGTTTCTCTTCAAAGAATCTGCAAGACACCATCCCAGTTTTAAATACTTCGGCTTTGCAACCTTCGTACATCACCCCAGAAGAATTAATGTCAGAGGTACGAATCAGATCTCTACCGGTGACTCTTCGTCAAGATCCCCTTCTCTCGCCGGTGAAATCGCCTAATTTGCCGATGCCAGATTCTCTGCTACCCATTGGCGGCGTTGACCTTAGCTCTCAGCTCCATGTTCAATTGGAAGAAGCTTCCGTTTCCCCTCAGCTCACATGCCACGCGTACGGGCCGGACTCTGCCAGGTTAGTTTTGGACCAATCCTTTTTTGGGCCTATTCACAGCCCAATAACTACATTAAACCAAAGGCCCAAAGTACCCACAACCTTAAGTCAGCCCGTAACCACAACCCACATAACCACAACCCACTCACATACTGCAGCCATATTAGCCTCTGACAAAATGGGGTTCTACGAACAAATCAAACCTTCCTCTGCTGCTCTTTTCGTTCAACCGGTTGACGACGGCCATTCGCCCTGCACCGGCACCGGTGCCGTCACGGTAGCCGGAGATGCCCAGTCGGCCGGAAAGCTCACCAGAACCAACCGGGAGCTGGTTTCTTCAATCGTCGTGCCCAATCACCGGTCTAACCCGGAGCTGAACGGACCTCTACGACCGAGGATTAACCCCCCATCCGCTTCGGATAAAATTACCGAAAAAGATTTGGTCGTCGCCGGAACTACAGTCTCAGAAGTTGCTTATGTTCGAGAGGATGGGGTCGTCGTTATAAGGCCAAGCTCAGCGGCTGCGGCTCTACCCACCGGACATTCCCCAACCGGTCCACAACCGAAAGACGCCTCCACGGCCAATCTCACAACAACCGGGCCAACTACAGAACCACCCACTGGCCAACCTTCATTCCGGGATGTTGTTTCGGGGAAGAGAGTTGGTAGTCTGAATGCCACGCGGTTGAAAAATGGAGGCTCGAGCTCCCCGAACCCAACACCGAAAGATTTCCCATTCGACGGGAATTACGAACATGCTTGCGGCACCATCATCCGCTCGGAGGGGAACAAAGTGAAGGCCCGCTTCTCCGACGCTGAATCTGGCGACCTGTCAGGTAAACTAGATAACACCCTGGTATTTAAGTTCTCATATGCTATCCCCGCCCCTCGAGATATATCTGCTGGATTAAGGAAATTGGGTTTTAAGGGTAGTGTATCTTCGAAGTGGTTCAACTTTAACCACCTTCTAGTGACCTTCCACCTCATTGAGGATTATAATGAGGTCTGGCTTAAGACCTTGATTCATCTGTGTGGATGCCCAGCTAGGGTATTCAAATATTATGTCGGGTTTAACCCAAAGACGGAGGCGCCGATTGTCCCTGTTTGGTGCCGTCTTCTGGGCCTCCCACCCCACCTCTACGACCGTGCTGCCATCACTACACTTGCTAAGTGTATTGGGCAGCCGATTCGTATTGACGCCCACACGGCCCTTCAGACGAGGGTTAGCGTGGCGCGATTTTGTGTCGAAATAGATCTCAGAACGGAGCTCGTTCATGAGATCGAGATTGAACAGGGCTCCGAGTCCTTTGCTCAGCGGGTGATCTACGAGAAGATCCCCGCTTTCTATACTGCGTGCAGACATGTTGGTCATATCGCGGCCGACTGCTATATTAGTGGCAATAAGCCACGTCCCTCTCTGCCTCAGCGCCGTCGTACGGCCCAGCCGGGACCCTCCGACATGCGGAGGGAATCGAAGGAAAAGGGCAAAGGCCCTCTCCAGGCACCCGGGTCCCCAAAGGGGGCCACGGATAAGGGCAAGGCGAAGATGGACGCCACTGCCCAAACTGGAAAGGGTGCTCACCCTGACCAGTCTGACCATTTGACCTTAGTTGGGCCCAAGGCCAAGGCCACGGGCTTTCTTCCCAGAGATACTCTTCAGTCGGCCTTCAAGGCCAAACATTCGTTCTTTGCTCCCCTATCTCCTGGATCTAAGGATGAGGCTGAGCCTTCATCTAGGGACCCACACTGTCTCTCCGATCTTGGCCTTTTAGATGGCGATGATGATTTAGAGCAGCCGGATACTTCACCTAGTGGCCTGGCCATCCATTTATCTCAGGACAACATTCGTAATGTTGTCCCTTTGCCCGTCCACTCTCAAAGCCAGGACTGTTCTCAGGAGATGGGGACAGCTCCTGCCACCGCTTCCTCGAAAGAGGAATTGCGGACTCACCCCCCCTCTGCAGTGCTTGGGATCTCGACTAAGCATTTAGCTCTCCACCCACACTCTGATAGTGAGCACCCGAGTGCTCTACCGGATGGAGTCTCTTCCCCTCCCCTCCCGGAGCAGACATGCGGTCTTAACCGCGCTCAGCATGATGTCTCGTGCGAGAGTTTCTCCTCCAGTGCATTTGTGCACAATGGCAGACAGGAGGCATGCCCGGAGATGGGGCAGGCTCCTAATATCAGTCTTGGTCAGACTGCTCAGCCTGATGATTCGCAGGCCACGAGCGCTTTTCGAGGGCGGTCACCCTCGAAGACAATACCCACACCGCGTATGACGCGGCAGACTTTCTCTCCGGCCCTTCGTCGATCCTCTCGCCACCTCCCCCCTCCTGCAGGTGGTTTGATTCACTCTAGCCACAGGCGGACCTCGTCTGGTGGCTCGTCTCATTGTTGATATGTCTATCACGTCCATTACTTGGAATGGACGGGGATTGGCTAATAGGGCCACTCTCGCTCACCTTCGCTCCCTCATTCGTGATCATAGATTTGATTTCGTCGGTTTTATTGAGCCGATGATTCGTACACCTGACTTTGACTATTACTCTCGCCGATTGGGTTTCCAGTCGGGCGTGGGTAACATTTCTCATAAGATCTTCTTTTTTCACTCGCGTGATTACACTTGTCGGGTTCTCCGGGACACCGATCAGGTGCTTCATATTGAGCTTTCTGCAGCTCATCTCCCTGAGCCCATATTCCACACTTTGGTTTATGCCAAGTGTAATAGAGTCGGGAGATACGATCTGTGGGATACCCTGCATTAGATTGCTGAGAGTATGGAGGGATTGCCATGGATGGTTAGTGGTGATTTCAACATCTTTCTGCACCCCGATGAGCGTGTGGGTGGCCGCACGGACCGGTCCCGAGAGATGTGGGACTTTGTTCAGACTGTGGCGGACTGTGAGTTGATTGATGCTGGTTGTGAGGGTGAGCCCTACACGTGGGTAAGGGACGATCTCAAAGAGAGACTCAACCGTGCTTTGGTTTCTGAGGCGTGGTCGAAGGTGTTTGCGGCTACAGCCGTTACGCATCTCACACGATTTGGATCTGACCATTCACCCCTCCTTATTAGGTGTTGGTTTTCGAATACTCCCCGCCGCACTTCTTTTAGGTTCCAGAACATGTGGGTTCACCACCACTCTTTCCATGATACTGTCAAGGATTCCTGGCTCCAACC
>CACSLK010027624.1:13182293-13200481 GCA_902706635.1 Striga hermonthica | reverse complement strand
AAATGGAATTGATAGAAACTGCAAAACACAGCTTTTACAGCATACCTCTAACACCGGCAGCCCTCCAATCAAGGGCTAACGCGGCATGATTTTGTGTTTATATCGACCTCAGAGTTGAGACCGTGCTTGAGATTGAGATTGAGCAGGGCCTGGAGACCTTTACTCAGCGGGTGATCTACGAGAAGATCCCTGCTTTCTGTTCATCGTGCTGTCAAGTGGGACATATAACGGCTGATTGCTACATCAGTGGCAATAAGCCACGACCCACTCCATCGCAGTGCTACCGTGTGACTCAGCCGGGTGATACGGAAGTGGATAGGCAGCTCAAGAACGCCGTGAGTCGGGCCTACCACGCACACAAGAGGCAAGCACGGGTGACGACAGAAGTGCGCACACTAGAGTGTAGTCTATGCAAAACGGGCGAAGATAGGCTGCACGCGGGTGTGAGCGCGGTTTGCACGGCTAGCGTGCGTGGCATAGGCAGGCAGGACGCGCATAGCGCGGGGTTGAAGGGCGCGCGCGCGGAAAGCTCGGGCGCGGAGGAGGCACGTGCAGCGGACGAGACCGCATGCCTCGAGGCATGCAGAAAGGTGGGGCAGCACGCGCGCGGGAAAGTAGCCGGGAGCAAAGGCAGGCGCGACACGGCCAATGGAGAAGGACGCGCGGGGCGCGATACCGCAGTCCTCGAGGAGTGTGGACTGGCGGGTGACAACACGCGAAAGGGCGGCGCAGGCAGTATTGGCGTGCGCGGCACGCTGGGCGCTGTTGTACGTGCGCGCTGAGGCGGCACGCCCTAGTGCCGCAAGGACTAGGCGACGCGGGCAGTTGGGCGTAGGGCGGTCGCGTGAAAGGACCGAAGAGAGAGAGGTTGAGTGGAGTGCAAGCTAAGTTGTTTCCATCTTGCATAATGAGATCTAGATTGTTTAGGTTACTTACTAATTTATTGCTTTATTAGTTCCCTAGGTAGATTAGGCTTAGACATAGTTTGTGCCTATATAAAGGCCTCATCCCCATGTTAATTTTCATCATCAATTTTATGAATAGAAATTTGAACTTTTGTTCTTCCACTTTGCTTTAGTTTTTCACCAAAATTCTATTGCAATTTTATTCATTCCAAGAGGTGCTGTTGTGGCTCGAAGAACACCTATCGGCGATTCAAGGCACGGGTTCATGGCTTATCGGCAATCGAAACACACGATCTTCATCATTGGTGCTTTCATTGAGAGGTGTTAAATCGTGTGTTTTTCTTCTATCCTATTCCCTTTCTTTTCCTTTTCTTTTTTCGTCCCCTTTATCAAAAAAAAAAAAATAATATACATCATCATCATCATGAGTCCTCCAAGCAAAGAACGTAGGGAAGAGAAGAAAGCAATGGCCAATAAGGAGATGAAGGACAAGATCGATAATCTCGACATCCAGATGTGAAGTATGAGCGAGGTTATGGAGGGAAGGCTTGGATCGCTCGACGAAGGCCAAAACACCACCAACGCCGTTGTTACACGACTCGAGCAGTGATTAGAGGAAGTCCTACGCCCGTTCCAGCAGCAAGCCCCACAGCATCGCGACGACCCTACAAGGCGTGAACCCCGTCGACATGTCGAGCGCACGCCATCACCGCGGCGCGAGGAGCAGCGCGCACACGAACGACATGACGAGGAACAGCGACGCGAAGGCTACGAGTACGAGAATAAGTTCGACCAGCGATCGCAGGCATCCAATTACCGAGAGCGGCCAAGGCCCGACAAACCCAGGTTTGTAATGTCCGCATTCACGAGCAATGACCCGGAGGCTTGGCTCAACCGAATCGCACAATACTTCGAACTCAACGAAACCGAAGGCCATGATCGAGTAAGGTACGCAACGTTCTATCTGGATGGTGAGGCTAATGTATGGTGGAAATGGCTCTCAAGGATCTACCGCAAGCGGCAACAGGTTATTACATGGGCTGACTTTGAAAGGAAATTGCTCACACGCTTCGGTACGTCCGATTACCATAACTACAACGAAGCTCTCGCACGAATACGCCAGACAAGCAGCTTGCGCGAATATATCAAGGAGTTTGAACGCCTTGCCTGCCGCGTGTGAGATTGGTCCGAGAATGTACTAGTGGGAGCCTTCATAGATGGATTGAAATTCGATCTAGCGGTGGAGGTTCGTTTAGAAAGGCCAGACACCATGCACGTCGCAATGGAAGTTGCCCGACGACGCGAGGATCATCTAGTCACCACACGAAGGGGACGGGCAGATGCCTGATTCACCAACATGTGTCGCACAGGCCCAAGCCAAGCAATGGCGAGCGCACGGCCGAATGTCAGTAGTCAGGCGACTATCTCCCGAGGAAGTCAAGCCTCGGCGAGAGAAGGGCCTATGTTTCAAATGTGAGGAGAAATTTACGCCAAGCCATCAATGTAAGCAAGCTTTTGTGATCGAAGTTGCTAATTCTGATGGGGAAGGATCTGAGGTTGAGGAAGAATCACATCAGGAGGATGAAGTTAAAGCGCTCGACGAAAAAGCAGAAATATCAATGCATGCAATGGCCAGGATTATAGGGCCAAGGACGATGCGACTACCAGCGTGGGTCAAGGATCGTATGGTGATGGTGCTCGTGGACAACGGGTCATCACACAACTTCATCAATGCTGACTTGTCCAAGAAGCTGAACTTACCAACCACGAAGATTGAGCCTTTTGAGGTACGAGTAGCCAATGGTGAGAGACTGCAATGCACTGAATCTTTCCGAAAGGTGTCAATCAAGTTCCAAGGAGTCACGATAAAAGCTGATCTTTATGCTTTACCCCGAGTTGGACCTGATGTCGTACTAGGAGTCCAATGGCTCGAAGGGTTAGGTAAGGTGACCACCGACTACCGAACTGGAGTTATGGAGTTCAAATCTGGAGGTCAGCAAGTCACCCTAAGCACTTGCACTGAGAAAGAAACTAAAGAAGTTGGGATGAAGAGTATCGAAAGAGTTTGGCAAAGTGGTGGTCAAATATTCGCTGTAGTAGTCGAAAGTAGGGAGCCGCACACAAAAGAGGCTGGAGAGCAGCAGGCCGAGGTGCGCGAGCTTCTTGAGTAATTCGAAGGAGTGCTAGGCGAACCCAAGGGCCTACCGCCTCACCGGGAGTTCGATCACCACATACCCCTGGTTAATGAGTAGCATGCAGTACACGTCATCCATATAGGTACGCTCACTTCCAGAAAACTGAGATTGAAAGGAAAGTAGCTGAGATGCTAGAGTCAGGGTTAATTCAGCATAGCAAGAGTCCGTTTTCTTCACCAATACTGTTAGCCAAGAAGAAAGATGGCACGTGGAGGTTTTGTACTGACTACCGAGCTCTGAATGTCGCGACTATCAAGGCTCGATTTCCTATTCCTAGTGTCGAAGACATGCTCGATGAGTTAGCTGGATCACGATACTTCTCGAAGCTCGATCTAAGAGATGGTTATCATCAGATTCAACTTCACAAAGCCGACATACCGAAGATGGCTTTTCAGACGCATTAGGAACACTATGAATATTTGGTGATGCCATTCGGGCTATGCAATACCCCATCCACTTTTCAGTTCGCTATGAATTCTATCTTCAAGGAGCATCTACGTAAGTTTGTTCTAGTCTTCTTTGATGATATACTTATCTATTCGAAGTCATGGGCTGAACATCTGGAGCATTTGAGAGTGGTACTTGAGGTCTTGAAGGTTAACTCATTCCATATCAAGCCGTCCAAGTGTTCATTCGGGCGGGAGATGGTCGAGTACTTAGGCCACTTTATATCTCATAAGGGCGTGACGGTTGATCCAAGAAAGATAGACGCTATGGTCGACTGGCCTAAGCTAACAAGTCTCACGCAACTCAGAGAATTCCTAGGGCTCACAGGCTATTACCGGAAGTTTGTGAAGGATTATGGAACCATTGCCAAACCACTTACAGAGATGACCAAGAAAGGAGGATTCACATGGACTAAGGCTAGCGAGGAAACATTTGAGAAACTGAAGGGCGCCATGACTACAACGCTGGTACTCGCAATACCAAGGTTTGATGTATTGTTCGATGCTAGTGATATTGGAATTGGAGCTGTGCTAGTGCAAGAAGGGCAACCTCTAGCCTATCTCTGCAAGGCGCTAGGCACGACTCGATTGGGTCTATCTGTGTATGTCAAGGAAATGCTGACTGTTGTTGAAGCTGTGAGATGCTGGAGGCCCTATCTGTTGGGGCGACGTTTTTAGATTGTGACCAACCAGCAACCACTCAAGCATCTACTCGAGCAAAGGATCGTTACCTCTGAGAAACAGAAGTTCGTCTCTAATCTTATGGGGTTTGACTTTGAGATAGTCTACCGGCCGGGTCGAAAGAATGCTGTAGCTGATGCCTTATCCCGCGGGACAGATGTAGCTGAGCTTGATGCTATCACTGGACCAACATGGAGCATCTGGGAGGAAGTTCTAAAGCCACAAGAGGAGGATACTTATTGCAGGGAAGTACGGCAAAAGATCGAGGCAGGAGAGACCATTGTTGATTATGAGCTGCACAACAGTCTTTTACTACATCGAGGCCGAGTGTTCATCCCCGATAGTGGGCAGATACGTGAGAAGATCATGCAGCACTTCCACGATTACAAAATTGGAGGACACTCGGGTATCTACCGCACCTGGATGAGAATAGCCAATACCTTCTTTTGGCCAGGACAACAAGGAATGGTCCGAGACTACATCGCGAGGTGCGATGACTGTTAGCGCACGAAGGCTGATTCGCGACGACCAAGCGGCCTATTACAGCCCTTACCGGTACTCGAGGAAGTTTGGGAGGACATTACTATGGATTTCATCGAAGGGTTGCCAAGTTCTAATGGCTTCAACAGTGTAATGGTCGTAGTGGATCGACTCACGAAGTATGCTCACTTCATACCCATCACCCATCCTTACACGGCAAAGTCAATTGCCAGATTATTCGTTGAGTACGTGATGAAGCTGCACGGAGCTCCGCAATCTATAGTTTCTGACAGAGATCGGATTTTCATGAGCAACTTTTGGTCTGAATTTTTCAAGTTGCAGGGGACCAAGCTATCCATGAGTTCAGCGTATCACCCACAGACCGATGGACAAACTGTGGTAACCAACCGAACCCTTGAGTAATACCTACGGTGTTATGTTCATCAATTTCCAAAAAGATGGGAAAACTTTCTGTCATGGGCTGAGTACTGGTACAACACCACCTACCATGAATCAGCCAAGATGACTCCATTTGAGCTAGTGTACGGGCGTAAACCGCCAACACTGGTCAGCTACACAGAGGGAGGTACGGTTAATGATGAAGTAGGTCGAGAACTTAAGGAACGAGATTTGATGTTGCGAGAGTTAAATAAGAATCTCAAGGGATCGATAAATTGAACCAAAGCCTTCGTGGATGGAAAGCGTCGAGAAGAGAATTATGCGCCAGGTGAGTATGTTTACTTGAAGCTGCAACCATTCAGACAGCGCACGACAGTACAGAGGGCAGCAACTAAGTTGGGAGTACGCTACTATGGCCCTTATTAGATCCTAAAGCGCATTGGTCAAGTAGTTTATCGTCTAGAAATGTCGGAAAGTTCGCAGATTCATCCCGTTATTCATGTCTCACAACTCAAGAGAAGTTTAAGAGAAGCGCATAAGTATTGTGAGGAATTGCTAGCAACCGCAACCGATGGCAGGGTCATTTGCGCCCAAAACGTGCGATTGAGTATCGCAAGCTAAGGAAAGCAGGACGCTATCGCCGGGAGGTTCTAGTTGAGTGGGTAGAGTTGCCACCTGAAGAAGCCACGTGGGAAGACCTTGAGGAGATGCGCGATCAATTCCCAAGTTTTGTCCTTGAGGACAAGGAATCGCTTGAAGGGGACATGAATGATACGGAAGTGGCTAGGCAGCTCAAGAACACCGCGAGTCGGGCCTACTACGCACGCAAGAAGGAAGCACGGGTGACGGCAGAAGTGCGCACACTGAAGTGTAGTGTGCACAAAAAGGGTGAAGATAGGCTGCTCGCTGGTGTGCGGGCAGTGTGCACGGCTGGCGTGCATGGCGTAAGCGGGCAGGACGTGCATAGCGCGTGGTTGAAGGGCGCGCGCGCGGAAAGCTCAGGCGCGGAGGAGGCACGCGCAGCAGACGAGACCGCATGCCTCGAGGCATGCGGAAAGGCGGGGCAGCAGGCGCGCGGGGAAGCAGCCGGGAGCAAAGGCGGGCGCGACACGGCTAATGGAGAAGGACGCGCGGGGCGCGATACCGCAGTCCTCGAGGAGTGCGGACTGGCGGGTGACCACGCGCGAAAGGGCGGCGCAGGCAGCTTTAGCGTGCATGGCACGCTGGGCGCCGCTGCACGCGTGCGCTGAGGCGGCGCGCCCTATTGCCGCAAGAACTAGGCGACGCGGGCGGTTGGGCGTAGGGCGGTCTCGTGAAAGGGTCGAAGAGAGAGAGGTTGAGTGGAGTGCAAGCCAAGTTGTTTCCATCTTGCATTATGAGATCTAGATTGTTTAGGTTACTTAATAATTTATTGCTTTATTAGTTCACTAGGTAGATTAGGCATAGACATAGTTTATGCCTATATAAAGGCCTCATCCCCGTGTTAATTTTCATCATCAATTTTATGAATAGAAATCTGAATTTTTGTTCTTCCACTTTGCTTTAGTTTTTCACAAAAATTCTACTGCAATTTTATTCGTTCCAATAGGCGTTTTTGTGGCTCAAAGAACACCTATCGACGACTCAAGGCGTGGGTTCGTGTCTTATCGGCAATCGAAACACACGATCTTCATCACCGGGACCCTTCAACGGCCGGAGGGACTCGAAGGGAAAGGGCAAAGGCCCTTTCCATGCGCCCGGGTCCCCAAAGGGAGCCAAGAATAAGGGCAAGGCTGTGATGGTTGCCACTGCCCAAACTGGGAAGGATGCTAATTCTAACCATCCTAAGCAGTTGGCTACAGTTGGGCCCATGGCCAAAGCCTCGGTCTTTCTCCCCAGAGATACCTTACAAACGGCCTTTAAGGCCAATCACTCTTTCTTTGTTGTCCTCTCCACTGAGGCAGAGGATGAGACTGAGCCCTCTACCAGTGACCCCGGTAGGTCTTCAGACCTTCCTCTCGTAGACGATTATGACCTTCTTGTTGAGGACCTGAAGCAACCGGACACCTCGACCAGTGGCACGTCCATCCATCTATCTGATGACAGCACCTGTGATGTTGTTCCTTTGTCTATCCACTCATCTAGCTAGGATCGCTCGCTGGAGATGATGACTGTTCTCGGCACTGCTCTCCCAAAAGGTGACAAGCTGGCACATCCCCCCGTTGCTGAGATTGGGAGCTCGGCTGAGCATATAGCTATTCATCAGCCTCACTCTGTCGGTGAGCCCTCGAGTGCTCCGCCGAATGGAGCCTCTCTCCCTCCCATCCCGGAGCAGACATGCGGTTTTAACCGCGCTCAGCATGACGTCTCGTGCGAGAGTTTTGCCTCTAGAGCTTTCGTCCATTTCGACAGACAAGAGACAGTCCCAGAGATGGGGAAGGTCCCTAGTGCTGCTCTGGGTTCGATTGCTCAGCCTGATGACTTGCAGGCTACAAGCACTTATCGAGAGCATCCCCCCTCGAAGACCAGACCCACACTGTGCGTGACACGACGGACAGTCTCCCCTGCCCTTTGATCCTTTCGCCACCTCCCCCCTCCTTCAGGTGGCTCGACCCAGCATCGCCACAAGCAGACCACGCCCGGTGTCTCTCATGACTATTGATATGTCTATCACATCCATTACTTGGAATGGTCGGGGCCTGGCTAATAGGGCCACTCTTGCTCATCTTCATTCTCTCATTCGTGATCTAGACTTGATTTTGTTGGCCTTATAGAGCTGATGATTCGCACCCCTGATTTTGACTACTACTCACGCTGCCTTGGCTTCCACTCAGGCGTGGGTAACACTTTGCATAAGATCTGGATCTTCCACTCACCTGATTATACTTGTCGGGTCCTCCGAGATACCGATCAGGTAATTCATGTCGAGCTTTTTGCAGCACACCTCCCCGAACCCATATTCCACACCTGGGTTTATGCCAAGTGTAATAGGGTCAGGCGGTATGACCTTTGGGACACCATGCGTGAGATTGCTGAGAGTATAGAGGGATTGCCATGGATGGTTAGTGGCGATTACAACATCTTTCTGCATCCCGATGAGCGTGTGGGTGGCCGGTCGGACTGGTCCCAGGAGATGTGGGACTTTGCCCAGGCTATGGCAGACTGTGAGTTGATTGATGCTGGATGTGAGGGTGAGCCCTTCATGTGGGTTAGGGACGACCTCAAAGAGAGGCTCGATCGTGCCTTAGTTTCTGAGGCGTGGGCGAAGGTGTTCGCCGTTATGGCCGTCACACACCTCACTCGATTTGGGTCTGACCATTCACCCCTCCTCATTATGTGTCAGTTTTCGAGCACCCCCCGCCGCTCTTCCTTTAGGTTCCAGAGCATGTGGGTTCGCCACCACTCCTTCCACGACACTGTTAGGGATTCCTGGCTTCAACCGACTGGGCTCTTCGGGATACGCAATCTCGAGGCGAAGCTCGGCAGACTGCGGCGTAGGTTGAGACAGTGGAATTGGGATGTCTTTGAAACCTCCATCAGCGCCTTTCTGCGGCTCAGAGTGCGCACGCGGAGGCTGGGCGGGCCTATGATATGGACCTCACTCCAGAGAATAGGACTGCGATGCGTTGCTCCCATGCCGAGTACCAGCTCCGACTCCTTATGGAGGAGGATTTCTTGAAGCAGAAGGTGGTCGTTGGGTGGCCGAGGGCGAGCGGAACACTAGGTTCTTCTAGGGCTTCGTTAGGCAGAAGCGTGGTAAGTCGTATATCCACAGTATTGAGGCTGATGGGTCATCCCTGACCCAGGAGTCTCAGATTCGGGAGTCGGCTATTGCTCACTTCTAGACCCTCTTCACCTCTGACAGAGGGGCCCTCGTTGCCCCAACCACTTCTTTCTTTCCCACCATTCCTCCTTCGATAGATCTT
Organism: Striga hermonthica; assembly: GCA_902706635.1. Lineage (NCBI taxonomy): Eukaryota > Viridiplantae > Streptophyta > Magnoliopsida > Lamiales > Orobanchaceae > Striga > Striga hermonthica. The sequence continues at coordinate 13,191,470 of CACSLK010027624.1, read as the reverse complement.
GTTGGCCTCTGTGAGCTCCCGAGTAGGGTGGAGGTTATGGATGTTGTCTTCGGGATTGATCCCAACAGCGTTTCTGGCCTCGATGGTTTCTCTTCTCTCTTTTATCAGATCTGCTGGGATATTGTCGAGCCTGACGTTGAGGAGCCACTGTTGGATTTCGTCTCCGGTCACCTGATGCCAGATTCTTTCATGTCTACCTCTGTCGTCTTGATTCCCAAAAGACCCAGTCTGAGCTCTTAGTCTGACTACAGGCCCATTAGCCTGTGTAACGTGACCAACAAACTCATTTCAAAGATTCTTCATAGTCGCCTTTCCCCTATTCTCCCCTTCCTCATCGCTCCGAACCAGAGTGGCTTTGTCAAGGATCGGGTCATTAGTGATAACATACTTCTGGCCTAGGAGATGATCCACGATATCTCCCATGCGGACTGGAAGCGGGCGTCGAATATCGCACTTAAGATGGACATGGCTAAGGCGTATGATAGGGTGGAGTGGCCATTTCTTAGGTAGGCACTGGCTAGGATGGGATTTCCTGAGCGGTGGATCAGTTTTGTTGAAGTGTGTGTGGAGCACTACATGTTCTCGGTCTTGGTTAATGCTAGCCTACCAATTTTTTTTCCTTATCTAGAGGCCTCAGACAAGGAGACCCCTTTTCCCCGTCCCTTTTCGTTCTTGCGGCGGATCACCTCTCTCGCCGCCTCGACGGCTTCATCCGTAACTATCCACGGATGACATACAATACCAGTGGCTATGGTCCTTCCATCTCGCACCTTTCTTTTGCAGATGATATCATCATCTTGATCCGGGCGGATGATGATGGGAGATCGTGCTTATCCACCTTCTGGAGTACTATGGCAAAATTTCAAAATTGGTCCTATAACTTGGCCACTGTCCAAAAAACCACCCCTATATTGACCACTTTCAATTTAGGTCCTATAATTTGTCAATTTCATCAATTTTGGTCCTTTTTAATCCAGGGTACGGATAAAAAAGGACCAAAATTGATGAAATCGACAAATTATAGGATCTAAATTGAAAGTGGTCAATATAGGGGTGGTTTTTTGGACAATGGCCAAATTATAGGACCAATTTTGAATTTTTGCCGGAGTACTATAGCTCGGTTATCGGCCAGCTGATCAGTGTGCAGAAGAGCACTTTCACCCTTTCCTCCTCCAGCACGGACAGGTGGGCTCAGCGGGTCCACGATATTACTGGCTTTGCGCGCGGCGAACTTCCCATTACTTACCTCGGTGCCCCTTTATATAACGAATATCTTACGAGAGCGCTCTTTGCGGACATTAGACAGAGGATGACCGACAGGATCTCTGGTTGGTCACATAGACACCGTTTCTTCGGGAGTCGGCTTGCGTTGATCAAGAGTACCCTGAGTTCCCTTCCACTTCATTTACTTATGGTCCTCGACCTCTCTAGGTCTACTCTTGACGAGATTGACCAGATTATAGCTTGTTATTTCTGGGGTTACGAGAACGGTTCCGGGAGAGGAGATGTACCCACTGGGTGAGTTGGGACTCTATTTGCCGCCCTTTCTCTGAGGGCGTCCTTGGCATCCGCCGTCTTAGGAATATTGTTACTGCCTTCTCCTACAAGTTGTGGTGGTGCTTCAGGGAAGGAAAGTCGCTTTGGACTCAGTACCTTCGCGACAAGTACTGCCCTAGATGCGCCAATCACCCTTGTTGGGTGACGGCGGTGGCTCATGATAGCAGAAAGTGGCGGCGTCTTACTAGGGTCGGTGGGCGCGCCCAGGATCACATCTTTTGGGTATTGGGTGATGGTGCGGTTAGTTTTTGGGATGAGTGGTGGATAGGTGATAAGCCGTTGTCTAGGGATAGGCAGGTGTCGAGCGACCTTTGGACGGACGGGTCGTGGGATAGGGGAAAGCTTGACAGGGAGTTGGGCCTTGGGGTGAGTTTTAGCGAGCATTTATTAGATCAGATCCAGCAGATTCTCATCTCGGGGGACGGTTCGAATGGCATGAGGTGGAGACTTACATCATCGAGTGTGTTACTACTACCTCGGCTTGGGAGAAAATCAGGCTGAGAGATCGGCCTAATCTTCTCTTCGGAGCCATCTGGAGCGATCTTTTCACCCCTACCATGTCGGTATTCCTTTGGCGCCTCCTCTTGCGCCGGATACCCCTACATGCGAGGGAGATCTCCTTCCCCTCCCGGTTTGTGTGTTGTTCTGGGACTGGATGCCATGAGACCGAGACCTTTTCCCACTTTTTTCTAGAGAGTGAGATAGTGAGGAGAGTGTGGGAGCATTTTGCCACATGGACACATATATCCCTATCCTCCACAGACAGTTTCTTTGCGCTTCTGAGTTTTTTCTCACATAGCACACACCTTAGACACGTGGGCTTCCTCATTCCTTGTCTGATCCTTTGGTTCACCTGCACGGAAAGGAATAGTTCGAAGCATAGGGATATTGTTTTTTGGCTATCTCACATTGTTTTGCAGGTAGAGAGACTTATTTCACTCCTCACATCATTGGGCAGGTTAACTGCCAGAGACTGGACAGGTTGCACGCCACCACACCGCTACATGGTGGCTCCCCTTGTGCCCTTTCGGCCCCCTTGGCCTGGAGATGTTGTTTGGCTTCGACCTGATTCCCCTTGGGTCAAGCTGAACACTGATGGCTCTTTCGATCGCCAGACCGGAGTTGCTGGAGAAGGAGGTCTGATCTGGGACCACAGCGGTGCCCTTATCACCGCCTTCTACACGTCCCTTCAGGCCTCCTCGAGCTACGACACGGAGATTCAGGCACTACAGATTGGTCTTCAGATGGATGCCCACCTCTCTAGTCATATTTGTTGGGTTCTGTTAGGAACGTCAAACAACATGCACAGTATTGAACTTTCTCAAAATAAATCCTAACGCAACAGAATCTGTAGTTAGGATATGGACGTTTACCTTTTAAAAATTTTGCCGACTCTAAGACGATGTAGAGTACCGTTGGTGAAGTTCGTCTGAACACCACAACCTAAAAGGCGGATAGGTTTGGCCTTTCGTTGATTCTAATCAACATGTCAAACGGATCATGAACGGACGGTGTGCGGGTCTCGGTCGTCGGGTGCAGCGGGCAGCTCGCGGGCACTGGTCGCGGGTGGCAGCAAACACGCGTCGGGTGCTGGGCTTGACGTGCGGGTTGCTGGGCTACGCGGACGGATGCTGGGCAGCGAGCGTGTGTGCGCGTCGGGCGCTGGGGCGTGTCGCACGTGCTGATGCGAGACTCCTAGGCCGCTGCGGACTGGGCCTGGCGAGTGGGCGGACGCGTACGTGCTGGGCAAGACACCTAGGCGCGCGCGGGATGATGCGCGCGTACTTCTTGCGCGCTGGGAACGACGCGATCGACAACTGGCAGCACGGGCGGACAGCGAGCAGCAGGGACGAACTGGCGTGATTGCTGGGTGTAGCTGGACGTCGTGCGTTGGGCTCGGCGATGAGCGACTGCTCGCGGTGACGTGCGGTTGCGCTGGGCTGAGCTCGGCTGACTTCCGGCGGCGGTTGGCGATCTCCGGCGGTGGTTCACGGCGGCGATGGGCGGCGATCCGATGGGGATGATGACCGAATATGTATGTATTAGAAAGCTCAATCAATTTTACCAAAAGGCCTTCTAACGGATTACCTAAACACCTATTCCGAATAAACTTGGTGGAGCGTTTAATCGGATCTCCCTAACTCTCGAAAGATGTAATTCTTACATGTATGTAGATGAGAAAATCGGCCAAGACAACATTAGTAGGAGAGGTTGGGACATGGTGTATTTATAGGCTCCATTAGGGACCTTAAGGAGGTGCTAAATATGGGCTTATTCCATTAGGCCTAGGATTCCTAATTCTAATCCAATACTAACTCAATCTAGGAAGGAGATCTCCTACTAATTGATACGTGAGAAACCTTGTACTATTTTGTGGTTTAATTTATATATTTGAGTATTTGATTTTATTATATTATTCAAGTTTTCTTACGTATTTTATTTTGTGAACGGACGTACACCAATATTCGATTTTGTTCTATTTTATAGTTATTACGCCTATTTGTGACGTGGCATTGATGAGGTGGGAGCTTTGTAGGCAATGACATGGATTTAATTTAATGTGGCTACGGACTTCAAATAAAGGGAAGAAAAGAAGGATGATGACTCTTTTATTGTTACATTGGCTGAAAGCTTAAAGGCATTAGGAAATTAATTTCCTTAGTATTTTGACATATTCGAGATAGTGGCTGGAGTAATTTTAGAATGAGTGGACTCTCATTATCCTGGGAGAGTTTTTGGGAGTTTGGACTCTTAATTAATTAGAGAGGAAGAAATTAATTCATCCATCACCGGGGGAAGGGGAGAAAGGCCGTGAGTAACATTGGAGATCAGGACCATATGTTGCTGCTGTGAATTCATTTTTAGCCGTGGACTTGGAACTATTGAGGGAGTTTGTTTTATTTATTTGTTTTTCTTTATTTTGATTGAAGAACATGGATATTAGTTCTTATTTTTATCATTTAGCTATGAGTAGCTAAACATTTATTTCGGTTCTAGGGACGTTGAACCCTCGGTGACTATGTTTGATTAATGCAGTTTTATTTTGTTTTACTCTTCGTATAAAATTGATTGTGTTATTCTAGTTTCATGTCATAATATGTGTTCTTTAATTTAGCTTGATCACCTAAGTTGAGGATTGCATGTTAATTGCTAGATTAAGGCTCCGATCCGTGTAATTTTCGTAGTTCTTATTTCGCTTGTAGCAACTAACAGTCGTGCATTGTTAGGGATAACACAGCATAAGTTACATGAACCGAGCTTGTGTGTTTGTGGCTTAGATCGGTCTATTTTCCTAGATTCCAATGCAACTAGTGGATTAAATTAGGAGAGCTTATTCCGAGTTATTTGCTAGTTAGAATTAATTGAAGAGCTTATTTCGATTAAGTATAATTAAGGGAGAATTCGGGTAGCAGAGCTTATTGCTATCTAGGACCGGTAGTTTTAGAAGACGAGTGAAACTTGATAAATGCATTAATTGGACTAGTTAATCGGGGGGTGTAAACCGACCTAGGACCGATTTCATTCTCATATTTGCTAGATTAATTATTTTATTTTCGGTTTCATCATCGTTTGCACTTTAATCATTTATTTCTAGTTCTAGTTTAATTTCTTGTTTCGTTAGTTATTTCGTTTTCAATCAAAATCTCCCTCATTTTTACTAATAATCTAATTAATATAACAAAATCACGGTTTATACCACACTCCCTGTGGGATCGACCCTTGCTCATCACTACTACTTGTTGGTAGGGGTAAGTCGAGGAAAATTCTATAAATATAAATTTGTCGCGTTGCGACGCGCGGCCAAATTTTGGCGCAGTTGCCGGGGAGTGGCGCGAGATAAATAGTGATTTTACTTGTGTTAGTTAGTTTATTTTGTGTCAATTTCAGTTTTTCGGTTGAATATTTTGTGTGAATTTTTGCTGTTTTTCTGTTATCGCCCCCGGTGATAACAGAAATTACGTCGGGTTTTTTTTTGCATCGAATTATTTCTGAATTTTGTCACGTTTGAGCTAATAATTTTTCTTGATTTTTCAGGTAAATGAAAACAAGGTCTTCAGGGGCTGAAGACTTTGAATATTATCCGGAGATCACGAGACGAGATACCGAGCTAAGGAAGAAGGCTCGAGAAGAGAAAGAGGCGACTATCGGCGAGGGTATCCAGTTCGAAATCGAAAGCGAGGACGTAGAGGACGAAAGTGGGAGTGATCAGAGCCAAGAAGACACTCATATAATCATCAAGAACGCACTAATGGCGAACGAGGAGCGTACTTTGAGGCAACTTGCTGATGCCGTACTTCCAAACCAACCTCTTTGCATAACTTTCCCAGAGATGAATAATACCACGTTCGAGTTGAAGTCCGGGCTGATACATTTGCTGCCATCATTCCATGGTCTCGCCGGTGAGGACCCACACAAGCATCTGAAGGAGTTTCACACGGTGTGCTCCACCATGAAACCCACAGAGGTGACTGAGGAGCAAGTCAAGCTACGTGCTTTTCCATTTTCTCTTAAGGATGGTGCAAAGGATTTGCTCTATTACTTACCTTCGGGATCGATCACTACATGGACACAGTTGGAGAAGACCTTTCTCCAGAGGTACTTTCCGGCGATCCGAGTAGCGGCTTTACGTAAAGAAATTTGTGGGGTGCGACAGATGCAAGGGGAGACTTTGTACGAGTATTGGGAACGGTTTAAGAGACTAGTCGCAAGTTGTCCACAGCATCAGATGGCTGATCAGCTATTGATCCAATACTTCTATGAGGGCCTATCAATCACGGATAGGAATATGCTAGATGCCACTAGCGGCGGTGCACTCGTGGACAAAACTCCTACGGCAGCAAGGGAGTTGATTGCCAACATGGCAACTAATTCTCAACAGTTTGGTACTCGTGGGATCTTGCCGAGGCCGGCTCAAGAAGAAGGGACCGACTCGTTACAAGCACAAATCAAGGAGTTAACTTCTGTGGTTCGCCAGTTGGCTGTGGGTCAAGCATCGAGGGTCCGACCATGCGGCCTATGCGAGACGGTGGATCACACTACCGAGGATTGTCCATGGACAGTGAATACTGCTGAGGCCCATGCCAATGCAGTTGGTGCAAACAATGGTTCGGGACGCAACTACGACCCATTCTCAAACACTTATAATCCGGGGTGGCGAGATCACCCGCATTTGAGGTGGGGAAACAATAGCGGCAACCAATTTGGGGAGCAAGACCGAAGGCAACCCCAAAACTTTCAAAGGGGACAAGGCTTTCAAAGGCACCAAGGCACGGGGGAGCACAACACTCATCCCCGACCGAATGAATCATCTTCAGATATGAGGAAGCTGATGGAGAGCATGGCGTCCAGCCTTAAGAACTTGGAGGGGCAAGTGACCTCATTGTCGAGTCATGTGAATCGATTGGAGTCGCAAGTGAACTCCAAACTACCTTCTCAAGCTGAAATTAATCCGAAAAATGTCAGCGCCATAAAGTTGAGAAGTGGCAAGGAGCTTTCAGCTCCTGAGGGTCTCATTCCATCGAAGAAAGATTCAGACGAGAAAGAGGATGGCGAGAATACTAAAGATTCTGCTGTTATCGCCCCCCCTGATAATAGAACTGCTGGAGAAAAATTAAAGAAAAAGGCCATCGAAACCGATCCGAGATGGGCTGTACCTTTGCCGTTTCCATCGAGAATCAAGAAGCAACAGAAAGATGACGCCGGGAAGATCTTAGATGTTTTCAGAAAGGTTTAGGTCAATATTCCCTTAATCGATGCCATAAAGCAAGTTCCAAAATATGCGAAGTTTCTGAAAGACTTGTGCACGCATAAAAGGCGATTGAAAGGGGACGAGAAGGTGATAATGAGTGAGAATGTATCAGCCGTGTTCCAGAAAAGCTTGCCACAGAAGAGGAGTGATCCAGGTATGTTTTTCATCCCTTGCGTAATCGGGAATTTAAAAATAGAACGAGCTATGTTAGATTTGGGTGCTTCGATAAATGTTGCCTCGTTCTATCTTAAATTCTCTGAATTTGGGTCCTTTGAAGAAAACCGGGGTTGTTATCCAACTCGCCGATCGTAGTACCACTTATCCCGACGGTGTTGTTGAGGATGTGCTTGTGAAAGTTAATGATCTTGTGTTTCCAGCTGATTTTTATGTGTTGAACATGGATGATAAGTCCTCAAACTCCACTCCAATTTTATTGGGAAGACCATTTTTAAACACAGCCCAAACGATGATTGATGTTCGACAGGGCACTCTTACGATGGAGTTTGATGGACATGTCATCAAGTTCAATATCTTTGATACTATGAAATATCCTGATGATTGTGATGACTCTGTTTATATGCTTGATGTTATTGACCCTTTAGCACAGGAATATATGGAGACTTATGGTCGAAACGATGAGTTAGAGGTGGTGATCTCCTCGAGCATAGGGTGCGACAAGCTGTTATCGCCCACCCTGATAGCAGAAGTTGACGCGGGTGATTTTCGCGATCGAGCCAAAAAATTGAAGGGGATCGCCATGGATTTGCATGAGAGAGGACCTGTTCCTCCTAGATATGATGCTAATTTTAAATTATTAGAATCTCATCGAAAATTTTCGTCATCTATTGTACAGGCTCCAAAGCTCGAACTAAAATCTTTGCCGACACATGATAAGATGATCTTGAAGAAGCATGGTGATGCAAGGTTTGTGCCTCCTTTGAGGCCACCTATGAATCCGCCATGGATAGCTTGAGGAAAAGGGAAGTAATAAGTCGAGCCAACGACAATAAAAAAAGGCGCTAGTTGGGAGGCAACCCAATATTTGTTTTCATTTTTTTATTAGTATTAGTATTTTGATTAGTTCAAGTTTATCTCTACGGTTGAATATTTGTTTTAGGATAGCAGCGACACGGACCTTGAGGTGTTGGAGGAACGTAATTTTGTGCTAAACCATGAAGAAAATGAAGAACATGGTGAAACAAAGTAGAACCGTACTGCTACCGCCTCCCCCCGATAACTGTTTGAGTGGATTTTCTACTGCTACCGCCTCCCCCGATAACAGCCTACTCGAAGATCCGGTCGAGCATCGGACGTGTGACGACTAGTCGGGGAGCGCCAGAGGACTCATAGCAGCAGCAGCAAGCAAGGAGGACCACCCATCGATGATCTGGTGATTTCGATTCCCTTATTGTGCTTTATAGTAGAGATTAAGTTTGGGGAGATTTATTGACGGGTGTAGTTGTGTTATATTTTCTATGCATATGTGTTTGCTTGGTTTGCCTTTTGATTTGGTTAGGGTCATATCTAGTTGGTTTTAGTTGTCTAGCTGCTTTTGGTTTAGAAGAAAAAAAAATTAATTGAGTTTTTGGTGTGTTGTATGTGGAATTTCGTGATGATGATTTGAGGGTCTATTGGAATATTATGCTAGTTATGATGACTCGGGTTAGTGATTTCTGGTTAAATTCTTGAAGTATTGTCATTGGAGGGACAAAGGCATGATGATTGACATTTATGTGATTTATTCGTAGTGAGTTGGTCTTTAACTGTTTATATTCTTGAAATGTGCTGGTGACTATTCTGCTTGATGTCGATTATGTGAGGTGACTTGACGTGGAAAGTTGGGAGTTGAATGTCTCGGAAAAAAAAAAAAA
>CACSLK010027624.1:13158175-13171585 GCA_902706635.1 Striga hermonthica | reverse complement strand
AAAAAAAAAAAACATAGCAACTACAGATAACTAACCTAGCAACTAGACATAACTAACTTTGAAACTATATAGAACTAACCTAGCAACTATAGACAACTAACTTATCAACTACAGACAACTAACTTAGCAACTACAGACAACTAACATAACTACTAAATAGAACTAACCTAGCATCTACATACAACTAACCTAGCAAATACAGACAACTAAACTAGCAACTAAATAAAACTAATCTAGCATCTACAAACTGCTAATCTAGAAAATACAGTCAACTAACCTAGAAACTATTAATAACTAACCTAGAAACTACAGTCAACTAACATTGCATCTAAATACAACTAAACTTGCAAGTAATGTACTACTTAACAATTTAATTTATTATGATTTGCTTTCTATCTTTCAACAGATACAACATGGTGTTTGTACCATTTACAGGAATTGATAACCATAAAAGTGTATCACATTTGGAGCTGGATTGATGGTTAAAGAGAATAAAGAATCATACATTTGGTTGTTGGAAAATTTTTTGAAAGCAATGGGAAATGAACCATATTAAATTGTTACTGACCAAGATCCTGCTATGAATAGGTTCTTCCAGGGCTTCGTTAGGCAGAAGCGTGCTAAGTCGTACACCCACAGTATTGAGGCTGATGGGTCATCCGTGACCCAGGAGTCTCAGATTCGGAAGTCGGCTGTTGCCCACTTCTAGACCCTCTTCACCTCTGACATAGGGGCCCTCGATGCCCGATCGCATCTTTCTTCCCCACCATCCCTCCTTCGGTCGACCTTGTCGGCCTCTGTGAGCTCCCAAGCAGGGAGGAGGTTAGGGATGCTGTCTTCGGGAATGATTCCAACAGCGTTTCTGGCCCTGATGGGTTCTCTTCTCTCTTCTATCAGGTCTGCTGGGATATTGTCGAGCCTCATGTTGAGGAGTCAATGTTGGATTTCTTCTCCGATCACCGGATGCCGGATTCCTACATGTCTACCTCTGTTGTCTTGATTCCTAAAAGACCCAACCCGAGTTCTTGATCTGACTACAGGCTCATCAGCTTGTGTAACGTGACCAATAAGCTCATTTTGAAGATTCTTAACGACCGCCTTTCCCCTCTTCTCCCCTCCCTCATCTCTCTGAACCAGAGTGGTTTCGTCAAGGACCGAGTCATTAGTGATAACATACTTTTGGTCTAGGAGATGATCCACGATATCTCTCATGCAGATTGGAAGCGGGCACCGAACGTTGCGCTGAAGCTAGACATGGCTAAGGCGTATGATAGAGTGGAGTGGCCGTTTCTTAGGGAGGCACTGGCTAGGATGGGATTTCATGAGCGGTGGATCAATTTTATTGAGGCGTGTATGGAGCACTGTACGTTCTCGGTCCTGGTTAATGGTAGCCGCACCGACTTCTTCCCCACATCTAGGGGCCTTAGACAGGGTGACCTCCTTTCCCCATCCCTTTTTGTTCTTGCGGCGGACTACCTCTCTCGTTGCCTTGACGGCTTCATCCGCGACTATCCACGGATGATATACAACACATGTGGCTACAGTCCTCCCATCTCGTATCTTTCTTATACGGATGACATCATAATCTTCACCCGGGCAGATGATGATAGGCTGATCGAGCTTATGCACCTTCTGGAGCACTATAGCTCGGTTACCAGCCAGCTGATCAGTGTGCAGAAGAGCACCTTCACCCTCTCCTCTTCCAGCGCGGACAAGTGGGCATAGCGAGTCTACGAGATTACTGGCTTTGCGTGCGGCGACCTTCCCATTACTTACCTCGGTGCCACTTTAGACAGAGGATAATCGACAGGATCTCTGGTTGGTCGCATAGACACCTTTCCTTCGGGGGTCGACTTGCGCTGATCAAGAGCACCCTTAGCTCCCTTTTTATTCATTTACTTATGGTCCTCGACCCCTCTAGGTCACTCTTGACGAGATTGACCAGATCATGGCTCGTTATTTCTGGGATTACGAGGACAGCTCCGGGAGGGGGAGACGTACCCACTGGTGAGTTGGGACTTTATTTACCGCCCTTTCTCTGAGGGTGGCCTTGGCATCCGCCGCCTTAGGGATATTGTCACTGTCTTCTCATATAAGTTGTGGTGGCGCTTCAGGGAAGGAAAGTCGCTTTGAGCTCAGTACATTCATGGAAAATACTTCCCTAGACGCGCCAACCACCCTTGTTGGGTGACGGCGGTGGCTCATTACATTAGACAGTGGCGGCATCTCACTAGAGTCGGTAGGCGCGCCCATGATCACATCTTTTGGGTTTTGGGTGATGGCGAGGTCAGTTTTTGGGATGAGTGGTGGATTGGTGATAGGCCATTGTCTAGAGATAGGCAGGTGTCGCGTTCCCCCTTCCTGCTTGTAAGCGACCTTTGGACGGATGGGTCGTGGGATAGGGGGAAGCTTGATATGGAGTTGGGCCTTGGGGCAGGTTTAAGTGAGCTTTTATTTTATCAGATCCAGCAGATTCTCATTTCGGGGGACGGTTCGGATGGCATGAGGTAGAGACTTACATCATCGGGTGTGTTTTCTACTACCTCGGCTTGGGAGCAGATCAGGCTGAGAGATCAGCCTAATCTTCTCTTCGGCGCCATCTAGAGCGATCTTTTCACCCCTACCATTTCGATTTTCCTTTGGCGCCTCCTCTTGCGCTGGATACCCGTGGACACTATTTTACATGTGAGGGGGATCTCCTTCTCCTCTCGGTGCATGTGTTGTTTTGAGAACGGACATCATGAGACCGAGACCTTTACCCACCTTTTTCTAGAGACTGGGATTGTGAAGAGAGTGTGGGAGCACTTCGCCACTTGGACTCATATATCCCTACCCACAACATACAGTTTCTTTGAGCTCCTGAGTTTTTTCTCACAGAGCACACACTTTAGACATGTGGGCTTCCTCATTCCTTGTCTGATCCTTTGGTTCACCTGGACGGAAAGGAATAGTGCGAAGCATAAGGATATTACTTTTTTGCTTTCTCACATTATTTTGCAGGTAGAGAGACATCTTTCACTCCTCACCTCATTGGGCAGGCTCACTGCCAGAGACTGGACAGGATGCACGCCACCACACCGTTTCATAGTTGCTCCTCTTGCGCCTGTTCGGCTTCCTCGGCCCAGAGATGTTGTTTGGCTTCGACCCGATCCACCTTGGGTCAATCTGAACACAGATGGTTCTTTCGATCGCCAAACTGGAGTTGCCGGAGGAAGAGGTTTGATCCGAGACCACAGCGGCGCTCTCATCACCGCCTTCCACACGTCCCTTCAGGCCTCTTCAAGCTATGACGCAGAGATTCAGGCACTTCAGATTTGCCTACAGATTGTTGCTCATCTCTCTAGTCACATTTGGATCGAGCTGGACGCTGTGGCTATCGTCAACATCCTGACCTCGGGCCACCAGGGCTCGTAGCAGATTCAGCACCCGCTTATGCGCATTAGAGCTCTTCTGCGGTCTGTCCATCACATGATTATGCACATTTTCTGTGAGGGGAACAGGCCTGCTGACTACCTTGCCAGCGTTTGTGCCACCACACCTGACCTACACATGCTTTAGACCGACACTGCTCCACTCCGCCTTCGCACGCTGGTACGGGTGGACCATCTTGGCTACCCTTCTTTCCGCTTTTAGTAGACTAGAATTTTGGCTCTCATTAGATCATTCATTTATTCCGGGCACCTGTTAGCCTGATGACAGACCTTGTATTATTTTTTTTCTGTTTTTGTTTCTTTTTTTTTACTATGAGACTATGTTGACTATAGCGGTTTGATATTTTGGACCCGTTTTGGGGTCTTGATCTATGTACAGGTTGGGGATCCAGCCCAATCCAAATTGTTTTTTCATAATTCAACCGAGATAGCCCCAATTCTAAATCTTCTCAAAACCCTAAACCCGACGCTTCATGCTCCCGGGCACACGAGTACCAGTAAGAGGATGATAAGGTGATTCTCTTGTATGGAAGGGGAGAGGCACCGAGGGACCCGAGGTTGAAGCCCGTATTATTTTCGGGTCACGGGCAGGCCTGCATCTGCCGTCTCCGCAGGTTTTAATATTTTGGGATGTTCTTCAGGTTTCAATTTAATCAAACATTTGTTGCCTTAATTTAATGAGCCGAGGTTGCAGCCTGGGTTGTCCTTCCTCGGGTCTTGATTTTGAGTCTTTTGGTGTGTTCGTAGCTACTCCGAATTGTTTTGAATAATACAATTCAATGTATCGTCCCCTCCGCATCTCGATCCGCACTCTCTGGAAATATTCCTCGCCGGCAAAGAAGGTTCTCGAACCAGGCAACGTATTTTCGCAGGCAAAGACATTCTCTGCGTCAGACATAGCTGAGTATTCGAAGCTGACCCGCGACTTTAACCCGATCCACTCCGACCCAGACCGCGCCAAAATCGCAGGCTTCGACAGAGTCCCCGTCCCTGGCATCCTCGTGGCATCGTTCTTCCTGAGGAGAATCACCTCAAACTTCCCCAGCGCGGTCTACGCAAAGCAGACGCTGGAGTTCAGGTCCCTGGCATACGTCGGCGAGAAGATGGTGTGGTTGTTGAGAAGATGGTGTGGTTGTTGAGAGCCCAAGCTCGACACCCAAGGCCCAATTTTTCGATCATCCCCTGATCGGGTCACTGCTGACGGGCACTCCCACAGTCAATCCCACCACATCCGGGCCTCTTCCAGGCACCTCAATGAGCCCGCCTTCCTTCCGAGAGGTCATTACAGGGAGGAGAGATGACGAAAAGAGTACTCCACGGCCAACGCCCAAGGTATACACCCTTGTGTTTAAGTTTACCTATGCCATCCCTCCCCCTTCCCCCCTCCCCCCTCCCCGCAGAGACCTTGCTGCTGACTTAGGCAAATTAGGTTTTAAAGGTAGGTTATCCTTTAAGTGGTATAATTTCAATCATCTCTTAGTCTCGTTTAATCTCCCCGAGGACTACAATGAGGCTTGGCTTAAAACCTCTATCCCCGTGTGTGGATGCTCAGCTAGGGTATTCAAGTACACTTCCGGGTTCAACCCGAAGATGGAGACGCCCGTCGTCCCCGTGTGGTGCCGCCTCCCCAGCCTTCCACCACACCTTTATCACCGGGATTCCATCACCATACTTGCTAAGTGTGTTGGAAAATCGGTCCGTATCGATGCCCCGAATGCCCTCTATTCCAGGGCTAATATGGCGCGGTTTTGTGTTGAGATTGATTTCAGAGTGGAGCCTATCCACGAGATTGTGATTGAGAAGGGTTCAGAGACCTTTGTTCAGCGGGTGATCTATGAGAGGATCCTTGCTTTCTGTTCCTCGTGCAGTCATGTGGGACACATAGCGGTCAATTTCTACATCATTGGCAATAAGCCACGACCCACTCCGCCTCAGCGCCGTCGTGCGACCCAGCCAGGACCATCAAACGGCCGAAGGGACCCAAAAGGAAAGGGCAAAGGCCCTCTCTATGTGCCCGGGTTCCCAAAAGGGGCCACGGATAAGGGCCAGGTCGTGATGGACGCCACTGCCCAGATTGGGACGGATGCTCAGCTTAAGCTGTTGGCTACAGTAGGGCCCAATGCCAAAGCCTCGGGCTTCCTTCCCAAGGATACTTTACAGTCGGCCTTTAAGGCCAATCACTCGGGCTTTGATGTCCTCTCCCGTGAGCCAGAGGATGAGGCCAAGCCTTTTAGTGACCCTCATAGGCTCTCGGATCTTGCTCTTTTAGATGATGATGATCTTTTTCTAGATGACCTGGAGCAGCCGTCCACCTCGTCCAGTGGCACGTCTATCCATTTATCTGATGACAACACTCGTGTCGTTGTTCCTTTGCATGTCCATTCATCTAGCCAGGACCGCTCTTCGGAGATGAGGACTGCTCCCGTCACCGCTCCCCTGAAAGGGGATGAGCCGGCACGTATCCCCTCTGCTGGATTGGGAGCCCGACTGAGCCAGCACATATCGCCTCTGCTAGTCTTCAGCCTCACTCTTTCGGCGAGCACCCGAGTGCTATGCCGATGGGAGTCTCTCTTCCTCCCCTTCCTGAGCAGACATGTGGTCTTAACCGCGCCCATCACGATATCTCGTGCGAGAGTTTCACCTCTAGTGCTTTCGTGCACTATGACAGACAGGAGACTGGCCCGAAGATGAGACAGGCTCCTAGTGCCGGTCTGGGTTAGATTGCTCAGTCGGATGATTCGCAGGCTACGAGCACCTATCGAGGGCGTCGCTCTTCAAAGACCAGACCCACACCGCGCAAGACTCGGCGGACTGTCTCTCCTACTCTTCGATCTTTACGCCACTTCCCACCTCTTACAGGTGGCTCGACTCAGCCTCGCCACAGGTGGACCCCATCCGGTGGCTCTTCCGATTGTTGATATGTCTATCACATCCATACATAAGTGCTAGTGTAATCCTTCAGTCAAACACCAACTGAATCAAGAATACACTACAGTCTTTTTCCAAGTGGGGTCTCACTGCCAGTCTAGACTGTGAACGAATAGTTTAGTCTTACAAGAAACCGATGGGTGATCTTTCTGTTCGAAACTCTTCAAACCACACTACCTCAATATAAGACATGGAGTATGTATTGCAACCGTATGTACTTTGACCGAAACATGATGGCCAGATCAAAATATAATTGATAGAATTTGCAAAACATAGCTTTTACAGCATACCTCTAACAGGTCGAGATATTTTTTCCCCAACACACGGGCTAGGGCGTCCTCCTCCCGAATACGACGGGCAGGTGACCTCGCACTGCGTATGCATTCATCTAAGGCACTAAAGGCGAGACGCCCCTGGCGGTGTAACACACTAGTCTAGGGTTCTCAGACATACTAAAGGTATCGAGACGAATATTTATACGAAATAACGAAATGCGATAATTATAGATACACAAACTGTACCCACCTGGATGCCTAGGTAGAAAAAGCACACAAATAAATCGGTAGGTCGGTGAGGCTCAACTTTCCAAACACCTACATTTAATAAAATAACCTATAAATGACTATACAATAATCACTTAGTCCAACTAAGTTCACATAAGTATTTAATCGTGCATTTACAGTATTTATGAAGACACCGAAAACAAATAAGGCCATTTATCATAAAGATTATTGGACCTTCAAATAAATATAGTTCAAAGATGACAACATAAAATTTTGACAGGCCTTCCTCACACCAAGATCTATTGTTGAAGTAAGCTTAACTAAACTACACACATTGCAATGCTTTGATTAGTTTCTCTTATCAACCAAAAGTAACTCAAATTTTTAATGTATCATCTATGCAAGGATTTCCAACAAAAGAAAGAGAATATTAACACAGAGAATAAAATTGTTATCAAGACCCCTGTTCACTCACTTTACTGGGAATTGCTTATTACCCAATTGTAATTATGTTAAGAGAAATCGTTAATAATCACTCATATTTCAGAATTCAGAACCATCAATTATCATACCTATACGAATTAGACACAACTGATAAGTACCATATGTGCTTTGATAAAATGTTTACGCATTCTAGCAGCAAATAAATAGAACAAACAGCAAGGAGAGGCATTAATATATATCTAAAACAAACAAATTCAAACATAGTTTACAGAGGCATTAATATATACCTAAAACAAATAAAATCAAACATAGTTTACAACAACAAAAAGCATATTCGGAACATGAATTGCAGACAAATAGATTATTCAATGACGATACACTCAGTCCAAAGTTCCATTACTGTCAGAGTCTAAAATCAGAAAAATCGAAGGACAGATAAACATATATGAACAGATAAACAAACCAAAAAGAATCCGACTTCAACCACAAATTCGATAGCCCGTATGATATGAATATCTATCATGCGATATATGAGAACGACTGTAATAACGAGAGGATTCGAATAAGTTACCCAACTTCGGGAAATTACGAGTTATCGAACAGGAAGCGGGCCCAACAGCGGGTCAGACGAACAGCTATTCGCGTGGACAGCGGAGAAGATGATTTCAGCGAGTTGGTGCGGCAGCGTCGGGCATTTCTACTGGTCCGGCGCGGGTTGGGGAGGGTTGCAATCTCAGGCCCTTCGTACGTTGAAGTAGCAGGCTCGGCGTCACGGTTAATTGGCAGACATGGCGGAGGTGGTCTCGTGTGAGGTGCTGAGCAGGCATCCCATGGAGAGGCTACGGCGGCAGTCGCGCGATAAGAAAGGCTCGTTGGACGAGCTCGCAGAGATGATGCACGACGGTGGTCTGGGAGCAGCAGGTCGACTCGGCTGCGCGGCAATGGTGACAGGCGGCGATGGGAATAAAAGAAATACAGCGGCGATCGGATATTAATAAGAGAAGAAAGTAGAGAGTGCTGCAAATAGCAATGAGAGAGATGAAGAGATCAAGAGATTTTTCTTCTTGTTTTTTCTGTGCGAGCGAATTTTTCATAGAGTGAGAGAGATATAACAGTTTCATTATGGGAGAATAAAGGGGGAGGGAAATCTCATTTTTCGAACGTGGGGGAGAAGAGAGAGATTTAATGGGGAGAGGATAATTAGGGGCCAATAAAACTTAATTAAAGAGTCAAAGATACTCCTAATTAGGATTAAAATTGGCTGGTTATTGAAACAAGGAGTTACCAAAATTGAATTTCAAAAGGCCATGCATACAAGAACTCGGGCCAAGCGGTATACGTGAACAGGCACGGGCTATGGAAAGGACGCAATTGCGGCACGATGATATGGCATGCGTCCGAAATTAAATCCTCGCTTAACACGTTCCTCGATTATCCGGTTAAATAGATAAGTAATTCGGCTCGATTTAATATTAATACACTAAAGCAATTAGACAGTTACTATCACATATTCAAATAAAATATTAATCGAGCTCGAATTAAATAAATTATAATAATAAAATAAATGTAAAATATTCCAAAATAATGCTGAACCAATGGGGCGCTACATAAGGACTAGAAGAAATATGATTTTCGGATGCTTCCTGAATCTTATTGTAATTTAAATCTTCATTTATTTCATGGGGTGCTTCTTCAAGCAAGGTTATAACATCAACCACATCAGTAGCCAAACACATAACCTTGCTAAATAGCTTGGATTTATAACCCTGTTTATACATAAAACAAAACATAATGAACAATTATATGAAATTATGAAGGAAAAATAAACTCAAAATGCATAATAAATAAGTAAATATGCAAATAGATAAAACTATCCTAGCAACTAGACACAACTAACCTAGCCAGAAAAAGGAAAAAATACAAGGTCTGTCATCGGGCTAACAGGTGCCCGGAATAAATGTATGATCTAATGAAAACAAAATCTAGTGCAGAAAGATGGATATCCAAGCTGATCCATCCGTACATGCGTGCGAAGGCAGAGTGGAGCAGTTTCGGTCGGAAACATGTGTAGGTCAGGTGTGGTGGCGCCAAGGCTGGCGAGGTAGTCAGTAGGTCTATTTCCCTCTCGGAAGATGTGCGTAATCCTTTGATGGACAGACCGCAGAAGAGCTCTAATACGCATAAGCGGGTGCTGAATCTGCCATAAGCCCTGGTGGCCCGAGGTCAGGATGGTGACGACCGCCGCAGCGTCCAGCTCGATCCAAATATGACTAGAGAGGTGAGAAGCAATCTGAAGGCCAATCTGTAGTGCCTGAATCTCTGCGTCGTAGCTCGAGGAGGCCTGAAAGGATGTGTGGAAGGCGGTGATAAGGGCGCCGCTGTGGTACCGGATCAAACCTCTCCCTCCGGCAACTCCATTCTGACAATCGAAAGAGTCGTCAGTGTTCAGCTTAACCCAAGGAGAATCGGGTCGAAGCCAAACAACAGCTCTGGGCCGAGGGGGCTGAACAGGCGCAGGGGGGGCCAACATGTAACGGTGTGGTGGCGTGCAACTTGTTCTGTCTCTGGCAGTGAGCCTGCCCAAAGATGTGAGGACAGAAATATGTCTCTCAACCTATAAAACAATGTGAGAAAGCAAAAAAATAATATCCCCATGCTTCGCACTATTTCTTTCCGTACAGGTGAACCAAAGGATCAAACAAGGAATAAGGAAACCCACGTGTCTAAAGTGTGTGCTCTGTGAGAAAAAACTCAGGAGCTCAAAGACACTGTCTGTGGAGGGTAGGGATATATGTGTCCAAGTGGCAAAATGCTCCCACACTCTCCTCACAATCTCACTCTCTAGAAAAAGGTGGGTAAAGGTCTCAGTCTCATGGCGTCCAGTCTCAGAACAACACATACACCAGGAGGGGAAGGAGACCCTCCTCGCATGTAAAATAGAGTCCACAGGTATCCGGCGCAAGAGGAGGCGCCAAAGGAATACCGAAATAGTAGGGGTGAAAAGATGGCTCCAGATGGCTCCGAAGAGAAGATTAGGCAGATCTCTCAGCCTGATCTATTCCCAAGACGAGGTAGTAGAAAACACACCCGATGATGTAAATCTCCACCTCATGCCATCTGAACCATCCCCCGAGAAGGGAATCTATTGGATCTGATCTAATAAATACTCGCTAAAACCCGCTACAAGTCCCAGCTCCCTATCAAGCTTCCCCCTATCCCACGACCCGTCGGTCCAAAGGTCGCTCACAAGCAGGAAGGGGGAATGCGACACTTGCCTATCCCTAGACAACGGCCTATCACCTATCCACCACTCATCCCAAAAACTAACCGCGCCATCACCTAATACCCAAAAGATATGATCCTGGGCGCGCCTACTGACCCTAGTAAGACGCCGCCACTGTCTGCTATCATGAGCCACCGCCATCACCCAACAAGGGTGATTGGCGCATCTAGGGAAGTACTTGCCGTGAAGGTACTGAGCCCAAAGAGACGTTCCTTCCCTGAAGCGCCACCACAACTTGTAGGAAAAGGCTGTAACAATATCCCTAAGGCGTCGGATGCCAAGGCCGCCCTCAGAGAAAGGGCGGCAAATAGAGGCCCTACTCACCCAGTGGGTACGTCTCCCCCTCCCGAAACCGTCCTCGTAACCCCAGAAATAATGAGCCATAATCTGGTCAATCTCGTCAAGATTAGACCTAGGGGGGTCGAGGACCATAAGTAAATAAAGCAGAAGGGAACTCAGGGTGCTCTTGATCAGCGCAAGCTGACCCTCGAAGGAAAGGTGTCTATGCGACCAATCAGAGATCCTGTCGGTCATCCTGTATCTAATGTCCGCAAAAAGCGCTCTCGTGAGGTGGCCCTTATATAAGGGGGCACCGAGGTAAGTAATGGGAAGGTCGCCGCGCGCAAAGCCAGTAATATCGACGACCCGCTAAGCCCACATGTCCGCGCTGGAGGAGGAGAGAGTGAAGGTGCTCTTCTGCACACTGATCAGCTGGCCGGTAACCGAGCTATAGTGCTACAGAAGGTGCATAAGCTTGATCAGCCCATTCTCGGTCCTGATAAAAATCGACACCTAATGACGGGGGTGCTCGAAAATTGAAACCTAATGAGGAGGGGTGAATGGTCAGACCCAAATCGAGTGAGATAAGTGACGGCCGTGACCACAAATACCTTCACCCACGCCTCAGAAACCAAAGCGCGGTCGAGCCTCTCTTTGAGGTTGTCCCTAACCCACGTGAAGGGCTCACCCTCACATCTAGCATCAATCAACTTACAGTCTGCCACAGTCTGAGCAAAGTCCCACATCTCCCGGGACCGGTCCGTGCGTCCACCCACACGCTCATCGGGGAGCAGAAAGATGTTAAAATCGCCATTAACCATTCATGGAAATCCATTCATACTCTCAGCAATTTCACGCAGGGTGTCCCACAGATCATATCTCCCGGCCCTATTACACTTGGCATAAACCAAAGTGTGGAATATGGGCTCAGAGAGGTGGGCAGCAGAAAGCTCGACATGAAGCAACTGATCGGTGTCCCAGAGGACCCGACAAGTGTAATCGCGCGAGTGGAAGATCCAGATCTTATGAGAAATGTTACCCACGCCTGAGTGGAAGCCAAGGCGACGTGAGTAGTAGTCAAAGTCAGGGGTGCGAATCATCGGCTCGATAAAGCCAATAAAATCAAGACTATGATCACGAATAAGAGAGCGAAGATGAGCGAGAGTGGCCCGATTAGCCAGGCCCCAGCCATTCCAAGTAAGAAATGAGCTCAGGAAGGAACATTATGTTAAACCCTGCAGGTAGACGATTGTCTGACATAATGGTTAAGGTCTGAGTGGTACTAATTTCGGAAATGAATAAGAAGTTGATTAATTATTTTGTCAGTAATTTAATTAATCAACGAACGTTATATCTTAAACATAGGGAGGTAAATCGATCAATCGGATTAATATTATTTAATCATGGAGGCTCGATTTTATTGGTAAAATAGTGGCTAAATGGGGAGAGCAATAATATTACTTTAGTGGGATGTTTTATTATTTAATTCCATTAAATAGGAATTAATTTTATTCCATATTAATTAATTAATTAGGAGAATAAAATTCCTACTAGAATCTTCTCTTGGGAGTCTTCTAGAAGATGGAGATTAGTAGGAAATATATTTCCTACATTACATTATTAATTGGAGTAAAATTAGGCTTCCTAAATTAGGGATTAATTCTATTCCATGATTATTAATTTAATTAGGAAAGATATTCCTACAAGGATCTTCTCTGGTGTTAGGAGACTTAGGTGTCTTCTAGAAGAGATGGATTAATAGGAGATCTCCTTCCTAAATTAAGTTAGTATTGGATTAGAATTAGAACTCCTAGGCCTAATGGAATAAGCCCATATTTAGCACCTCCTTAAGGTCCCTATTAGTGCCTATAAATACACCATGTCCCAACCTCTCCTACATAGATGTTGTCTTGGCCGATTTTTCTCCTCTACATACACATGAGAAATAACATCGTTCGAGAGTTATGGAGATTCGATTAAACGCTCCACCAAGTTTAATTGAAGTAGGTGTTTAGGTAATACGTTAGAAGGCTTTTGGGTATAATTTATTCGAGCCTTTGTATTTATATTTTTCGGTCATCATCACCATCTCATCGCCGCCCATCGCTGCCGTGAGCCACCGCCGGAAATCGCTTTCCGCTGCCAAAAGTCGCCCGAGCCCAGCCGATCGCAACCGCCCGCTACCGCAAGCAGTCGCGTATCGCAAGGCCCTGCCAGCGACGCCCAACGACGCCCAACAACGTGCAGTCGACGCCCGTGAGCTTCCAGTGACCACCTGCCTGCTCGCCGTCCACTCCGCTACCAGTCGACGTCCGCCCGTGCTCCCAATGTTCGCCAACACGCGCGCGTTATTCCTTGCGCGCCTAGGAGACGCAAACTGCACGCCCGCGTGCGTCCACTTGCGTCCACTTGCCCGGCGCCAGTCCGTGACCATCTAGGAGTCCTGCCCGCATGCACGCACACGCTCGAAGCTGCCAGCGCCAGTCCGCGTAGGAGAAGGAGTCCCGCCAGCACGCGCGCACTCGCCCAGCAGCTGCCAGCG
>CACSLK010027624.1:13140950-13152603 GCA_902706635.1 Striga hermonthica | reverse complement strand
GAACAAATAAAACTCATCTCAATAAACATGACAATCTCGGCCATAAGTCGACGGGAGCTTACCTCTTACTAAGCCTTCGGAGACTAACTCTCGAACTTTCGGTCGTGAAGACTCCGCGTGCGGTGCGTGCGTGTGTTGCTCCTTTGCGTACGTCTCGCGGCCCGCGTACGGTACTCGGTGCTGCTCCCGAACGACTCACACCAATGCGCTCTCTAAATCACTCTATCTCTCGGCACTTTGAGTTTGGAGGAGGAAAGGAGTAAAGTCTCCCAATATTTCCCAAGTCCTCCTTAAATGCCTAACATGGGCGGAGAAAAAGAGGGGGAGGCTTGCCTTATTTCACGTGAGGGCCAAGACCAAAAGATGCTCGGCCGAAGCATGTGCATTAAGGGACAAAAGGCGCACGGATATTCATTCACTAAAAGCCAAGGAAGATGCACGGCAATTAAGGCTGAACTCCCCAAAACCCACGCATAAGAGGACAAGGCACGGACACTCACGCGGTCTTGGTCACTCCGCCCATGCATACGGACAAGGGATGTGCACGGTCTTCTTAGCGAGATGTTGGCGCGGATAACTTGAGTCTTGGACACTCCGTCCACTAAGGTACGCACGACATTCATGGTTTCTCGGACCGAACCCGCGCACACGGTCTTCTCCCGGACGAACACGCGCGCACGGCACTCGCATGAACTCGAACAATGCACCTCAACACACGGCAAAATGCATGACTTGAAAAATATGCTAACACTTGCACGACATTTGCGAACAATGCACGGCTATGCACATGAACTCGGGATAAAATCCGAACAATTACTAATCTCGTGATTAAGATAAATTAATCACTTAATTATGTTTAATCATCCAATTAAACATAATGCTAAATTACCAAAATTATTCCGAACGTAAACGGTACGTCGAAAATATTTTTCGGTAATTTTTGACTGAAATAACTGAAAATAATTAATTCCGAAAAAATAATATCGGAACTGAAATATTATTATACTGATAAAAAAAGTCGGGATATTACATATGCGGTGTCCCACCGCGCGAATAATTTATTACAAGCATTCACCAACCCAAAAATTCTTTGACATGTCCAAGGCTTTAAAAACAGCATACATTCAACATGAAGTAAAATCCATACATATGGGCCACAATAGTCGGATTCGAAACACCTGCAAAAACTTATTGCAATTTATAATCTACTATGCCGCTGCGTCCGTACGCACATAATTCATGTAGACAGGCAAAGTCCAAAATTCAAACTGTGCATGATTTTGGATTAAGCCTGGGCTCTGATACCAGTTGTTGGGTTCTGTTAGGAACGTCAAACAACATGCGCAGTATTGAACTTTATCGAAATAAATTCTAACGCAGCAGAATCTATAGTTAGGATATGGACGTTTACCTTTTAAAAATTTTGCCGACTCTGAGACGATTTAGAGTACCGTTGATGAAGTTCGTCTGAACACCACAATCTAATGGACGGATAGGTTTGGCCTTTAGTCGATTCGAATCAACACGTCAAACGAGATTTGGTGGCACGGTGGCTCGGTCTCGGTCGTCGGGTTGCAGCGGATGATCGTGCGCGTCGGGTGCGGACAGCGTGCGCGGGCAGCAGTCACGAAATCATGCGGGTGCGCGTCAGGCGCTGGCGTGATGCGTGTCGGGTGCTGGAAGCTGCTGGGCGAGTGCGCGCGTGCAGGCGGGACTCCTTCTCCTACGCGGACTGGCGCTGGCAGCTTCGGGCGTGTGCGTGCACGCGAGCAGGACTCCTAGATGGTCGCGGACTGGCACTGGGCAAGTGGACGCACGCGGGCATGCAGTTTGCATCTCTTGGGCGTGCAAGGAATAGCGCGCGCGTGTTGGCGAACGCTGGGAGCACGGGCGGACGTCGACTGGTAGCGTGAGTGGACAGCGAGCAGGCAGGTGGTCGCTGGAAGCTCGCGGGCGTCGACTGCGCGTCGCTGGGCGTTGCTGGCAGGGCCTGGGCGATACGCGACTGCTTGCGGTAGCGGGCGGTTGCGATCGGCTGGGCTCGGGCGACTTCCGACGGCGGTAGGCGATTTCTGGCGGTGGCTCACGGCGGCGATGAGATGGTGATGATGATCGGAAAATACAAATATAAAGGCTCAAATAAATTGTACCCAAAAGCCTTCTAACGGATTACCTAAACACCTACTTCGATTAAACTTGGTGGAGCGTTTAATCGAATCTCCCTAACTCTCGAACGATGTTATTTCTCACGTGTATGTAGAGGAGAAAAATCGGCCAAGACAACATCTATGTAGGAGAAGTTGGGACCTAGTGTATTTATAGGCTCCATTAGGGACCTTATGGAGGTGCTAAATATGGGCTTATTCCATTAGGCCTAGGAATCCTAATTCTAATCCAATACTAACTTAATCTAGGAAGGAGATCTCCTACTAATCCATCTCTTCTAGAAGACTCCTAAGTCTCCTATCACTAGAGAAGATCCTTGTAGGAATATCTTTCCTAGTTAAATTAATAACCATGAATAGAATTAATCCCTAATTTAAGAAGCCTAATTTTACTCCAATTAATAATATAATGTACGAAATATATTTCCTACGAATCTCCATCTTCTAGAAGAGTCCGAAGAAAAGATTCTAGTAGGAAATTTATTCTCCTAATTAATTAATTAATATGGAATAAAATTAATTCCTATTTAATGGAATTAAATAATAAAACATCCCACTAGAGTAATATTAATGCTCTCCCCATTTAGCCACTATTTTACCAATAAAATCGAGCCTCCATGATTAAATAATATTAATCCAATTGATCGATTTACCTCCCCATATTTAAGATATAACGTCCGTTGATTAATTAAATTACTGACAAAATAACTAATCAACTTCTTATTCATTTCCGAAATTAGTACCACGCAGACCTTAACTATTATGGCAGACAATCGTCTACCTGCAGGGTTTAACATAATGTTCCTTCTGAGCTCATTTCGGGGACGTCATAAATCCAGCGCACTGGAACATAGTGACCTTAAATAATTTATAATAGCACATCATAATTATTCTTACTTACCAAAATACCTCATATGTCATCCTAATAAAATAGGAATCACTTGGTAAATCAAAAAAATAAGAAATAAAAATATATGCCCATTTTATATTATCTTACATCTTAAGAGAACGCATCAATCACTGAAGGTCTAGGTTACAACAACGGTCAGTGAGTCTCATATCCTTATCTTTCTGTGGTCCTGTTCAACACTTAATAGAACTAACCTAGCAACATCAGACAAATAACCTAACAACAATACAGAACTAACCTAGCAACTAAATAGATCTAACCTAGCAACTAAATAGAACTATACGGGCCAGTGTTTCTGGTCGAATGATTTCTCCTCTCTGTTTTATCAGGTCTGCTGGGATTTAGTCGAGTCTGACATCGAGGAGGCAATGTTGGATTTTTTTCTCCAGTTGCTGGATGCCGGATTCCTTCACGTCTACCTCAGTCGTCTTGATTCCCAAAAGACCCAACTCGAGTTGTTGGTCCGACTACAAGCCCATCAGCCTGTGTAACGTGACCAACAAGCTCATTTTGAAGATTCTTAGTGGCCGTCTTTCCCCTCTTCTCCCCTCCATCATCTCTTCGTCCAGAGTGGATTCGTCAAGGATCGGGTCATTAGTGATAACATACTTTTGGCTCAATAGATGATCCACAATATCTTCCATGTGGAATGGAAGCGGGCACCGAACATTACGCTGAAGCTTGACATGGCTAAGGCGTATGATAGGATGGAGTGACCGTTTCTTAGGGAGGCACTTGCTAGGATGGGGTTTCCTGAGCGTTGGATCAGTTTTGTGGAGGCGTGTGTTGAGCACTGCACGTTCTCGGTTCGGGTTAACGGTAGTCCCACCGACTTTTTTCCCTCCTCTAGAGGTCTTAGACAGGGTGACCCTCTATCCCCGTCCCTTTTCGTTCTTGCGGCGGACTACCTCTCTCGCTGCCCTGACGGCTTCATCCGCGACTACCCACGAATGACATACAGCACCCGTAACTATAGTCCTCATATCTCGCACCTATCTTATGCGGATGACATCATCATCTTCACCTGGGCAGATGATGATAGGTTGGTCGAGCTTATGCACCTTCTGGAGCACTATAGCTCGGTTACCGGTCAGCTTATCAGTGTGCCGAAGAGCACCTTCACTCTCTCCTTCTCCAGCGCGGACAAGTGGGCTAGTGGGTCCACGAGACTACTGGCTTTGCGCGAGGCGACCTTCCCATTACTTACCTCGGTGCCCCTTTATATAAGGGCAACCTCACGAGAGCGCTCTTTGTGGACATCAGGCAGAGGATGATCGACAGGATTTCTGGTTGGTCGCATCGACATCTTTCTTTCGGTGGTCGGCTTGCACTGATCAAGAGCACCCTTAGCTCCCTTCTGCTTCATTTACTTATGGTCCTCGACCCCCTAGGTCTACTCTTGATGAGATTGACCAGATTATGGCTCGTTATTTCTAGGGTTACGAGGACGGTTCCAGAAGGGGGGAGACGCACGCACTGGTGAATTGGGACTCTATCTGCCGCTCTTTCTCTGAGGGTGGCCTGGGCATCCGCCGCCTTAGGGATATTGTTACTGCCTTCTCTTTCAAGTTGTGCTGGCGTTTTAAGGAGAGAAAGTCGCTTTGGGCTCAGTACCTTCGTGGCAAGTACTGCCCTATACGTCCCAACCACCCTTGTTGGGTGACGGCGGTTGATCATGATAGCAGACAGTGGCGGCACCTCACCAGGGTCGGTAGGCGCGCCCAGGATCACATCTTTTGTGTTTTGGGTGAGGGCGAGGTTAGTTTTTAGGATGACCGGTGGTCAGATGATAGGCCGTTGTCTAGGGATAGGCAGGTGATGCATTCCCCCTACCTGCTTGTGAGCGACCTTTGGACGGACGGGTCGTGGGATAGGGGGAAGCTTGATAGAGAGTTGGGCTCCGGGGTGGGTTTTAGCGAGCTTTATTAGATAAGATCCAACAGATACCCATCTCGGGGGACGGTTCGAATGGCATGAGGTGGAGACTTACATCATCGGGTGTGTTTTCTACTATCTTTGTTTGGGAGCAGATCAGGCTGAAAGATCGGCCTAATCTTCTCTTCGGTGCAATCTGGAGCGATCTTTTCACCCCTACCATTTCGGTATTCCTTTGTCGCCTCCTTTTGTGTCGGATACCCGTGGACACTGTTTTACATGCGAGGGGGATCTCCTTCCCCTCCTGGTGTGTGTTGTTCTGAGACTGTACGCCATGATACTGCGACCTTTACCCACCTTTTTCTAGAGAGTGAGATTGTGAGGAGAGTGTGAGAGCACTTTGCCACTTGGATCCATATATCCCTACCCTCCACAGACAGTTTCTTTGAGCTCCTGAGTTTTTTCTCACAGAGCACACACCTTAGACACGTGGGCTTCCTCATTCCTTGTCTGATCTTTTGGTTCACCTGGATGGAAAGGAATAGTGCGAAGCATAGGGATATTATTTTTTTGCCTTCTCACATTGTTTTGCAGGTAGAGAGACATCTTTCACTCCTCACAGCATTAGGCAGGCTCACTGCCCGAGACTGGATAGGCTGCACGCCACCACACCGCTACATGGTGGCTCTCCCTGCGCCTGTTTGGTCCCCTCGGCCCAGAGCTGTTGTTTGGCTTCGACCCGATTCCGCTTGGGTCAAGCTGAACACTGATGGTTCTTTCGATCGCCATAACGGTGCTGTTGGAAGAGGAGGCTTGATCCGGGACCACAGTGGAGCACTCATCACCGCTTTCCACGCGTCCCGTCAGGCCTCATCGAGTTATGATGTAGAGATTCAGGCATTACATATTGGCCTTCAGATTGCTGCCCACCTTTCTAGTCATATTTGGATCGAGCTGGACGATGCGACCGTTGCCACTATCCTGACATCGGACCACCAGGGCTCGTGGTAGATTCAGCACCCGCTTATGTGCATTAGAGTTCTTCTGCGGTCTGTCCATCACAGGATCACGCACATTTTCCGTGAGGGGAACAGACCGGCTGACTACCTTGCCAGCCTTGGCGCCACCATACCAGACCTTCATACATTTCAGACCGACACTGCTCCTCTCCGCCTTCGCACGCTTGTACGGATGGACCAGCTTGGATACCCATCGTTCCGTTTTCAGTAGATTAGATTTTTACTCTCGTTTGATCAGATATTTATTTCGAGCACCTGTTAGCCCGAAGACAGACCTTGTACTTTTTTCTTTCTTTTTCTGATTTTCTTTTCTGTTTTGACTGTTTGACTCTGTTGATTGTAGTTGGTTGATATGGTTAGACCCGTTTTAGGGTCTTGATCTATGTACAGGTTGGGGATCCAGCCCAATCCCCCGCCCTTCGGGGCGTTGTTTTGTTAAAATAAAATAAAATAAAATAAAATAAACTGGCAACAACAGACAACTAATCTAGCAACTAGACATATCTAACCTATCAACTACAGACAACTAACCTATCAACTACAGACCACTAACCTAACAATATCGGACAACTATCCTAGCAACTAAACACAACTAACCTAGCATCATCAGACAACTAACCTAGCAACTAGACATAACTAATCTAGCAACTACATATAACTAACCTAGCAACTAAATATAACTAACCTAGCAACTAGACATAACTAACCTACCAACTAGACATAACTAACCTAGCAACAACAGACAATTAACCTAGCAACTAGACATAATAAGACGAAAGCAAAATGCTCTCCCATCTCACTATGTTTCTCTCTCTATCCTCTCCACCTTCTCCGACTGCCTGACATGTTACCGTCCGCTCCTCCACCTCATAACCTCCCAGCACCGACTCCTCCACCAGTCAACTCCCTGTCTCTGTCCAGTACCTCGCCGATAGATGTCTCTCAATTTCTTTCGCACCCAGAAATCGATAAAGCCCTCCTGGCTTTCTTGGATAGCAGATTTTTGAGTTCAATCGAAGGGTTTTCTTCGATCCCACACCTCCCGTCCATGGTTTCTGGCCCACTTGCAAAAACAACCCCCACCGGTGATTTTCCCCCAGCGACAGCTATTACAGTTTCTGCCTTTTTGATTAGGAAGACGAACCCAACAAATCTCTTGCACCTAGTTAATTAAAAAACAGAAGGTCGATTAAGTCAAAATCAGATGGTCACCGACATATGAGCGCATTGATCTCGGAGAATCGCGTTGGATGTCTGCCTGAGATTTCTAGTTCGGAGTCGCTCATCCCACCGGCAAAGCTCATGCCGCTTACCTCCGCCTTGTCATCTGTTGGCGGCATCCCCAACCCTCATCTCAAAAGACACGTGGACGGTGGCGCTATTGTCCCTCAGCTCCCAGGACACGTGGTCGATCACGATCGCAGGTCAGTTTTCTCTCCTGTTGGGCCTTCTTCCCAGGCCATTATCAACTACCCTCAGCCCATTATCCATAATCCTAATCCCACCCCAGCATGTGGGCCTCTTGGGCCATCCTTCTCTCAGCCCATAATCCCCCTTCAAACTACAACCAGCCCACGAACCACCTTCTTTACCTCTCAACCTACCTCGCACAACCAGATATCTTGGCCCAGCATTTCCTTTGGCCATAATAATCTTGGGCCCACATCTGGGGTCACTAAAGGCCTTCAAAACCAACCCAACCCATCATTTCCGATCCAAATTTGCAGCCCAGTTCCAACCCCCAGCCCGTCTCCTTCAACCAACACACCACGACCGTGAATTAATGACACCCTCTGTCCTTTTTAAACAGTTTACATTAAAATCCCTACTCATTATTTAGACAATTTTACTCCTTTTTTTTTACTATTACACTCTTCTAAATGACGCATTTACATTCTAAATTGGTGGGCAGTTTTATTTGATTTTAATTTTTTAATCTTGTAACTTCTGTTTTTCATTTGTGGGGTGGTTTTAATCTTAAACTCTTTTTGTTTTCATTCTTATTTTGTTTTTATTTTCATTTTTATTTCCTCTCTCTTCTATTATTCTGCTCTCTTTCTTTTTCTTCAACTCTCCTGTCAATTTTTTTTTCTCTCACAGTCTTTCCACTTTCTCATCTTTTTTCTTCTTCTTCAATAATTGTTTTATTCACAAAACTCCCTCACTCACCTCCAATTTCTCTTATTTTTCAATCCAATTCTATCATCTCTTCACTTTTCAATTTTTTCCCCGTTTTAGTTTCTTTTTCCCCTTCTGGCGGTCGGGTGTTGTGCGCCAACCAACGATTAAAATCGGCTAGTGAAATATTGCGTGGGTGGTTTCGGCCCGTTTTGAAGGAAAATATTTGACGTCGAGTCTCCAATCTGGGCAAATCAGGTTGTTTAGGCCCTAAACAGACGAGTATGTTAATCATGTTTACTCTTCAAGTTTTTGGGTTTTCTCGTGTCTGTGAAGATTGTATGTTAAGATCAAATATGGTGTTGTTGTATATTGATTATTCTGAATTGTTATGCAGTAACAATTGTTTTCATGTTACCTGACTGTTGTTATGTTATAGTTGCAGTTGTTTTAATGTTGTTTGACTGTTGTTATGTTATTGTTTTGTTGTTACGCTGAGGTTTTTTCAGTTTTCTTTTTTTTTTTCATGTGATTTCTTGTATGACTATAATTTTGTGTATGTAGTCTACTTTATTATTGTTATTATTATCGTTGTTAATTTAATTTAACAAATATTTATATTGTTTTTAGGTAATTTTATTTTTATATATGTATATAACTAATTGAATAATATTTTTTTTATTCTTAGGATTAATATTTGAAGAAGAAGAAGAGGAGGAGGAGGAGGAGGAGGAGGAGAAAAAGAAGAAGAACAGAGAAAAAACGAAGTGTGAGAAGGAAGAGATAGAAGGAAAAGAGAAAGGGAAAGAGAGAGAAAAAAAGGAGTTATTATTTTTTCCTCTGCCTATTTTTGTTTAACGTTTGGAGTAAATTGGGTATTGTGTATGGGTTGAAATTGTTTTGTAAAATCATTGTTAAAAAGGAGCAGTTATAAAATTTTCCCCCACGGCCGTTATAATGAGCCCAGCCACCAACAGCCAGCCGGTTCAACCTCATCCGCCTTGCTCCGACGCCTGCTCTGGTGTTGTCTCTGCCACCGGAAAACCTAAGCCGGTAGATTCCAATACTGCCTCGGCGTTAGTTACTTCTTTTGAAAATATTGGACCAAACCCAGCTCCCCAGACCGAACAGTTACTAGGAGCACCAACCATTAATACTGGAGCCTCTGAGCCTACCATTCCTTACGTTCGAGAAGATGGTGCGGTGGTCACAACAGGGACACGACCGACAGGTACATCCACGGCCAATCACAACACAGTCAGGACCCCCACGGCCACACCCAAGAGCCCACTCTCCTTCCGGGACGTTGTTACGGGAAGGAGAGACAGCAGTTCGAATGGTCAGCGACCGGCACTAAAAGAATTCATACTTGACGGTGATTATGCGAACGCTTGCGGGACCATCATATGCTCGGAAGATAACAGAGTGAAGGTCCGATTCTCACATGCCAAAGCTGACACCCTCGCAGGTAAGTTAGCTAACACCCTGGTATTTAAGTTCACCTATGCTATCCCACACCCTGAGACATATCTGCTGGATTGGGAAAATTGGGATTTAAGGGTAGACTTTCATTTAAATGGTACAATTTCAATCATCTGCTAGTCTCGTTTAATCTCCCCGAAGATTATAATGAGGCATGGCTTAGGACTTCTATTCCCGTGTGCGGATGCCCAGCTAGGGTATTCAAGTGCACTTCCGGGTTCAACCCGAAGATGGAGATGCCAGTCGTCCCCGTGTGGTGCTGCCTCCCCGGCCTCCCACCACATCTGTATGATTGGGATTCCATCACCACACTTGGTAAGTGTGTAGGAAAATCGGTCCGCATTGATGCCCCGACTGCTCTCCAGTCCAGGGCTAATATGGCGTGATTCTGTGTCGAGATTGATCTCAGAGTGGAGCCTATCCACGAGATCGAGATTGAGCAGGGTTCGAAGACCTTTGCTCAACGGGTGATCTACGAGAAGATCCCCGCTTTCTGTACTGCGTGTAGCCATGTTGGTCATACAGTGGCCAACTGCTATATCAGTGGCAATAAGCCACGACCCGCTCCGCCTCAGCACCGTCGTACGGCCCAGCCGGGACCCTCCAACAGCCGGAGGGAACCGAAGGGAAAGGGCAAAGGCCCTCTCCAGACACCCGGGTCCCCAAAGGGGGCCACGGATAAGGGCAAGACGAAGATGGACGCCACTGCCCAAACTGGGAAGGATGCTCATCCTGACCAGTCTGACCAGTTGATCATAGTTGGGTCCAAGGCCAAGGCCACGGGCTTTCTTCCCAGAGATACTCTTCAGTCGACCTTCAAGGCCAAACACTCGTTCTTTGCTCCCCTCTTTAATGAGTCGAAGGATGAGGCTGAGCCTCCTCTAGGGACCCACACTGTCTCTCAGATATTGGCCTTTTAGATGATGACGACCTTCTTGGAGATGATTTAGAGCAGCCAGATACTTCGTCTAGTGGCCCGGCCTTCCATTTATCTCACGACAGCATTCGTGATGTTATCCATTTGCCTGTCCACTCTCATGGCCAAGACTGCTCTCTGGAGATGAAGACAGCTCCTGCAACCGCTTCTTCGAAAGAGGAATTGCCGACTCACCTCCCCTCTGCGGAGATTTGGAGCATATAGCTCTCCAGCCACACTCTGATGGTGAGCACCCGAGTACTCTGCCGGATAAAGTCTCTTCCCCTCCCCTCTCGGAGAAGGCATGCGGTCTTAACCGCGCTCAACACGACGTCTCATGCGAGAGTTTCACCTCCAGTGCCTTCGTGCACCATGGCAGACAGGAGGCATGCCCGTAGATGGGGCAGGCTCCTAGTATCAGTCTTGGTCAGACTGCTCAGCCTGACGATTCGCAGGCCACGAGCACTTTTCGAGGGCGTTCGCCCTCGAAGACCATACCCACATCGCGCATGACGCAGCTGACTGTCTCTCCAGCCCTTCGTCGATCCTCTCGCCACCTCCCCCCTCCTGCAGGTGGTTTGACTCAGCCTAGCCACAGGCGGACCTCGTCTGGTGGCTCTTCTCATTGTAGATATGTCTATCACGTCCATTACTTGGAATGGACGGGGATTGGCTAATATGGCCACTCTCGCTCGCCTTCGCTCCCTCATTCGTGATCATCGATTGGATTTTGTCGGCTTTATTGAGCCGATGATTCTTACATCTGACTTTTACTATTACTCTCGTCGATTGGGTTTCTAGTCGGGCGTGGGTAACACTTCCCATAAGATCTTCTTTTTCCACTCGCGTGATTACACTTGTCGGGTTCTCCAGGACACCGATCAAGTGCTTCATATCGAGCTTTCTGCTACCTATCTCCCTGAGCCCATATTCCATAATTTAGTTTATGCCAAGTGTAATAGAGTCGGGAGATACGATCTGTGGGACACCCTGCGTGATATTGCTGAGAGTATGAAGGGATTGCCATGGATTGTTAGTGGTGATTTCAACATCTTTCTGCACCCCGATGAGCGTGTGGGTGGCCGCACGGACCGGTCCTGGGAGATGTGGGCGTAACACCCCGCTTATCAGAGTAAATTTTTCACAACTTTTACTTCGAAACTATTTA
>CACSLK010027624.1:13108323-13122762 GCA_902706635.1 Striga hermonthica | reverse complement strand
AAAAAGGTAAACGTCCATATCCTAACTATAGATTTCACTGCGTTAGGATTTATTTCGATAAAGTTCAATACTGTGCATGTTGTTTGACGTTCCTAACAGAACCCAACACTCCGACTCCTTATGGAGGAGGATTTCTGGAAGCAGAAGGTGGTCGTTCGCTGGGTGGCAGAGGGCGAACGGAATACTAGATTCTTCCAGGGCTTCGTTAGACAGAAGCATGCTAAGTCGTACATCCATAGTACTGAGGCTGATGGGTCATCCCTGACCCAGGAGTCTCAGATTTGGGAGTCAGCTGTTACTCACTTCCAGACCCTTTTCACCTCTGATAGGGGGTCACTCGTTGCCCCGACCACCTCTTCTTCCCTACCATCCCTACCTCGGTCGACCTTGTCGACCTCTGTGAGATCCTGAGCAGGGAGGAGGTTAGGGATGATGTATTCGGGATTGATCCCAACAACGTTTATGGCCCTGATGGGTTCTCTTCCCTCTTCTATCAGGTCTGCTAGGATATAGTCGAGCCTGATGTTGAGGAGACAATGTTGGATTTCTTCACTGGTCACCGGATACCGGATTCCTTCACGGCTACCGCTGTCATCTTGATTCTCAAAAGCCCTAATCTGAGCCTTGGTCCGACTACACAACCATCAGCCTGTGTAACGTGACCAACAAGCTTATTTCCAAAATTCTTAATGGTCGTCTTTCCTCTATTCTCCCCTCCCTTATCTCTCCGAACCAGAGTGGATTCGTCAAGGATCGGGTCATTAGTGATAACATACTTTTGGCTCAGGAGATGATCCATGATATCTCACATGCAGATTGGAAGTGGGCACCGAACATTGCGCTGAAGCTAGACATGGCTAAGGCGTATGATAGAGTGGAGTGGTCGTTTCTTAGGGAGGCACTGGCTAGGATGGGATTCCCTAAGCGATGGATCAACTTTGTTGAGGCGTGTATGGAGCATTGCACGTTCTCGGTCCTGGTTAATGGTAGCCCCACTGATTTTTTCCCCTCGTCTAGAGGCCTTAGACAGGGAGACCACCTTTCCCCGTCCCTTTTTGTCCTTGCGGCGGACTACCTCTCTCGCTGCCTCGACGGCTTCATCCGTGACTATCCTCAGATGACTTATAGCACCCGTGGCTATGGTCCTCCCGTCTCGCACCTTTCTTATGCGGATGACATCATCATCTTCACTCGAACAGATGATGATGGGCTGATCGAGCTTATGCACCATCTGGAGCATTATAGCTCGGTTACCGGCCAGCTGATAAGTGTGCAGAAGAGCACCTTCACCCTTTCCTCCTCCAACGCAGATAGGTGGGCTCAACGAGTCCACGAGATCACTGGTTTTGCTCGCGGCGACCTTCCCATTACCTACCTTGGTGCCCCTTTATATAAGGGCAACCTCACGAGGGCGCTTTTTGCGGGCATCGGGCATAGGATGATCGATAGGATCTCTGGTTGGTCGCATAGACATCTTTCTTTCGGTGGTTGGCTTCCTCTGATCAAGAGCACCCTTACCTCCCTTCCGATTCATTTACTTATGGTCCTCGACCCCCCTAGGTCCACTCTTGACGAGATTTACCAGATCATGGCTCGTTATTTCTGGGGTTACGAGGATGGTTCGGGGAGGGGGAGACGTACCCACTGGGTGAGTTGGGACTCTATCTACCGCCCTCTCTCTGAGGGTGGCCATGGCATCCGCCGCCTCAGGGATATTGTTACTGCCTTCTCATACAAGTTGTGGTGGCGCTTCTGGGAAGGAAAGTCGCTTTGGGCTCAGTACCTTCGCGGCAAGTACTGCTCTAGATGCGCCAACAACCCTTGTTGGGTAACGGCGGTTACGCACGATAGCATACAGTGGCGACGCCTTACTAGGGTTGGTAGGCGCGCCCAGGATCACATTTTTTGGGTTTTGGGGGATGGCGAGGTTAGTTTCTGGGATGAGTGGTGGTTAGGTGATAGGCCTTTGTCTAGAGATAGGCAGGTGTCACATTCCCCCTACCTGCTTGTGCGCGACCTTTGGACGGACGGGTCGTGGGACAGGGGGAAGCTATACAGAGAGTTGGGCTTCGGGGCGGGTTTTAGTGAGCAGTTATTAGATCAGATCTAGCAGATACCCATCTCGGGGGACGGTTTGGATGGTATGAGGTGGAGACTTACATCATCGGGTGTGTTTTCTACTACCTCTGCTTGGGAGCAGATCAGGCTGAGAGATCGGCCTAATCTTCTCTTCAGAGCCATCTGGAGCGACCTTTTCACCCCTACCATATCTGTTTTCCTTTGGAGCCTTCTCTTGCGCTGGATACCTGTGGACACTATACTACATGCGAGGGGGATCTCTTTCCCCTCCCGATGTCTGTGTTGTTCTGAGACTGGACGTCATGAGACCGAGACCTTTACCCACCTTTTTCTAGAGAGTGAGATTGTGAAGAGAGTGTGGTGAATTTTGCTACTTGGACACATATATCCCTACCCTCCACAGACAATTTTTTTGAGCTCCTGAGTTTTTTTCTCACAGAGCACACACTTTAGACACGTGAGCTTTCTCATTCCTTGTCTGATCCTTTGGTTCACCTGAACGGAAAGGAATAGTGCGAAGCATAGGGATATTACTTTCTTGCTTTCTCACATTGTTTTGCAGGTGGAGAGACACATTTCGCTCCTCACAGCGATGGGCAGGCTTTCTGCCCGTGACTAGACAGGCCGCACGCCACCACACCGCTACAGGGTGGCTTCTTCCTCACATGTTCGGTCCTCTCGGCCCAGAGCTGTTCTTTGGCTTCGACCCGACTCTCCTTGGGTCAAGCTGAACAACGATGGATCTTTTAATCGCCATAGCGGTACTGCCAGAGGAGGAGGCTTGATCAGGGACCACAGTGGAGCCCATATCACCGCCTTCCACACATCCCTTCAGGCCTCCTCGAGCTACAATGCAGAGATTCAGGCATTACAGATTGGCCTCCAGATTGTTGCCGACCTCTCTAGTCATATTTGGATTGAGCTGCATGTTGCGGCTGTCGTCACCATCCTGGCCTCGGGTCATCAGGGATCTTGTCAGATTCAGCACCCGCTTATGCGCATTAGAGATCTTCTTCGGTCTGTCCATTACAGGATCACACACATCCTCCGTGAGGGGAACAGACCTACTGATTACCTTGCCAGCCTTGGCACTACCATACCAGACATGCACACGTATCATACCGACACTGCTCCACTCCGCCTTCGCATGCTAGTTTGGATGGATCAACTGGGATATCCATCGTTTCGATTTCAGTAGATCAGGGTTTTTGGTTTTGTTTTATTCAGATCCATTTACTCCAGGCATCTGTTAGCCCGATGAAAGACCTTGTCTTATTTTTGTTTTATGTTCTTTGTTTTTTTGTTGTGATTATGAGACTATGTTGATTGTTTTTGGCCCATTTTAGGGTCTTGATCTATATACAGGTTGGGGACCAGCCCAATCCCCCGCCCCTCGGGGCATTGTTTTTTTTTTTTTTTTAAAAAAAATCTAGCAACTAGACATCTAACCTAGCAGCTAAAGAAGACTAACCTAGCAACTACATCCATAATGTGGAATGGTCGTGGCCTGGCGAATAGGGCCACTCTTGCTCATCTTCATTCTCTCATTCGTGATCATAGACTTGATTTTGTCGGCTTTATCGAGCCGATGATTCGCACCCCTTCTTTTGACTACTACTCACGTCGTCTTGGGTTCCATTCGGGCATGGGTAACAATTCGCATAAGATCTATTTTTTCTACACCCCGTGACTACACTTGTCAAGTCCTCCAGGACACTGACCAGGTGCTTCACGTCAAGCTTTCTACTGCCCACCTCCCCGATCCCATATTCCACACCTTGGTTTATGCCAAGTGTAATAGGGTCGGGAGATACGATCTCTAGGACACCCTGCGTGAGATTGCTGAGAGTATGGAGGGATTTTCATGGATGGTTAGTGGTGATTTCAACATCTTTCCGCATCCCAATGAGCGTGTGGGTGGTTGTTCGGACCGATCCCGAGAGATGTGGGATTTTTCCCAGGCTGTGGCGGACTGTGAGTTGATTGATGCTGGATGTGAGGGTGAGCCCTTCACGTGGGTTAGGGAAGACCTCAAAGAGAGGCTCGACCATGCCTTGGTTTCTGAGGCGTGGTAGAAGGTGTTTGCGGTCACGCCCGTCACACATCTCACTCGATTTGAGTCTGAACATTCACCCCTCCTCATTAGGTGTCGATTGTTTTGCACCCCCCGCCGCTCTTCCTTTAGGTTCCAGAACATGTGGGTTCGCCACCACTCCTTCTTCGACGCTGTCAGGGACTCCTGGCTTCAGCCTACTGGGCTCTTCGGGATGAGCAATCTCGAGGCGAAGCTCGGCAGACTGCGGCGTAGGTTGGGACAGTGAAACTGGGATGTTTTTGGAAACCTCCATCAGTGCCTATCTGCGGATCAGAGTGCGCATGCAGAGGCTGAGTAGGCCTATGATCTGGATCCCACTCCAGAAAATAGGACTGCGATGCGCCGCTGCCATGCTGAGTACCAGCTCCGACTCCTTATGGAGGAGGATTTCTAGAAGTAGAAGGCGGTCGTTCACTGGGTGGTCGAGGGTGAGCGGAACACTAGGTTCTTCCAGGGCTTCGTTAGGCAGAAGCGTGCTTAGTCGTACATCCACAGTATTAAGGCTGATGGGTCATCCCTGACCCAGGAGTCTCAGATGCGGGAGTCGGCTGTTGCTCACTTCCAAACACTTTTCACCTCTGACAGAAGGGCCCTTGTTGCCCCAAACTCTTCTTTCTTTCCCGCGATTCCTCCTTCGGTCGATTTGGTCGGCCTCTGTAAGCTCCTGAGTAGGGAGGAGGTTAGGGATTCTGTCTTCGGCATTGATCCCAACAGTGTTTCTGGCCCCGATGGGTTCTCTTCTCTCTTCTATCAGGTCTGCTGGGACATTTCGAGCCTGACGTTGAGGAGGCAATGTTGGATTTCTTCTCCGGTCACCGGATGCCGGATTCCTTCATGTCTACCTCTGTCGTCTTGATTCCCAAAAGACCCAATCCGAGCTCTTGGTCCGACTACAGGCCCATCAGTCTGTGTAACGTGACCAATAAGCTTATTTCACAGATTCTTAACAGCCGTCTTTCCCCTATTCTTCCATCCTTCATCTCTCCGAACCAGAGTGGTTTCGTCAAGGATCGGGTCTTAGTGATAACATACTTTTGGCCAAAGAGATGATCCATGATATCTCCCATGCAGATTGGAAGCGGGCACCGAACATTGCACTGAAGCTAGATATGGCTAAGGCGTATGATAGGGTGGAGTGGTTGTTTCTTAGGGAGACACTGGCTAGGATCGGATTTCCTTAGCGGTGGATCAGTTTTGTTGAGGCGTGTGTGGAGCATTGTACATTCTCGGTCCTGGTTAATGGTAGCCCCACCGACTTCTTTCCCTCCTCTAGAGGCTTTAGACAGGGTGACCCCCTTTCTCCATCCCTTTTTGAGACCTTTACCCACCTTTTCCTAGAGAGTGAGATTGTGAGGAGAGTGTGGGAGCACTTTGCCACCTGGACACATATATCCCTACCCTCCACAGACAGGTTCTTTGAGCTCCTGAGTTTTTTTCTCACAGTGCGCACACTTTAGACACGTGGGCTTCCACATTCCTTGTCTGATCCTTTGGTTCATCTGGACGGAAAGGAATAGTGTGAAGCATAGGGATATTACTTTTTTGCTTTCTCACATTGTTTTATAGGTAGAGAGACATCTTTCACTCATCACATCTTTGGGCAGGCTTACTGCCCGAGACTGGACAGGTTGCACGCCACCACACCGATACATGGTGGCTCCCCCTGCGCCTATTCGGCCATCTCGTGCCAGAGCTATTGTTTGGCTTCGACCCGGCTCTCCTTGGGTAAAGCTGAACACTGATGGTTCTTTCGATCGTCAGACCGGAGTTGCCGGAGGAGGAGGTTTGAACCGGGATCACAGCGGCGCCCTCATCACCGTCTTCCACACGTCCCTTCAGGCCTCCTCGAGTTATGATGCAGAGATTCAGGCATTACAGATTGGCCTTCATATTGCCGCCCAACTTTCTAGTCATATTTGGATCGAGTTGGACGATGCGGCCGTTGTCACTCCTGTCTTCGGGCCACCAGGGCTCGTGGAAGATTCAGCACCAACTTATGCGCATTAGAGCTCTTCTGCGGTCTGTACATCACAGGATTACGCACATTTTCCATTAGGGGAACAGACCTGCTGACTACCTTGCCAGCCTTGGCACCACGACACCTGACCTACACAAGTTTCAGACCGACACTGCTCCACTCTGCCTTTGCACGTTGCTACAGATGGACCAACTTTAGATCATACATTTATTCTGGGTACCTGTTAGCCCGATGACAGACCTTGTTTTATTTCCTTTTTCTGCTTTCGTTTCTGTTTTTTACTGTGAGACTTTGTTGATTGTAGCTGTTTGATTTTTTGGGCCCGTTTTGGGGTCTTGATCTATGTACAGGTTGGGGATCGAGCCCAATCCCCCGCCCTTCGTGGCGTTGTTTGGTAAAAATAAAAAAAATAAAAAAATAAAAAAAACTAGCAACTACAAACTAACCTTGCAACCACACATCTAACCTAGAAACTAAATACAACTAACCTAGAAACTAGACATAACTAACCTAGCAACTAAATACAACTAACCCAGCAAAGACAGACAACTAACCTAGCAACAAGATAGAACTAACCTTGCGAGTAAATAGAACTAACCTAGCAACTAAATAAAACTAAGAAAGCAACAACAAACAACTAACCTTACAACTTAAAGACACTAACCTTGCAACTTAAAGACACTAACCTTGCAACTAACCTCCATTCGATTAACAAGAAAACCTCGGCCAAAACCACCTGATTTGACCTCGGTGTTGACTCTCCTGCGCAACAGCTCACAGTTCCAACTAACAAAAGATGAG
The DNA here is from genome assembly GCA_902706635.1 of Striga hermonthica. Taxonomy (NCBI): domain Eukaryota; kingdom Viridiplantae; phylum Streptophyta; class Magnoliopsida; order Lamiales; family Orobanchaceae; genus Striga; species Striga hermonthica. The sequence goes on along the minus strand of CACSLK010027624.1, from coordinate 13,115,809 downwards.
AGACTCCTCGAAACATCATGGGTAACAAAAACCAGTCGATCAACATATTAAACCTGCATTGTGAACTCTCATGAGAGTGGATCTTTCTCTCTCTTGAGAGTTTCCTTTTCTCTTTCAGATAATTTTCGATCTCTTTCTTTGATTTAAGATTGGGGGAGAGTGGGTTGTGGCTGGGGGTGTTGATAGGAGGTTATTTTACTAGCCTTTGGGTGGATTAAGCTTGGCTATTGCTTTATTATTGACAACTTGGAGACGAGTTTTTTTATTAGGGCTAATTATGGAGAGAGACGATGAAGCATTGAAAACACTGATGGAGAGATTCTCAATGTCTGAGAATGAGACTTCTTTTATTGACCCTGAGGACCGCAACGTTAGAATGAGTGCTGAAGAATGCAGCAGAAGCTTGTTTGGTAAAGTGGTCGGTGCAAAGCGAGCAAATTGTATTGGGATAAGAAGGGCCATAGCTCAAGCATGAAAGGTGGGAAATGCGCTGGAGGTAAAAGAACTGGATGACTACTATTTTCAGTTCTTTTTTCAATCGATGTCTACAACTGAGAAGATTGATTTAAACAGAAATTGGATATTAGATAACCAATATATCATATTACAAGATTGGCAGGGAAGGCTTAAGAGCTCAAGTGAATGTTTTGACTCTCTTGATATCTGGGTACAAGTGCATAACGTCCCTCTGAATTGGTTGAGCACAGAGGTGGGTTTAAAGGTAAAAGAATGTTCAAAGACATCAGAAATGTGCACATAGCCTGAATTGGAAACCAAGGAGGTAGAATCTTGAGGATTTGGGCAACTCTAAACATGAAGGAGCCTATTCCAAGGTGGGTTAATATCGAATTGGGAGAAATTGTTGTGATGGTCCGTTTCAAATATGAGAAGTTGATTAATCTGTGCTACTATTGTGGCAAGATTGGTCATGTAGACAAAAATTGCATTAAAATAGCAGACATTAAGAAGAATGAACTTCGAGGGGCAGTATGGGGAATGGGTGAAAGCAGCAGAAGGAGTGCACTGGATGGACACCTCCAATCACAGCAGCCAAACCACCCCTGATGAACAACAAGAGAGAAATCAAGGCCACGGGAGTTCATCCAAGAATGGTGAAGGTGAAAGAGGATCTTCTAATAAATTTGAAGGATTCCAAATTCAGCCCTCAAGTTCTAAAGAAATCCAGATGCAGCCAACAAGTAGTGAAGTTCCTCCTGAAATTGTGGCAGCTAAAGAGGTTTCAACAATCCCTATTGAAATTGATGAGAATTCTGTCTCAATCCTGGAGCTGACTATGGGAAAAGGAAAAAGACAAACCAAACTTTTGATGGACATTATGAATGAGGAGATAGAGCATCAAGTTGCTGCAGAACCATTAACAAAAAAACCAAGAACATGGAAGAGGAAAACAAACAAGTCTGGCAGGTTGCAGAGAAACAAAAGCAAAAAAGAAGACAAGCCAGATAGAGGGGAAAAAAAGAGACCAGCTTCAGAAATTGTTCTCTATCAACATAGCCTTGTTGAGGTTCCAGACAACTCAGAGGTGGGGAAGAAAGCCAAAGTGAATACTCCAATGGTGCAAGCATCCTGCCAGAAGTGGCACCCACCCTCCCAATAAAGGCTATGGTATGGAATTTTAGAGGGCTGGGTGGGCCCTCTACAATTCCCCAATTGCGAGAGTCTTTGAAGACTTACCATCTGGGTTTTATGTTCTCATCTAAAGTAAAAAAGCAAAGAGATTTGTATCCAAAATTTGCCAGAATCTTGGTTTTGAGGATTGATGGTTCTATAAGGAGCCTAATGGTACTGCGCGAGGCCTTCTTTTATGTTGGGAGAGGGATGTTGAGATTATTTAAGTAAAAGGGTTGGATTTGTTTATTCAAGTTCAATTCAGATCAGGAAACTCTTCAAAGAAGGAGTGGATTATCTGTGTCTACTTAAGCACAAACAAATGGGAAAGAGAAATGCAATGGAGATACTTGCAGAATGAAAAGACTCTCTGGGGTGATGAATGGGTCACCATAGGTGACTGGAATGACATTTGCTGCTGTGAGGAAAAAAAAGGGCAGAACCATAAATGACAAAAGCTTTGAGGACTTCAATTATTTCATTGATGTCATGGGAATGGCTCAGATTGGGATGGAGGGATATCCCTTCACTTGGGGGAACAACAGAGAGGATGAGGGATATGTTGAGGAAGCATTGGATAAGGCTTTTGGCTCTCTGAAATGGATGGAAAATCACCCACAGGCTTCTGTTGAAAACATTTACAGAAGTTCTTTTGATCATGGAATGCTGATTCTTAACTGTGAAAACAACTCTAAACCTACAAAGTCAAGGTTTGTGTTTGATAAGAGGTGGATTCAGAGAAGAGGGGTCAGTGAGGTGGTGAAGACTGCATGGAGGGGCATAGAGACTGGAACCCCCTTTTTTATCCTCAAAGAAAAGATCAAGAAAACTAGGTTGGCCTTATGCAAATGGAACAAAAGCTTTAGGGCAGCAAGCAAAGGGCACATTGAGAGATTAACTCTGACCTTAGAGCAAATGAGGGGAGTTAGGGGGAGGGAGAAATTGGGAGGAATGGGAAGCAATCAAAACTGAACTTGATGCAGCTCTAATATCAGAGGAAAAGTTTTGCCAGCAGAAGTCAAGAATTCTATGGCTTAATGAAGGTGACCGCAAAACAAAATTTTTTCATGCCATAACTATTCACGGAAGGAAAAGGAATGCGATATCTAGGCTGGTGGAAGGCAGAAGAATTTTTGAAAGTCTTGAGGATATTGAAGAGCATGTTATTAATTTCTATGAGCACTTATTCACTTCTGAGGGATCAAACAATGAGGAAGAGGCTTTGTGCAACATAAACTCAGTAATTTCTGAGGAATTGAATGATGATATTACCAGAGTTGTGGAAAGGGAGGAGATCAAAAATGCACTATTTCAAATGAACACTCTAAAGGCCCCTGGAGAGGATGGAATGACTGCCTTGTTCTATCAGCACTTTTGGCCAATACTTGAAGAGGATATTTGCAGAGTTGTCTTGAGTTTCTTTGAATCAGGCCAACTCCTCGGTATTGGAATCAAACTTTGGTGGCTCTTATCCAAAAATGCTTAGCTCCTGCTTCTTTGAGCCAGTATAAACCTATCAGTCTATGTGGAGTAGCTTACAAGCTGATTTTTAAAATCCTGGCTACTAGATGAAATCATGTCTTGAAGTTTGTGTCAACCCAGCTCAGGCAGCCTTCATTCCAGGCAGGCAGATTATTGATAATGTTGTGATAGATCAAGAAATATTTCATTTTCTAAACCGGCACAGATCAGGACCTCACTTTTACATGGCACTGAAGTTAGATATGCTAAAGGCTTATGACCATGTGGAGTGGATGTTTGTGAAGAAAATAATGCAGAAAATAGGGTTTGCTGATGGTTTTATCAAGTGGATCCTAGCTTGTATCACAACATCATCCTTTTCTTTTCTGATTAATGGCAAGGCAGTATGGCACATCAAACCCACCAGAGGATTGATGCAAGGTGATCCAATTTCACCGTACCTTTTTCTTCTAGTTTCAGAGATTTTTTTCATCCCTCATCCAAGTGATTGCTGATAATAATCAATTCAGAGGCCTTAGAATTGCCAGAGGATGTCCAACTATAACTCACCTATTGTTTGCAAATGACTCTTTGGTTTTCTGCAAAGCTGATCAAGATCAAGTTCAGAGGCTTCTTCATATACTGGAAATCTATAATAACTTTTCTGGCCAGAAGGTGAATCTTGCAAAATCTATAGTCTTCTATAGCAGGAACACTCCCTTATTCCTGAAACAGTCCTTAGGTGCAATGATGGATGGAGTTCAAGCTCATAATTTAACAAGATATTTGGGACTTCCATTGGGAATTGGGAAATCAAAGCAGGAGGCTTTTGTTTTTATCATTCAAGCAGTAAGGAAAAGGCTGCTGAGTTGGCAAAACAGTTATCTGTCCACAGCAGGCAAGGAAGTCTTGATAAAGGCAGTGGTAAATGCTCTCCCTGTTTATGCCATGAGCTGCTTTAAGTTTCCAGCTGCTACTTTCCAGGAGTTGAGTAGAATAACTGCAGCCTTCTGGTGGAGCAAAGAGACTAAGCAAGACAGAGGAACTCATTGGAGACAATGGAACAAAATCACTGTGCCTAAAGATGAGGGTGGTTTGGGGTTCCATGACTACAAAAAGGCTATGATCTTAAAACAGCTTTGGAGAGTCACAACATATCCTGACCTTCTCATGAGCTGACTTCTCAAGACTAAGTATTTCCCTCAGACTTCAATTTTTGGAGGCCAAAAGGACAAGCACATCATCATGGATATGGAACAACTGGGTGGACTTCATCCCAACTTTTGCTAAGGGACTGAGTAAGGAGATTAGAAGTGGCAAAGAAACCAAGATTCTAGACCATAGCTGGGTGCCTAATATATTTCACAAGAAACCAAGATTCTAAACCAATCATTTGGGTCTGTGACTTAATCGATGAGGAAGGGAGGAGCTGGAACAATGCTATCTTAGCCAGAAGGTTTTCAGAGAATGAAAGAAAGGTTATTCTAGCTATTGACTCCTTGAGACCAGAGCTCCCTGATAGATGGCAGTGGAGGTTTGACAAAAAGGGAAAGTTTATTGTAGCTGGCTCCTACTCTCACCTGATGGACTGCAAAATTCTGAGAATGGACAGAGCAGAAGGCAGTGGCACAGGACATAAAGACAAACTTATAAGATTGAGGAGCTGGAAGATGAGGGTTAAAGGGAAGTTAAAGCACTTCATTTGGAAGTGTTTTAATGGTGTTCTTCCAGTTAGTGTTAACATTGTCAAGAAAGGAATCCAGGTGGATGTCATATGCCATCAATGTGGAGAGTAGGAGAAAACAATAGAACATCTGTGTTTTGATTGCAGGAAAGCAAAAAAGGTGTGGAAGATGTCACCTTTGAAGTGGGATGGAGTGCAGCAGAGTGGAAACTCTTTTCGACAATGGTGGTGGAAAATTTGTTCAACAGACTCATCGATCATCTCTGAGGACTGCATTCAATTAATCACGTACATTCTTTGGTGGTTATGGCGGTCTAGGAACTTGTGGTTGTTCGAGAAGGCCCGGATTCCGGAGTAGATGGTGGTGAAGAGCGCGTGGAGAGAATAGATTTTGCTAGGAGCTTTGAGAGGGAAGAGTCTCAGTTGTAGTATGTTTCCATCTTTTCTGTTTCTGTTTTTTTAATTTTTTTTATTTTCTGGTTTCTCTTCTTTCTTTTCTGAGGTCGTTTGGTGGATTTACGGCTTTAAGTCACAAGGGCCTCTCCTTGCTTAATGTTCATAGTTGGGTGTTTGTGTCTAGATCACTCTTTGAGTGCATCTCCCTTTGTTGTCGTTTGGTTTCAGTTTTTTCGCGGGCTTTCCCAGCTTGTATTTAAACTCTTGTAACATTTGTTTGTGTTTAATGTTATTCATCTATCGCTTGTGTTATCATCCGACCTGATAATCCACATTATCTCTGCATTACCTACGCAAACAAAGTAGCTTCACTTCGGTTCAATCCCAAAGCCAAGACCGAATCTAATCTTGACCAGGTCACAACCGAGATCCCGAGTTCAATCACAATCGAGCTCACCAAAACCAAAGCTGGTGACGCAATATTCATAATGCATACACAAACCAATGCTCTCATCATTTCGAGTGGGTCCAGCTGACACCGCCGCCCACCATAAATTCGCTTTATGAAAAAGCCACCGTACATGTCTCGTAGTTAGTGTCAGAAAGTTTACTATAAATAGCTTATTCTTACACTTGTACAAGGATCAAACTCTGATTATTCTTTATATACACGAAACAGCTCCGACAGCTTTCACCTCGGTTCACCTTGGGCCGAGGCCATCGTCTTTGTTTTATCGTGTGATTTACGTTGATCATCCAAATAAATCAATTCTACATAAAATTAAGTCGGTTGTTAAAATCTACATAGCAACAGTTGGCGCTAGAGAAAGGGCCTCATGTGATTTGAGGTTACTCTCCCATCTTTCTATCAAGAAATCAGTCACTTGTCCTCTGTTTCATTGCAAAACAAATGTTGACACTACTTATGTCACAATCTGATCATCGTGGTCGTGCGTCTGCAAATGACCACGGTCGTGGAATGGCCCCATCTGCTGGACAAACTACCACCATCCCTATCCCTACGGATTATGCAGTCTTGTTTCAAAATCAAGATTTCGCTGGCGGTTTAGCCGCCTTGATGGCTCAAACTATGCCTGAAACATCTATGACCGTTCTCAGCCGTTCTGTTATTCAACAATCTCTCGATAACCCCTGTATCCTTGAGACTCAAAGACGAGGGACCAGGCAAGAAGCCTCACATGCCACTTCTCAACCGCAAAGTCGAGCCTCTCATCAACACCTAGAGCGGGAAACACGTCATAATGAAGTCGTTGATGTTCCTCCCGTCATACATCATGAAATGACCGCTGAAAGCCAATCCGGTCATAATCGAAGGTTGTCACCAAATAGGAAACCTCAAATTCCCTTACCCCCAGTGCAGGCAGACCTACGACAACAAATAGAGAGAAATAGATCAGCTCGGCAAGATTCAACTGAGTTGGAAATCTTGCGGAGGAAGATTGCCGAATTGGAAAGTCAACAAAAAGCAGAAGAAGATACACCGCGCCGAGAATCCACATCGGCACAAGTTTATTTAAAAGCTGATTCTCTGCTGCTCCTGGACTCACCTCGGAACCAATTCCCGGAAAAGTTAAAGTACCACAAATCAAGTTATATGACTGGACGTTGGACCCTGACGCCCACCTTGGTCATTATACTTCGTGGATGGATCTTCATGATACGTCAGATGCACTTTGGTGCCGCATGTTTTCTCTCACATTAGGACCCCGTGCTCAAAACTAGTACCATTATTTACCCCCTCACTCGATTTGGAAATGGCAACAGTTGAGGTCGGCTTTCCGATCTCACTTTATAGGGGCTCAAGTCTGTTTGGTTCCCAGGGAATCTATTGCTAATATTACTCAAAAGGAGGATGAAAGTGTTAAAGATTATCTCTCGATTTAACGACCGAGTTCAAAATATGGAACCTTGTCATCCGGAGACTCTACTCGTTATGAGAATAGCCGGGGTGAAACCGAACTCAATTTTTCGATGGACACTGTTTCAAAACAAACCACACAATTTTCAAGAATTTTTTGCTCGAGCTCAGCAACATGTCATAGCTGAAGAATCCATGTCGGTCCATGACTTCAGTTTCACCTAGAGGCAACCTAAATCAGGATCAAATGGAGAAGGCAAAAAGAAGAATAAAACTCTCAGTGGGAAACAGGCCAAAACTCAATTCGGAGGCTTTTCGAGAGGTGGTGCCAATGACCCTGAAATTTGAGCCGCAAGAAGGCAATATGCCAGTTATCTGAAGTTGTTGGTGTTATATACTTAAGCTTTGCTTTAGTGGATATTTCACTTGTTATTCCT
>CACSLK010027624.1:13096150-13108223 GCA_902706635.1 Striga hermonthica | reverse complement strand
CAAACCGGAGACCAAAACCAGCAAGTGACCATACCACGATGACCAGGACGACGAGATGAAGAGATCGCTGTCGAGATCGCCACCGCACGCCGCCGCACGCGCCCACACGCGCCGCCAGGAGTTCGCTGCTGCTGGGAGTCACTCGCGCGCGTGAGAGCGCGTGGAAGGTCCGTTTTCCGATCGGTCAATGCCGTTGACTTCGCCGTGACATCAGCTTTCTGGATTCGTCAAGTTTGTACGATTCCGAGAAGATTTGATTTGCGGTCAACTGTTCGGGCCAGCCAGATCTACATAAATTTTAAGCGGTAAGTTTTCTTCATCAAACCTTTAGATCCGCTGCGCATAGGTTTATGTTGAATGTTTGTCCGTGATTTGTGCATATCGAGATCCTCATGGGTTCCAACAGAAGTCAGGGTATCAAACTGTGTTTTCGGCTGGGGTCGCCACGATTTATGAGGAACTTAAAGGGAAAGGTATTTTGCCCGAACCCAAGCCTGTCCGAGTCCCGAAGAAGAAATTAGACAAATCTCGGTACTGCGATTATCATAAATCACTAGGGCATAATACTGATGAATGCCTAAGTCTTTTGGCCGCCTTGCTAAGACTAATTGGTCACCCTCGGCTTCGAAGTCAAAAAACCCTGACATCGGAAGAACAGGACTAGTACGTCCAATAGAATCCTTTGATGATGATGAAGAAGATGACCGAGGTGCCATGTAGAAGAGAATACGACAGGGGGAGAAAGAAATATTTATGTACACCTCGAACACATCCGACTCCGGCCTCACTACAGCACCTCGGCAACTCAAACGATGTCGGTCTTCGAGTCCACCTTGTACATGTATTCATCACGTAAACACTAATAATACTCGATTTCTTCCCGACGACAAGTCAAAGCCTACGCTCGACAGGCTTATAACTCGGGAAAACAAGTTTTTACTACTGATTTGCGAGATGTCATCAACGCCCAAAATTGTTCTATCACCTTCAGTACCAAAGATGCGAACTTGTTTGCACATCCTCACTCCGATGCATTAGCCATCACTGTTCCAATATGTAGAATCCAGTACAACGAGTCATGGTTGATACAGGGGCCTATTCGAGTATTTGAATGTTAAGGACGTTTGACAAATTAGGCCTAGATCCCGCAAACATTAAGCCTTGTAATGATCAGATTCAAGGATTCAATGGAAGCATATCTCGACCAGTTGGAGAAATCACATTTTCCATTCGATTTGGTGTTCTGGGACAAGCTACTAAACTCATCATGGAAACTTTCAAATTCATGGATATCAATAATGAATATAACGCTATCATCGGAAGAACAGCTCTTTACAAACTCCGAGCAGCTGTATCTATATTTCACTATGCACTTAAATTTTCCGACGACTTTTGGAGAAGGAACTCACTATGGTGATCAAAGAGAAGCGAGAGAAATGGTGTTGATAGCTCCTACTGGAGAAATCCAATCCAGTCAATCAATTGACAAAGAGAATTCTTCTGAAATTCAGAATCAAAATACTTAAGTCCCTCCCACCTCGGATCCTTTTGCATAACCGAGTGCAAGCGAAAATCGAGGAAGGAGACCAGGAAAAGAACCTTTTCAGGACGAAGATGAATTGGATCCTCGAACTCAATTTAAAGAGAAAAGTCAAAATGATCAAGCTGAACCTGGAGAAGAAATTGAGCTAATTTACGTCGACGAACCGACGTGCTAGAAGTCGCTATGAATCGGACGTCATCTCCAAGAGCTAGTTCGGTCTGAACTCATTACGTTTCTTAAAAGCAATCCCGGCGTCTTTGCCTGGAAACATGAAGATATAAAAAGAATTGATCCTGGTGTCGCTTGTCATAAATTGAATCTCAACCGAACTATCAAACCTGTTGTCCAAAAACGGAGAAAGTTGGGACCAGATCGTCAACAGGCCTTAGAAGAAGAAGTCAAAAAACTCATCGATAACAATTTCATTAAGGAAGCCAAGTATCCGACGTGAGTCTCTAACCCGGTCCTTGTCAAGAAAAGTAACGGTCTGTGGCGACTATGCATTGACTTCTCCGACTTAAATAAAGCTTGTCCCAAGGATAGTTACCCACTTCCTCACATTGACTACATGGTTGATGCTACTTGGGGACACGAGTTAATGAGTTCCATGGATTTTTATTCGGGATATAATCAGATTCCAATAGATCCCGAGGACGCAGAGCATACATCTTTTTATTCTGCCCAAGGTTTATATTGTTACACTATGATGCCCTTTGGCTTGAAAAACGCACGACCAAAATGTTTTCAAACCTAATCGGTCGCACCATGGAGGTCTATGTTGACGACATGCTTGTCAAGTCGGTCGATGCCACTAACCATGTTCGTCATCTTCAAGAGATGTTCAGCATTCTTCGTGACTAATTCTATGGTCTTGAATCCAAAGAAATGTACTTTTGGAGTGGGATCAGGAAAATTCCTCGGTTGGTGAGTCAACGAGGTATTGAAGCCAACCCTGCAAAAATTAAAGCCATTCAAGAGTTAACTTCCCCCACGTCGGTCAAAGGTGTTCAGGCTTTAACTGGCCGACTTGCCGCCCTTAACCGGTTTATCTCTAAATCAACTGACCGATGTAAATCTTTTTTTGAGGCAATCAAGAAAGGTAAATGATTTGAATGGACCGATGATTGCCAAAACGCTCTTATCAGTATCAAGAAGCTCTCGCCCATCCACCGACTTTGCAAAAACTGATTCCGGAAGAAATGTTATATCTCTATTTGGGCATTAGCACTTCGACGATCAGCGCGGTGTGTGTGCGAGAAGAAGGAACCCAGCAATCCCCTGTTTATTACGTCAGTAAAGCCTTGCACGATGCCGAATTGCGTTATCCTCCTCTGGAAAAACTAGTGTTTGCTCTTATTGTTGCTGCTCGAAAACGGCGTCCATATTTCCAGGAACATTCGATAACTGTTCGGACATCATACCCATTGCAACAAATTTTACATCGGCCCGGTACTTCGGGGCGTATGGTTAAATGGGCTGTGGAACTCGTTTAATACGATATACATTACCAACCAAGAACCGCTATTAAAGTGCAAGCCCTATCTGATTTCATTGTTGAATTCAAACTAACGGTTGAGGTCCAAAGTGATGACCAACCATGGATTCTCTATATCGATGGATCTTCTACAGCCGACCGAACAGGTGGAGGAATAGTTCTAGATGATCCTGAAAATACACTTTTTTGCCATTCGGTCAAATTCCTCTTTCCGGCAATAAATAATGAAGCAGAATATGAGGCCATGTTGTCCGGACTAAGTCTAGCCGAATCTATGAATGTCTGTCATCTTAAAGTGTTCTCCGACTCTCAACTGCTTGTCAATCAGATAAACGGAACTTTTGAAGTTAAAGAACCCCGGTTGGTGCCTTATCTATCCCTTACCAAAAAGAAGCTATCAATGTTCTCTATTCAAGTTGAACACATTCCTCGAACTCTCAATGTTCAAGCAGACGCCCTATCACGATTAGCTTCCAGTGCTGGCATGGAAAGTGTGGAGTATGTTCGAGTCGGACAGCAAGAACAACCATCTACTCAACTTCCCGAAATATTGGCAACCGAAGTGGTGGCATCATCGAAACCCCCGACCTTGATGGACCCAATTATTGAATACTTAAAAACTGGGGCCTTACCCTCAGATCCAAAAGAAGCTCGAGCCCTCCGAATTCGAGCTGCTCGGTTCACCATAGATAATAGGATTATGTACAAGAGAGGGTATTCAGTTTCGCTCCTGATATGTATAATCGAACATGAATCCAAGTATGTTTTGAAAGAAGTTTACGAAGGAATTTGTGGAACACTTTAGGGTGCCCAAGCTTTAGCCTATAAAATCTTATGACAAGGTAATTATTGGCCGACTTTGAAGATGGATGTTGTAACGTGGGTACGAAAATGTCCAAAGTGCCAAATCTTTGCGCCGAATGTCAATCAGTTTCCCGAGATGCTCAAGTCAGTTTATAGTCTTTGGCTTTTTGCAAAATGGGAAATCAACTTGATTGGTCCGTTGCCAACCGGAAAGGGCGAAGTGAAATTCTCCATAGTTGCTGTTGATTATTTCACGAAATGGGTTGAAGCAGAGCCATTGGCCACTATAACCGAGCAGAAAGTAATTGATTTTATATAGAAGTCATTAGTATGTCGGTTCGGGGTGCCCAATTTCATCATTACTGACAATGGCAGACAGTTTGAAGGTAAAAGACTCGACTCCTTTTCTGAAGAGTACGGGACAAAACATTTTTTTCTTCACCGTATCATCCTCAATCAAATGGTCAAGCCGAAGCCATAAACAAGATCATAGAAAATGGTCTCAAAATCTGACTCGATGCAGCCAAAAGAGCATGGCCTGAAGAATTACCGCACGTTTTATGGGCCTATCGAACAACCGCAAGGACTTCCACTGGCGAAACCCCATTTTCCTTAACATATGGAGCCGAAGCTATTGTCCCAGTACAACTCGGTGCACCGACATACCGAATTCAAAGGTATACCGAAGAGTCCAACTCAAAAAATATGAAAGCGAACCTAGATCTAATCGACGAGCTCCGTACTCGTGCCGAATTGAAAAATTCTGCCGATAAACAAAGAAGCGAGAAGTATGCCAACTCAAAGTTCAAGCCACGTACGTTCCGATTAAGAGACTTGGTACTTAAAAGAATTACGGGTGCAGATTCGAGGCCCCTAAAACTGAGGTGGGAAGGACCTTTTAAGGTTATTCAAGTACTCTCTCATGGCGCTTACCGAATTGCACACCCAAATGGAACTCCGCACCAGTATCCCTGGAATGCAGTCTTCCTCAAAAAGTTCTATTAGTAATACGTTGAAGGCCATCGGATCTACCTTACTTTTGATGATTTTTCCTGTCACCTTTTGATGTTGTCACCTTTTAATGAGACGAGAACACCCTTTTTGATGTAACAAAATGCTATGCCTTATCACTAAAAATCCGAGTAACGAAAAAAGAAAACTCGTTACCGAGTAAACATTTTTACACTCGGTTAAGCCAATGCCTTATAAAATATCCAAATCCCACGATTGATTTGGTCAGGTAGAGGCTCGTCTTTTGTCGAACCCGCAAAAAATGATTCGATAAGGTCCCATTGACAGCCGAATACACTTGGTTCGGCTGGGCCCTTCTTTAACTGAACAGTGATGAAGTTCATTGACCTTTCATTAACTTAGACACTATATGAACAGTGTCAAGTTTTGCAAGCTTCCTGCAAATGCGATTATCTTCTTTCTAATAATTTCACTATGAGATTTAAGTAATTCTCGGAAATGCTTTGTAAAAATCATTCAACACGGTTTTTACTTAACATCTTTTTGTGCTTTCATTTAAAATAAATAAAACCAAGTTATTTTTTGAACACATTCCGAGTTAATAACACTTGGGTTAAAAATTGCTAAACACATACAGCAAACCAAGAACAACTCAAAAGCAAAATAAAAAATAGTTGTTCATTCATTAAGAAAAACAATGGGGAGTAAACCATTTTATTAGCCTACTAAGGGCGCCAGTCTAATGACACCCCGATTACACATAAAATTAACAATAAAAGCAAAAAACAAAACACGCAGGAAGTAATCAAACACCTTCATTTCCCTTGTTAGCACCACCGAGTCCGCTACTCTCACCGACCTCAATATTTGCTGACGAATGCATCTGATTGTGAAACCGTGCAAGGATCTCATCTTCCTTGGCCTTAGCAGCCGCGTCGATAGCAGCATCAGATACCGGGACGAGCTCATGTCGGGGATCCTTACTCGGTTGGAAGAACATCCACCACGAAAATAGTCTGGACCTCACCACTCACCCCGTCTTTATCTTTTCCTCAGCATAGGCAGTAACAGCTTCTCGGATTTTCTCTGGAGTCATATCATCAAAGTTCTGCTCTACGACCACTTCGGCAAGAGTCCCAATGTAGAAGTTGGCTAATTCCTCTCTCTTCTCCTTCTCTCCCTCTAAAATCATGTTTACGTAAGCCCTGCGAAGGAGAGCTTCACGCTCTTCAGTGAGAGGAGGTAGAGCCGGATTTTTTACCATCTCATCGGCACAACGAAGCATCCATTCACAAAACTTCTTTTCATCTTCATCGGCCTCGATGTGCATCCCCTTAATCTCCGGATCAAAGTTGTATTTCTCAAGTTTACGAAAGAGAAAATATCAAAGCTTGTCGGTATCGTAGAGCCTATTGTCGAACCGCTCGATAACCCATCGGAGATTGACACAGGTGTTCATCTCCATGTCCAAATTTGGGCCAACAGGTTCACCTTCAACCCCGAGGTTGACAGTCACTCCGACATGCTTTTCACCGAGCTGATTATGATCAGTCGCGGCAGCTTCCTTCACAGCCAGTACACCAGCATTATACATTGACTCTCCATGAGTCTTCTTTTCATCCTCGAGTCTCGCCATCTCAGTCAGATGAGCTTCCCGAGCTCGAATCAAATCTGCTTCTATTTCCGAGCGGCTCCTCCGTGTCTCTTGGTGCTCGGTCTTTTCTTTCAACAACTTCTCGTCAAGTCCCTATACCTTAATTTCGAGAGCCTTATGGCTTTGTTCAACGAAAGCCAACCGACTTTTCAACTCCTCCACCTCGGTCTTTAAAACCTTGTTCTCGTCGATTAAAACAGTGATTTCTCGTTGTGCAACCTCAATGTGCACATCTCGGTCGGCAAGTGCTTCCTTCAAAAGAGCTTTTGATTGGGCTTTTTCTTCTTGTAATGATGCAATGGCACCATTCCTCAAAAAAACAGTGTGCTTCTTTTCTTCCAACTGTGCGGCTATCCTCCGGTGATCATCCTCGGCCGCCACTAAGCTAACTAACGCCCTTCCCATGCATGCTTTGGCATAGTTTAGTCGTTGGGTACTTGAGAGCGAAGACACACCAACCTCAAATTTAGGGTCCCAAATTATTAATAAAACCCGAGCAGCATTTAAAGAATTCTTTGACACCGCTATTTTTGCCGAAATCTGAGGCGTCTTTACCATTTGGAAGGTGGTAAACCAATCTTCTACCACTCCGACGGGGAGATTCAAATTCTCCACCTTCTCGTCGTCAAGAGACAAAAACGATTTCTCGAAAATGGGAGACTCATCTTTTCCCTTTCTTTTTTTATGACGGCTGGATTCATGCTTTTTCTTTGATCTTCTTTCTTCGGCCACTGGAGTTTCTTCGACATAAATTTTCTTTAATTTTCGTTTCTTCTTTCCTGGCTGAGAAACCTCCAACGACTTCGGGGACGATTGTTTTTCCTCAGTCGCAACTTGAGCCAGCTCGGTCGAAGCTTGCACTAAGGGCAACTCGGTTAAATCAACATTTCTCTCCGGCTCAGTCTGAGTAACCGCTTCCACATTCAGAGGAGGAATAGTTTCCAATTTTTTGACTTTTTCAGAATGATCCAGATTCTCCAAATCAATAACCGGAGTCTCACGAGTTTCAATTTCAAGAGTCTTCGGTGCATCTGTTCTCTGTCTCAACGCTTTAACCAAATTTCTTCTCGTCATCCTCGTTAACCATTGGGAACGACTTTTTCCAATCTTACTCCGAAGCTCTTTTTTTGGAAATCGACGTCGGAATTTGTTCGCCGCTTCAACCATCCTGAACCCCGAGAAACCAAGCAGAGGATAGTATACTGGGATAAAGACGACGATCATTAGCTCAAAGTTTAATTCTAAAATCAAAGTGAAATTCCTCCAAAATGCACCAACTCACCAGGCTTAAGCAGAGTGTCAGCCGCCATGGAAGATAATCCTGCTGACTCAAGTCTCATTCTGAGATCAAGTCCTTGTAGCTCCACAGAGAATCTTTGAGCTTGAACAATGTAGCCAACACACCACCGAATTTAGGCCTTAACTTCGCTTCTCTTGTCCACTTGGCTACAAACACGAAAATCCGACCTGTTAGTACACGAAACGCAAATAGTCAGAAAAGCAAATACCAAAGCTGTCTAAAGAGACTTATAGTAGCCAGAAGATATATTCATGGGAATTGTCATGTCATCCACAGGAGTTTCTTCAGCGAAGTCCGCTGACTGTCAGTCGCCTCCAACCCATAACCATTCTTCTTGAAACCCGTGAAGAGTGTCTGGAACATCCTTAATCAAGTCACTAATTTTGAAGTCGGTACCTGCCTTCGCACCAGCAAAAAACCAACACGAGGGCTCGGCTACTTTTCTATTTGAACTCCTCTTCAAGGTGTAAATACTCCTTATATCTGCACATGAAGGCAATCCATATCTCTTCTCATGCGTCAACACCATCAATCCTATAATCTTTTTCTAATTGTTCGAGGTAATCTGGCAGAGAGCGAGGCCCCAGTCCCTCAAATAATCAGTAATTATATTCGGCAGCGGGAATATTAAACCCGACCTCAAACTCTCCGTGAATACACCCACACAACCCGGAGGCGGAGAGATAATTCTTTTCCATGGATATGGCGCAAACAATTTGACCGACGATGGAACTCGGACTTGTTCCCGCAGTAATACAACATCCGCATCAATCAGAATACTCGGTTCTCCCTCATAGTCTATCGTTACATCCGGCCTTTTCCATTGATCTTCCAACACCATAACGTTCGCCTCAACCAGCTCATCCTCTTCGGTACTATTCGGCTTCACCTCCAGATGAACAACATAGCTCGGATCCCACCGATAATATTCGTAAGCTAATTCGATGAGCTCGGAATCATGATACACAGCAACCGATTTCGAGACAGTTCTATCCGAAGAATCTCCATCACCAACATCCTTCAAAGCCATAACTCGATTTCGAAGAGAAAAGGACGAAACTGAAGAACAAAATTCGAGGATAAAAAAAAATTGCGAGTAAAGCTTACCCTATAATCCACGTAACGGAGATAGAAGTAGCGTAGACCACGAAAATCTCAAGCGAAACGATGAGTAACTCTCGGAAGCAAATGACAATTTTCACACTTCAAGACGATGCACAGAATTTGGAATTAGCAAAAGTAAGAAAGTCCTTCCAAAGTTCGAAGACGCCTATTTATAGTCTGCGAATTGTGACCGTTAGGTCATTTAATTAGGGGCGCGTGGAAACCACGACCTCCATCGCCCCAAATGTCGCGACTTTTCCACTGTCAGGACCTATGCCACACATGTCGGCCTAGAAAAACAATTGTTACTCATCTTTAATCCAGTGCGGCTTTTTGTCATACGTCATCACAATTAATGAATAGTTGTTGTGCCGTTTCAGAGATTAAATACCTGCTGCTATTCCCCAAGTCAAGTCACCATACCATCTAAAGTACCCTCATCTCGGTATCCATACATATTCGCAATACCGACACAGTCATAACTAAGCCCGAGGCCTCTCTCAAACCTGACCCTTGTTACAAATCTATACGTTGTCAACGATTATTATTACTATATAACTGCTAACAACGAGGGCCTCTCTGTTATCATCCGACCTGATAATCCACATTATCTCTGCATTATCTACGCAAACAAAGTAGCTTCACTTCGGTTCAATCCCAAAGCCAAGACCGAATCTAATCTGACCGAGGTCACAACCGAGATCTCGAGTTCAATCACAACTAAGCTCGCCAAAACCAAAGCTGGTGACGCCATATTCATAATGCGTACACAAACCAATGCACTCATCATTTCGAGTGGGTCCAGCTGACACTACCGCCCACCATAAAGTCGCTTTATGAAAAAGCCACCATACATGTCTCGTAGTTAGTGTTAGAAAGTTTACTATAAATAGCTGATTCTTACACTTGTACAAGGATCGAACTCCAACTATTCTTTATATACACGAAACAACTCCGACAGCTTTCACCTCGGTTCACCTCGGGCCGAGGCCATCATCTTTGTTTTATCATGTGATTTACATTGATCATCCAAATAAGTCGATTCTACATAAAATTAAGTCGGCCGTTATAATCTACATAGCAACAGCTTGGAAAAAAAAAAGAATATAAATAAATATAATAATAAATTGATTAAGAATACTATAGAAATAAATTCTTACAATGAGAAACAGAAGAGGCCCATTAAAAGCAGTCCTGTTAGTCTTTTCCCATTCCAGTCTTTTCGAAATCAGACTTTGGAGAGTGTAATCACACCAATTCAAATCGGACACAGATGTTATGTCAGTAATTGACTTGAAGAAGAGAGGATTGACATAACCAGCTGAAATTGATCCAATAATCAACGAATCCACCAAAGAATCAAAATGCAAACAGGACATTTGGCCACCATCGGAGCACTGCAACATCTACTTGCTCACATCGTCGGCAGTGATTTTATTAGCAGATTTTTTAAAATTACTCCTCCAATTGTTCAACAATTCAGAAACTTCATATTTCTTCTTTAAATCAATAGGTTTCTCCCCTCTAGGGAAGCCTAAAACCTTCTCAACATCAACAACATCAATGTGGATGGTTTTACCGGCACTGAAACGCATTTCAGAGCTGACCGGGTCAAATCTATCTAACACCAGTAAGATAAATTGGTTGGAAACTCTTCAATATTCAGATTAAGCAATTATCCAATGCTCATTTTATCCACGGCCCTTTTCTGCTCATCATTGAATTGAGCAATGGCCTCAACCAGAATTTTTGGAGAAGAACGAGTTGAGAGCCTTGAGAAAGGAACTGAAACATCAGGCTGCCATTCGCGAGCTTGACGTACATGACTGTCAGATGAATCAGTCAACAGAAGAATCTCATCATCACCCTGACGCTTGTTAGATTTTTCCGAAGCCATTTTCTTCAAATTAAACTGAGTTACAAAAAAAAAAAAAAAAGGTCAACTAGATATAACAACCCTTGTATCAGCAGAGAATCAACCTAGCAACAACAGACAACTAACCTAGCAACATCAGACAACTAACCTAGCAACTAGATATAACAAACCTTGCATCAATAGTGAAACAACATAGCAACTACGTTGAACTAACCTAGCAACAACAGACAACTAACCTAGCAACATCAGACAACTAACCTAGCAACTACTTAGAACTAGCCTAGCAACATCAGACAACTATCACAGCAACTAGACATAACTAACTTAACAAAATCAGACAACTATCCTAGCAACTAAACATAACTAACCTAGCAACTACAGACAACAAACCTTGCAACTACATTGAATTAATCTAGCAACTATCTTGAACTAACCTAGCAACAACAGACAACTAACATAGCAACAACAGACAACTAACCTAGCAACAACGGACAACTAACATAGCAACAACAGACAACTAACCTAGCAACAACAGATAACTAACTTAGCAACAAGATAGAACTAACCTAGCAACAACAGACAACTAATCTAACAACTAGACATAACTAACCTAGTAACTAGACATAACTAACCTAGCAACAACAGACAACTATCCCAGCAAAATCAGACAACTAACCTAGCAACATCAGACATATAACCTAGCAACTACATACAACTAACCTTGCAACTATACACAAATAACCTTGCAACTCAGACAACAAACAATATAACCCTAAAAATATGGATGATATATACTTTATACATGGATTTAATTCAAAAAACAAACAGAGATCATACAAAATAACCAAAACATATTAATTTAATCTAGTAAATAAAAAAAGGAAAATCTAAAATGGAAAAAGATATTACAAAAAAAATCAAAAGCAAAAAACTCACCGATTCAGACGACAAACAGAAATTGAGACGAAAATCAAAACAAAAATTGAGATTATGGATATATATATATATATATATATATATAGAGAGAGAGAGAGAGAGAGAAGGGATCATATGAGAATGAAAGATAGTGAAAGAAATAAGAATGATTATGGATCATTGAATCCATCATATCAATGAACATGATGAAGTCAAATTTAATTGACAATGGTCAAATCTGGTGTAGCAAAATTGTAAATATGATACTATACCATGGTCCAATAAATACACATGAGGACAATGATGTAACTTCACCCAACCCACAAACTCAGTGGGGCCCACTCATAAACCATCCCACCAATATCATCAGCATCCAAGCACTCACTCTCTCTCTCTCTCTCTCTCTCTCT
>CACSLK010027624.1:13049391-13096100 GCA_902706635.1 Striga hermonthica | reverse complement strand
TCTCTCTCTCTCTCTCTCTCTCTCCCTCTCTCTCACTCTCACTCACACACACACAGACGCACACACACAGACACATAACACACACATTTTCCCGTCCGCCGACAGCCCACATCTCGGCCGTACCACAGTCCGCCACAGCAATTAGCCCGCCGGTCCTGGCCGACGTCAGTGCCAGAGCCATTGCCGCCACAGTACGTCAACTCTGGCCTGAAGCTTCTCTGCCGGCGAGATATCCATGTCTACGACGATTATCTGTTCGTGAAGCTTCAATGTCAGCGAGAGATCCATGCCGACGGCGATTATCTGTTCGCGAAGCTTCTCTGCCCGGAGGAAGAAATGCGACTGTGCTAGCCCAACTCGTCGCCGGAGTTTAGAAATCGTATGAATCTGCAAAAAAATTTGTGTCCGAGGAAGATGAATCGGGTGTTGGGTCTCAGGAGGCAACTGGACTGCCATTTCTGTGACGACGACATGACCGGCGGGACGGTGGCGGGTGGAATCGGCGATACCAACGACGGGTCGAGCGCTGTAAAATGTTATGGGGATAGGGACTTTCAATTGAAAATTTGACAAGTTTCGGGGACCTATATGCAATTTCAGAACTTTGGGTATATTGCAACTTTGATCATCGCATTCATTATTGATTCACATTCTCTCCTCGTAGCTCAGTAGCTATCGATCTCATATATTCATAACTCGTTTTCTAGACCCCTTTAGGGTGATTCATCATTTGGAAAATTCAATTAGTAACTGAGGCAAATTTGTAATTTATTAATAATTTAACATACACAACAATAATAAATAAAAAACACAATAAGGTGCAACTTGATATACATTAATGTGCAACGTGTTTAACAATTTGTGCACGATTCCAGTTGCTATTGTGCAGTTTAAATCGACTGAACTTTTGTTCCAAAACCAATTTAAAACTAAACTGACATAATAAGTTTATTTGATCGGTTAATTGAATTAGTGAAATTGAATTAAAATATTTTTTTGTAGTCTAATAAACAACTAAAACAAATGAAATTTAAAATTTTAGAGTGATAAAGAAAATAATAAATAAAAATCAAGGTAAAGCAACTAATCTAAATGCAATTTAAAATTTGGAATTGAAAATTTCTACATAATGGACCTAATTTGTTGGGTAACATAAATAACAAAAATAGCCGACAAATTATATTATATATTATACAAAAAACATGATTAGTATTTAATATTTTTTATTTAAGTTTTTATATTATTTTTTATTAAACATTAATATATAGTAAACCGCATTATACTGGGCAATCTAACCGTTATTAAGATGTGATTCGTCCAATAATATGGTGCACTGTGTCGGTTTGTATTGTGCATATTGAACCAACCAAAATTGTCCCAATCAAATTGAAAATGAGCATAATTAATTGGTTTATTCTAACTGGTTAACTAAATAATTTTAAATCATCGAAATAATTTGTTATTTATATTAACTTTATATTTAATGTCTTAATAATATTATTTACTATTTCTTATATTATTGTTGGTTAAAAATATCAAGTTCGTTTGGTTTCGTTATTTATCCGGGCAATCTTATAGTCGTAATAAAGTGCAAATTTTATTTTATATAGTGCAATATATGTTTAAAGTGCACTCCTACATTTGGTATGTTAGCATGCTTGCATTTTGTTTGGACAAATGATGTGATGTGTGCTAAAATATTATGTAGATTAATTTTTGAGATTTACGTTGTGTGTATTTTGGTGGGAACTATTAACGTTAATCGTGGAGTGTGACGATAGAATGTAGCTTATTGTGTTTATAAAGTGCAACGTGTTGTTTTATAAAGTGCACTTAATTCTATAAAGTGCGCTAGTTTATACGATCCCGGATAAGTTATGTGTATTCAAAAGCTAGTTTAATAGATATAATTGTACATTAAATTGACCTAAATACTTAAAAATACTTATTATTTATTATTATAAATTATATTCAGTATTAAACTTATTTAATATTTTACATTATTGTTTGTTGAAAATAAATAATATATCTATGTTGGAATATAAAATAATTTAGTTATATAGTTCAGTCAGTTTTTTTATTTTATTTTTATTTTTTATTTGTAAAAATATTTGAAACCTAAACGAACTAACCAAAATTTTAATATATGTGAAATGCCCAATGTGGTGTTAGTGTGAGTTCTCGAATGTATTAATGTAGGCTATGTCTAACATTATCGTGAAATGTGATAGACACTAAAGTGAACTAACCGAAACTAGTTTATTTGTTTAATATTTGATTTCTTTATTGTGAAACTATTTTTTTATTTATATCAAAATCATATTTAATATGTTAATAATTTTATATATTAATTTTATATTATTTTAGGTTGAAAATTTTTTAGTTCGACCGATTTCGATTCTTATTGTGTAATCTGATAGTGTGTTAAAGTGCATCATATTGTTTTGTAAAGTGCAACGCGTTGCTTTATAAAGTGCAACATACTGGTGTATATAGTGAACTACTGTAATTTTGTACTTTGACATGTTCATGTTTTATGTGGATAAATGATTTGATTGATGTTGAAGTATTATGTGTATCCATTTTTTAGATTTATATTGTGCGTTATTTTGGCAGAGCAAGATTCACTTCAATTGTAGAGTGCGATGATAAAGTGCAACACGTTGTTTTATAAAGTGTAACGTGATGTTTTATAAAGTGCAACTCGATGTTATATAAATTGCACTAATTTATATATGATCACGTATAAATTATGTGTTTTTGAAATCTATAATTCGTAAATATAATTGTACATAGAAATAACCTAAATAATTTAAATAAATTATTATTAAAAGTTATAAAATTCTATTTATTATTTTAATATTTTTATATATTGTAATTTTACATATTAAATTTTTTAATTAACATGCATTTGTGAGAATAATGCAAATTTAATACACAACTATATTTTATTTATATTTTTTACTATTTGTTATTTATTTTGGATTAAAAGGGTAAATTACAACAAATTACACAAATTAAAAGGGTAAAAATACCAAAAAAAAAACATCAATTCCACCATTTGAATTCTAACCAAATACACAGAAATTAAAAACTAAACAAAAGATTAATCATTAATCAAGAAGAAACACAGCAAGCAAAAAGATCCACAACCGAACAACAATTGAGAAAGAAACTATTGCAAAAGCTCAGTTCAATTCCCCCGCAACGGTCCAACCCAGAAAATTCAGTGGTCATCCCAATGAATTGACTGATAACCAATTTACGATATTGTTAAATTAACTTAAATTGCATATCAATCCTTTTGGATTACCTAATTTTCACAAGGAAAATGCTACATGTACATAATAAATGTACATAGAGATGTACATAACACTCACATGTGGTGGGGTCCACTTGATTTTTTAATTTTGGTGGGACCCACTCAATGTGAGTGTTATGTACACCTCTATGTACACTATTATGTACATATAGTATTACTCTTTTCACAAAGCATCCCACCCTCAAATTGGACAATTCTCGACGATAACGACGAGCACGCCGTGAATTGTTGCTCCACCAGGAGGAAGGAGGCCGCCGTTGTGAGCACCATCTTGGGTGGGTCGCGTTCGAGGTAATCGGAATCGGAATCCTTCAACGGACGTTCACCTGAATTTTCAGGAGCGGGGGCCGGCGGTGTCTGCAAAGAGCGGGCGGAAGAGCGGCGGCGGCGTCGGACGGTCAGTGGCGAACTGACGGTGGGGTGATGTGTGTCGAGCCGTGACAGTGTGTGTGTCGATTTTCACTCTGTGTGTGTGTGTGTGTGTGTGTGTGTGAGAGAGAGAGAGAGAGAGAGAGAGAGAGAAAGAGAGATAGTGAACATATAGCGGGCGGACGGGCTGTGCTGGCGGCAGACGGGCGGTAACGCCGGCGGACAGGTGGTGGATGGCAGTGATTATGTGTGTGTGTATGTGTCGATTTTGTCTGTGTGTGTGTGTATGTGTGTGATTTGTATGCGTGTCAGGAAGAGAAATAGAGTATGGGGTGAGGTTGCAGGTTGGTGGGGTGGGGTTGGTTGGCATGTGGAATGGACCCACGTTTTGGGGTATTGTGTTGAAAATTACAACATTACCCTTAATGAATGTATAATTTTGGTTTTTTTTAGCCATTAAATCATCCAATCTAATGGCCACGATTTATTCTTATTTCTTTTATTGAGAACCATTCTGATGTGAACCTAACCCTATATATATATGTATATATATATATATATATATATATATATATATTATTTTTGTAGTAAAATGTAAAAAAATATTAATTAAATATCTAAATAATTTAATATTCAAATATTTGAACTAATTGATAAATAATTTATAAATTAACTTTTTATTTAATATATATTTTATTTATATCAAAATAATTTTAAAAATAACAAAATATATTTAAAATAATCGGACCAATCCTACCATCATGATCGGGCGGTGTTGGCCGATTCGCTAGTAAACATTTATTCAAGCGAATCGGACCGGTCCATCTGGTCGGTTTGTCCAGTTTGATTTTGAAAATAATGTGTAAATCATGATCCCTTTTATTTATATGTTTAATCTATAATACAATTGTAATAATTTAATTCATCGAACCTCGCCCCGAAGGAGATAGCACCCCATGCATCGCAAGGGTTACATTCTATTTTATATGAAAATGTTTTTATTTACTATAAATAGTATCATTTTCCCTAAAAAAAAAATGGTATTACTTAATATGATAATGTTTCAAATTAGTTTTCAAGCCAAATTAAAAATATTTGGACAATATCCCGGGTATCATCTATAGTTGAACTTCCCCCTATATATAATTCCCGAATGTGTTGAGCATAAGTGGCAAGCTCGCATTCTTCGGGATCCTAAGTGTCAAAATTTCATGCTTCATTGTCTGGCTTAGATATATTTTTATTTAATTATAATTCAAGAATAATTAGGTCCAAATTACCATAAATATGTTGATTTATTTATGATCATTATAGATGTATTAATTGTATTTTAATATCATTTCTTATTATAATCATTGAATTGTAAATGTATTTTAAAAATTGATAACTTTTGTATTTCTTATCGGTTTTAAATATATAATAAACAAAATTAATCGTCTTTTGATGAACTTCGATTAACATCCATATTGTATATATAAAATAAATAAATTATATTTATCTTTATAATAATAATAAAATTATTCATTAAAACTAATTAAAAAATAAAATTATTTCTAAATTAATATATTTATGTTTAATGTAGTTATATGTTATAAGTTAAAATTATTATAATATAACACAGGTAATCGCAGAAGTAACAATTGTCATACTAAATATGTGATAATATACATTTGTTTTTTATAAAAACTATTTAAATTTTCAACCATTTTTTCTCATTAATTTTAAATTTAAGAGAAAAATTTAGCAAGCACTCGTATAATACACGTGTGTTGTACTAGTTAGTTTTGCTTGTCAAAACATTCACTAATTTTTTTTCCTGTTTTTGGTAAACAACCTTAAATTTAGGAATGTCAATAAAACTCGTAGGGTCGGGTTACCCGAGGGTTACCCGCATTTTCGAGTCGGGTAAACCCAAGAAGATCGGTTTCGGTTCGAGTTCGGGTAGGATTATGCTACCCGAACCCCAGGTCGGGTTGGGTACGTGTATAGTAGGATAACTCTTTACCCGACCCGATTACCCTACCCATTTACCCGCAACCATTGAATCTTATAAATATATATATATATATCTAAACTTATTGTAAATATAAAAGTAGGCATGTGTTATTAATATTAATATTTAGATTATTGATTATAATTAGGATTAATGGTTAAGTTTTATTTTATTTTTTATGATTCTACTATCAATTGTATTCATTGCACTGTACCATAATAGATTTAAATACTTAAATTTTATAATGTTATTAAACTGACTATAAAAGATAAATAATTATATATCATTATTTATTCAAAAAATAATATAATTTTTTTATAGTTTTTTTATTGTAAAACTTAATAAATCGTTTGTTGCATTATAATTAATTGTGAAATTATTTTATTTTATTTATTCATATGAAATGAGATGGTCGAGTAAGACCTAAATTTAAGAACTCGGGTTACCCGTTTACCCAACGAAAACTCACTAACCTGCCAAGAAAAATCAACCAGAACCCGAAGATCACTAGTTGGGTAAGAAGTCAGGTTTGAGTAGGGTAAATTGTATGCGGGTCGAGTTACGATTTGGGTTTGTCAGAACCCGTACCCGACCCGACCCATTTACATCCCTAAATTGCATGGTGATTGTATACTAATTACATATGGTTGTGTAGAAATGTTATTGATGATATTTTTTATATGTGATACCTACTATTATGTAAATCGATATATTTAATAAATGATCAACAAATTATCATAACTTTTTAAACTATTTGATGGGTCTTGTAACGCCCAAATTTTGATTTACTATTTATGGAGCTCGACTATTTTTCCATAAATATTAAGTTCCTAAATTTGATGCATTATTTAAATTTATTTGCATTAAATTAAGTAATTAGTATTAAAGACTAAGCCATGAATAATTTATTCGACTTTAATTATTAAAGTCGGAATTTTATTTAAGCGAACCGAGACCGGATAATTTGATTATTCGAGCCCAGTTAATTTTGAGAATCCAATAATTTTAGTCGGTCATTTTTAATTCGAATAGTCGAATTAATTTCCAAGCCCAAGTGATATTTTAAATATCGAGCCCTTTAGTATTTTAATTCCGGGCCCAATATTTAATTTCAGTTTAAGTCGAAATTAGTACTACAAGTCGTCATAATTTATTTATAGGCCATTATATTTAATTTCCTAGTCGCTATCCGAATTAATCGAGCCCGAGTGTTAGGATTTTTGCTAGCCCGATTATGTAGCGAATTTAGGCCCGACTCTTAAGCCCGATTTTTGGCCCAACAAGAATAAAAACCCTAAGCTCCCCTCTTCTCTATAAATAGCATGTCTCCTTTTTTCCCAACACAAACCCTAGCCACTTTTCTTCCACTATTCATCATCTTCCTCACTACACCATCTTCAATTCAAGATCTCATCACCATCTCTCATTAAAAGCAAGAATATCAAGAACAAAAGTCTACCTTTTTAAGCTCCTCCATCTATGGCTTGAAGCTTGAACAAGAATCCGGCCATCCTCCAACTTCCGGCGAGCTCGCGCGACCACCAGCTCAAAACCGCGACCCACGGCCAGCTCCTCGGTCCCAGCCCTTCACACCGCTGTCCTTCCGCAAGAGCTCCGCGGCCGGCGACCAGCTCGCTCACAGCAGCTCCGCCCGCATCTCAGACCCAGAATCGCGACCCTAGCTCGCGTTTTCCGGCGACTTTCTGCCACCAACCGAGCCCAGCACCTCCGGCGACTGTCCATGCCGGCGTTCACCTCGCAGCTCTCCGTCGCGTCGAGTCTCTGTCCGTACCGGCGACCAGGTTCAAGCTCCAGCCCGTCAACCTCCATTTCCGGCGAGCTCCAGCCCGCCTCTGTCCTCCACAGCACCAGAACCGAACCAGCGCGACCTACCTCCGTCCAGCTCTTTACCCCGACCGGTGAGTTCCATCCCCCCATACTCCATTCACGCTCTCCCAGCTCCTCACCGCGCGGGCCCAGCCGAGCCATCGTCTTCCCAGCTCGAGCTCCGCTTCCAAGCTCGGTTCCAGCTCCTCCGCACCCAGCTGCACCGGAACCTCGACCAGCGAGCCACCTGACACGCGAGCTAGCCCAGCTGAACTGTGACAGCAGTTCAAGCTCCAGGATCCGGACCCATT
The DNA here is from genome assembly GCA_902706635.1 of Striga hermonthica. Classification (NCBI taxonomy): domain Eukaryota; kingdom Viridiplantae; phylum Streptophyta; class Magnoliopsida; order Lamiales; family Orobanchaceae; genus Striga; species Striga hermonthica. The sequence continues at coordinate 13,088,278 of CACSLK010027624.1, read as the reverse complement.
TGGCTCTTTCTCCTTATTTTCTTACCCGATCTATTTTTCAGTCCACCCGATTCAATCGATTTAAGGTATATTAGCTTAATCTCGTCTCCAATGGCTTAGACATAATATTTGAAATGATATAAAAGTATAAATTGGATGATTTGAGCGATTTTGAATAAATTGGGATTTTCGGGCTTAAAGCGAATATGTTCGACTTTTTAAATAAATGCGATAAAATGTTGAAATAAATACCATAAAATTCGTTACGTCATTTTGAGGCTTAGGTTGAAATTTAAGATTTTTCGGACGTCGTTTGATAGGTAGACGAGCCGGTCAAATGCGTTGACCGGTCGTAGCGATCTTTAGTTGACTGAGTTAGGAGTTGACTTTTGACTTGAGATGTTGACCATAGACTATATATATATTTAGGATGTTATGTTTCGATTTTCGTAAATTTTGGATGTTGTTTGAGTTAGATTTAAAAATCGGGACTTTAGTTAGTCCGGTTGCGATTTTAGCTGCGGTTGTGGATTATAAATTTATTATAAATCACATAGAATATGTATATTAAATATCGGCCTTAATTGAGTTAGGATTTTCTGGAATCAAAACCTTAGTTTTATCTGGTTTCGATAACCGGGTATTTTTCCGGATCCGATTATAATTGTTTGAACCCTAGTACCGTCTAGATAATATTTAATCGTCGTATCGTAAATCGTAATGCGTATCGTCGTCTCGTGCCCATGATCGCCTCTCGTCCGACCGTTGGAGCAGAGCCGCCGAGTGCGTGCCCGTGCACCGAGTCCGAGTCAAATCCCCGAGTGCGTGCCCGTGCACCGAGTCCATCCGACTTATCGTCTACGCGTCGTTCTGTTAGCCGTGGTCCAAGCACGCCCCTGCGTCAGTGACCGTGGCACCGTTCAAACTCGTGCATCGGCTAAGCCGTGTCAGTCGAGTTCGTGTCGGCCCGAGTCGCCACGCCGAACTCGGACCACGGTCAAACCGAGCTGCACATAGTCAAGCGAATGACCGACCGACTCCGAGTGAGCCGTCGGTCCAGTTCAGTCGAACCGGTCCGGTCAGCCCGGACTGGTCGAAATATATTTCAGATAGAATGTCATATTAAGATTTCAGATAAAATTAAGAATTTCAGATAGATTTAAGACTCAGATATAGTTTAGATTTCAGTCAGATTAGATTAAGGCAGATTCTAGTCCCATACTTAGAAAAATTTCAGAGAACTCTAGAATGCCTCAAAGACAATAATATTTTCAAAATCAGCTCGTAAATCCCTAAAATGATTTTTAAAGCCGAGTGAGCGAACCTAGATATATAAGATATTAAAGATTTGAGTTTTATTCTGAGCTTAGTACTTAGAATATATCGCGCAATATATTTTGTAGCTTGAGGAGAGTCGAGCCTCCATCAGCTACCCATTTCAGATATATTCATCATTCGTTTTCGCCAGTTTCCAAGTGGGGACCACGTACTGTGTATTTCATCGCTTTTAATAATTTACCATGTCCGAGATCTATATGTGATTAAATTGAAGGACCGAGACGGATGAGTGATCCCGTCTTGGTCAAGATATCAGATGTCAGTTATGACTTAGATGAGTGGGCGAGGCCCAGCCTAAGTCCAGCGTCCAGATGAGTGGGCGAGGCCCAGCCTGGATTTATGTGGGAGGGGACCCCCAGAGTGTGCACATGAGTACCGGTTTACCGTTAGTCCCATAGCCAGACCAGTTTATTCATATATATGTTGATTTCATAGTTTGTTATTAATTGTGCTGAGTATATCAGTGTCGGTCCCGGCGGAGCACCGTTGATTCCTTTGTGTTCACGCCTCCCCACTACCCTCTTTATCAGGTGACGGAGTCTCGCGTGCAGCGTGAGCCGGATATGTGGTGGTGGTCATCAGTCAAGATAGTTGTGTTATGTCATGTTTTGAATTGTTTGAATAAATTATGCTTTATTTACGTTCGTTTGTTGCATGTTTGTCTCGATGTTTGAATTTATATTTGCTTCCGCACTCTAGAACAATATTTCAGAATTTCAGACTTGAGTTTCAGATGTCAGATTTCAGACTAGTATTTCAGATGTCAGATTATGTCAGATTTTCAGAATATGCATGTGTTATCCGGTATTATTCATGGCCTTAATTCTAGAATGAATTTACTTGGTCTCATGCATGATAGATTAAGAGATAAAGATATAAGATTAAAGTTGAGTAGCATCCCGTGTTTTAAAGTTAAAGTATTTTCGAAAAATTAATATGAGTTTTCGAAAATTAAAGCAGTGCTTTCCAATTATAGCGCGAAAAATTTACTCTGACTTTAGTAAGTTTAGGCGGGGTGTTACAGTTGGTATCAGAGCCACTTAGTGGTTTTGTATACTGACATTTCAGTGAGATATGACCACACCACGCTCACGCCACGCCGACTCCGAGATACCTCACCTGTACAGCTTTTATTTGCGAATGCATATTTAATTATAGTCAGATTATTTCAGGGGCGCTAGATCTATCCTTCAATTAAGATTTGAGAATTCTAGTCAGAACTCTAGTAAGAATTTAGAAGATTTTAGTGTAACCGGAACTCTAGCCAAGCTAGGTGTTTTCGGAATTCGATAAATTATTAAAGTATAGTATAGCTATTTATTAATCGGCTATACTGGTTTAGTCAGAATTTCAGCAGAGTCAGTTATTTGTACGCTCTACCGTTAACTTTTCACAAGGCGGAGCGGAATATACCTCTAGAATCAACCTCGATCATGTTGTGGGCAAGTACCTTTTTCTACGTATCGAGGATAGTCGTGGCGATATATTAGCGCCATAAGATCGATTTCAAACCATAGAATTAAGACTGAGTAAATTCTACATTTCAGTAAATTCTGCCAGAAATGGCAGGACCCAACAAGCAATAGCTGATCCAAGATCAACAAGGAGGAGGAAGTGCCAGCGCCTGCGCTCGTCACTAGTAGAAGCTGAAGTCCAGAAGACTCAAGAAGATGCATGTAGTTTAATTATCTCCATTCCGTGAACTCGCAATACTTTTGTTGCGGGAATTTCTTCATATTTCAAAACCTTCGTTATAATCCCAAGTTGAGACCAAAAATTTCGTTGCATTCCATAATGTAAAGATCGCAAAGAGCGAGTTATTTCTATAAGTCGACACTTGCAAGAGTTAGATTAATAAGCCGATGGATTGCAACACATAGATAAAGCAGTGGAGTTTCTATTGTTTGAACCATGTAAGCTTTAAGTTAAGTTTTAACTCTAGAGGTTACCTCACTTGAGCTGACAAGATGCCTTCCAGCTAGTATTATAAGTAATAGATTTTCAGTGTATAAGAGTCATAGATCCGGGTAAGTCCTGGAGGCTTGAAATAAAAGCCATGAGTCCAGGAGGAACCATGGAGGCTTGAAGCTGAACCATAGCAGACATGTTTCCATATGAGGTAATCTCTAGTAGTTAGAGGAAGAAAAGACCCAGTTTAAAGGAAGTTAGAGCGAGGAATCGCATGTTGAGCCATGTTTTGACATCGAGACGACTTACTCATTCGTCTTGAAAGGGAGCCATCACCCAGTGAAGTTTCAATAGTGTGAGAATACTCATACGATAGTTCGTAGAGAATTTAATGAAAGTCGAGTGAGAGTTAGCAACCACCATGATTCAAGAAGGAGAACCAACTTCCGCATACGTGGAAGTTGAGATAGCATGTTTAAGAAGTCAACGACTTATAATTTTGCATACCTGTGCCAAATGCTACAACCCTCGAGTTTGAAGTTGTGAGCAAATGGACGATATGCCGATAGGGAGAATTCTAGAAGCCATGAAGAGAGAGAACACTTCACTGGCAACATTCCAAGAATTACCATTATTTGAAATCACGCATACGTATTTTCAAAATATTGCCGAGAAGACCACCAGACCGAAAAATGGAATTCGATTAACCTGGTACTAAAATAGAACTAGCGTCAACAGCGCCAAACCGAGAGACTCCAAGAAGCTGCAAGAGCTGAAGACCCAGACGCCAAGAAGCTGCAAGAACTGAAGACCCAGATCCGAATTGTGAATTGTTGGATCAAGAGCGTCACCCTAGGGTGCGCCCGATGGTTCGTGAAGAAAGGAGATGAGCACTAATTACCAAAAGTTATGTAGACTCAAGGAGGAGAGTAAGTACTCACCTTTGAGAGTCGAGAAGTTGTCGACCCATGCGGGAAGACAACAAGTTCCAAGATTGAACTTGAAGCTCGGACATCCTCTATGAGAAGTTGAGGAGCCCGAAGCCTCAAGATCAGAAAGCACGAGAAAGTTGAGGTGATGAAGTCATCTCTAAGTACTAGTGGTGTACGACATCACTAGTTTTAGAATAGACGTTGAAGGAAGAAAGAACAGAAAAGCCGCAACATTGAAATTTTAGTACCATTGGGTAAATTTTACCCATATAAGTAGTGAGACCCTCGATTTGTATCAAGAAGAAGTTAGATCCAGTAGTAGTGCGTCGAGTTAACTCAGCGCCGCAGTACCATGAAGCCACTAGCATAAGACGTGGATACGACTGTGTTATGACTGCAGGCAATACTGACGCACGCAGGTATAGCATGCAGGTGTTCCGCGCCCGTGGGCCCCGGGTAGTGGGTAAGCCGCATGCAACGTACCGTGTGCAACATACCGCATTGTCAGGAGTCGGGTCACAGCAGGTCGAACCGCAATTGCTAGTTGTCCTCATCAATATTACAGATCGATGGACAATCAGAACGCTCAGATGCTTGCGTTTTGAACGACAATTCCGTTTGAAAGAGCGATTTTCTACCGAGATAGTTAATAAATGTCGATTGGCATGACATCGTTAGACACGTGTGGATTCCTGACGTACAAGAAAAAAATAGCGAGAGATAGATTCTCGGTCAATAGGAGACCGACAGACAATAGGGAAGAGATCAGCAATCCATGCTGAGACTAAGGCAACCCTGAACCGACGAAAGTCGCGTACAGGCCAGCCACAGAAAGACCTTCAGGTTAGTTTGAACGGCAAGATGACCCTGAGGGTCATAGCCGCAGATGAGCAACAGTTTAGTTACCCCAGTCATTTTCAACATAAAGCAGAGACGGCGAGCTAAGCCTAACAATTGAGGCTTTATCGTCGAAATTCTCGGGAAATATTGAGCGATTTTTTTTCGCAAGGCTCGATTTTGAGAAGATGTGCACGAACTCGAACACGTGGAAGCCTTAGATGAGCCTCACGTTGATTCGAGTTAACCCGTGAGATAATACCTACGACCACCGTGTGGCGGAAGATACGCTAGTCAGAGAGTCGAGAAGTAGGTCTCTCTGAGTCCAGGAGTGTCGCTGTAGCTAGGGCGATGCTGCGAAGAGTATCGATGAGCTTCTTTGAAAATTCCCCAGTATAGTTTCTAAAGTTTTGTCTTGGATTTTATCTAAGGCACATAGTGAGATTTTAGCTAGTTGTCATGACAAACGAGTACCAACGAGAGCGGCCAATGCCGGTACCGCCCTATTACAGTATCCAGACAGAGACCCCAGTTTCTTGAACTTGGGTTAACAGTGTATAATAGCCATAAGGCCGGGGAAATTATAGAGGCTTGAAATAAGAGTCACTAGTCCGAATTTACCTGGGGGCTTGATACCGGAGTTGCCATGGCATAGCCGAGATCACTAGCAGGAGGAAGACAAAATTCAGAGTTAAAAATCTTAGACTTGAAATTTAGAGTTTTGACATACATTGTAGTTTAGCATTTCCAAGTTCATGGAAAAAGTGCTTGGTTTGCCAGCAAGTGAAGTCTGAGCACAAGTTTCCACCCAGTTTCGTGCAACTACTAGAGTTTTCGTTGTGGAAGTAGAAGCACGTTACCATGGATTTTGTTACGGGACTACCCAAATCAAAAGAGTAGCTCGATGTGGTTTAGCTAGTTGTGGACCGACTGGCGAAGTCGGCCCGCGTTTGCCCGTGAGGATGACAATGACCATGGAGCAATTTTTCAGTATTTACGTCCGTGGGATTACTCAATTCCACGGAGTACCCGAGACTATAATGTCAGTCTGAGATCCCTATTATATAGGCTCATTCGAGATCCTCTATCGAGTGGGCGAGGTAGTATGCAGTTTGGCGTTGCCACCCGAGCTTTCGGGTGTGCACAACGTTTTTCGCATTTCGAGGTTGAGAAATTATGTGCATGATCTAAGGCATGTGTTGAATTTCAGAAAAAAACTTGAGGTCGGGTAGAACCTGACTTACGAAGAGCAGCCGGTAGCGATTTTGGACCGAAAGGTCCAACGGCTGAGGAATAGAGATTTGTCTCTAGCCCGAGTTCGCTAGAGCCGCCACGGCAAGGCCGAGGCCACTTAGGAGCGAGAATGAGATTCACGCTCGTTATCTAGAGTTTCAGTTCTGACTAGTAATTTGTACTTTTCGATTCCTAGCTTCTAGTCGAGTCGGACTTATGTTTAGTTTTAGCATTTCCTAGGACGGAAATATTTTAAGGAGGATAGATTGTAACGCCCAGATTTTTATTTACTATTTATGGAGCTCGACTATTTTTCCATAAATATTAAGTTTCTAAATTTGATGCATTATTTAAATTTATTTGCATTAAATTAAGTAATTAGTATTAAAGTCTAAGCCATGAATAATTCATTCGACTTTAATTATTAAAGTCGGAATTTTATTTAAGCGAATCGAGGCCGGATAATTTGATTATTCGAGCCCAGTTAATTTTGAGAATCCAATAATTTTAGTCGGCCATTTTTAATTCGAATAGTCGAATTAATTTCCAAGCCCAAGTGATATTTTAAATATCGAGCCCTTTAGTATTTTAATTCCGGGCCCAATATTTAATTTCAGTCTAAGTCGAAATTAGTACTACAAGTCGTCATAATTTATTTATAGGCCATTATATTTAATTTCCTAGTCGCTATCTGAATTAATCGAGCCCGAATGTTAGGATTTTTGCTAGCCTGATTATGTAGCGAATTTAGGCCCGACTCTTAAGCCCGATTTTTGGCCCAACAAGAATAAAAACCCTAAGCTCCCCTCTTCTCTATAAATAGCATGTCTCCCTTTTTCCCAACACAAACCCTAGCCACTTTTCTTCCACTATTCATCATCTTCCTCACTACACCATCTTCAATTCAAGATCCCATCACCATCTCTCATTAAAAGCAAGAATATCAAGAACAAAAGTCTACCTTTTTAAGGTCCTCCATCTATGGCTTGAAGCTTGAACAAGAATCTGGCCATCCTCCAACTTCCGGCGAGCTCGCGCGACCACCAGCTCAAAATCGCGACCCACGGCCAGCTCCTCGGTCCCAGCCCTTCACGCTGCTGTCCTTCCGCCCGAGCTCCGCCGCCGGCGACCAGCTCGCTCACAGCAGCTCCGCCCGCATCTCAGACCCGGAATCGCGACCCTAGCGCGCGTTTTCCGGCGACTTTCCGCCACCACCCGAGCCCAGCACCTCCGGCGACTGTCCACGCCGGCGTTCACCTCGCAGCTCTCCATCGCGTCGAGTCTCTGTCTGTACCGGCGACCAGGTTCAAGCTCCAGCCCGTCAACCTCTATTTCCGGCGAGCTCCAGCCCGCCTCTGTCCTCCACAGCACCAGAACCGAACCAGCGCGACCTACCTCCGTCTAGCTCTTCACCCCGACCGGTGAGTTCCATCCCCCCATACTCCATTCACGCTCTCCCAGCTCCTCACCGCGCGGGCCCAGCCGAGCCATCGTCTTCCCAGCTCGAGCTCTGCTTCCAAGCTCGGTTCCAGCTCCTCCGCGCCCAGCTGCACCGGAACCTCGACCAGCGAGCCACCTGACACGCGAGCTAGCCCAACTGAACTGTGACAGTAGTTCAAGCTCCAAGATCCTGACCCATTTGGCTCTTTCTCCTTATTTTCTTACCCGATCTATTTTTCGGTCCACCCGATTCAATCGATTTAAGGTATATTAGCTTAATCTCGTCTCCAATGGCTTAGACATAATATTTGAAATGATATAAAAGTATAAATTGGATGATTTGAGCGATTTTGAATAAATTAGGATTTTCGGGCTTAAAGCGAATATGTTCGGCTTTATAAATAAATACGATAAAATGTTGAAATAAATACCATAAAATTCGTTACGTCATTTTGAGGCTTAGGTTGAAATTTGAGATCTTTCGGACGTCGTTTGATAGGTAGACGAGCCGGTCAAATGCGTTGACCGGTCATAGCGATCTTTAGTTGACTGAGTTAGGAGTTGACTTTTGACTTGAGATGTTGACCATAGACTATATATATATTTAGGATGTTATGTTTCGATTTTCGTAAATTTTGGATGTTGTTTGACTTAGATTTAAAGATCGGGACTTTAGTTAGTCCGGTTGCGATTTTAGCTGCGGTTGTGGATTATAGATTTATTATAAATCGCATAGAATATGTATATTAAATATCGGCCTTAATTGAGTTATGATTTTCTGGAATCAAAACCCTAGTTTTATCCAGTTTCGATAGCCGGATATTTTTCTGGATTCGATTATAATTGTTTGAACCCTAGTACCGTCTAGATAATATTTAATCGTCGTATCGTAATTTGTAATGCGTATAGTCGTCTCGTGCCCGTGATCGCCTCTCGTCCGACCGTTGGAGCTGAGTCGCCAAGTGCGTGCCCGTGCACCGAGTCCGAGTCAAACCCCCGAGTGCGTGCCCGTGCACCGAGTCCATCCGACTTGTCGTCTACGCGTCGTTCTGTTAGCCGTGGTCCAAGCACGCCCCTGCGTCAGTGACCGTGGCACCGTTCAAACTCGTGCATCGACTAAGCCGTGTCAGTCGAGTTCGTGCCGACCCGAGTCGCCACGCCGAACTCGGACCACGGTCAAACCGAGCTGCACATAGTCAAGCGAATGACCGACCGACTCCGAGTGAGCCGTTGGTCCAGTTCAGTCGAACCGGTCCGGTCAGCCCGGACTGGTCGAAATATATTTCAGATAGAATGTCAGATTAAGATTTCAGATAAAGTTAAGAATTTCAGATAGATTTAAGACTCAGATATAGTTTAGATTTCAGTCAGATTAGATTAAGGCAGATTCTAGTCCCAGACTTAGAAATTTCAGAGAACTCTAGAATGCCTCAAAGACAATAATATTTTCAAAATCAGCTCGTAAATCCCTAAAATAATTTTTAAAGCCGAGTGAGCGAACCTAGATATATAAGATATTAAAGATTTGAGTTTTATTCTGAGCTTAATAATTAGAATATTTCGCTCAATATATTTTGTAGCTTGAGGAGAGTCGAGCCTCCATCAGCTACCCATTTCAGATATATTCAGCATTCGTTTTCGCCAGTTTCCAGGTGGGGACCACGTACTGTGTATTTCATCGCTTTTAATAATTTACCATGTCCGAGATCTATATGTGATTAAATTGAAGGACCGACACGGATGAGTGATCCCGTCTTGGTCAAGATATCAGATGTCAGTTATGACTTAGATGAGTGGGCGAGGCCCAGCCTAAGCCCAGCGTCCAGATGAGTGGGCGAGGCCCAGCCTGAATTTCTGTGGGAGGGGACCCCCAGAGTGTGCACATGAGTACTGGTTTACCGTTAGTCCCATAGCCAGACCAGTTTATTCATATATATGTTGATTTCATAGTTTGTTATTAATTGTGCTGAGTATATCAGTGCCGGTCCCGGCGGAGCACCGTTGATTCCTTTATGTTTACGCCTCCCCACTACCCTCTTTTTCAGGTGACGGAGTCTCGCGTGCAGCGTGAGCCGGATATGTGGTGGTGGTCATCAGTCAACATATTTGTGTTATGTCATGTTTTGAATTGTTTGAATTAATTATTCTTTATTTACGTTCGTTTGCTGCATGTTTGTCTCGATGTTTGAATTTATATTTGCTTCCGCACTATAGAACAATATTTCAGAATTTCAGACTTGAGTTTCAGATGTCAGATTTCAGACTAGTATTTCAGATGTCAGATTATGTCAGATTTTCAGAATATGCATGTGTTATCCGGTATTATTCATGGCCTTAATTCTAGAATGAATTTACTTGGTCTCATGCATGATAGATTAAGAGATAAAAATATAAGATTAAAGTTGAGTAGCATCCCGTGTTTTGAAGTTAAAGTATTTTCGAAAAATTAATGAGTTTTCGAAAATTAAAGCAGTGCTTTCCAATTATAGCGCGAAAAAATTACTCTGAGTTTAGTAAGTTTAGGCGGGGTGTTACAGGTCTTCTCCTAAATCTGGAGTGAACCGGTTGAGGTGAGCTCCGATCTGTCTAGATTGCTTCTAGACCGCCGCGAATACCTGCAAAAACCCAACGCCGGGAGAGGTCCCGGTGTCGGGCCTCCGACGCCCAAGTCAGTAAACAGAAGAGAGGAAGATGGAAGCTCTGTAGTTTAGAGCTGTAATGTATGTAGAAGTGTGTAGAATGTGGGAGAGAGAGAGAGAGAGGGGGAGAGAGAGAGGCTGCTCTAAGACAGCAGCAGCAGAAGAGAGAATGTATGGAATGAATGGGAGTTAGGGTTTATGGTTACCTCAACCCCTTTATATAGGAGAAAACACTTACATGAAGTACCCAAAATACCCTGGCCGACTTACACGAAATGTCCGAAATACCCCGGTCGATTTGTCTCCCATCACTGCTTAATCATCATCATATTCCTTCTTATCCATTTACTGCCTTTAGATCATTCTCTTGTAGTCATAAGGACCTCTAGTAGCGGAGACCTCTAGAAGCGGAGGTCTAGTAGCAGAAGTCTAGTAACGGATACCTCTAGCAGCGAAAGTCTAGTAGCAGAGACCTCTAGCAGCGGATGCCTAGTAGCGGAGACCTCTAGTAAGTCGAGTAGGACGAGACGAGATGACCTCTAGCAGGTAGAGGCTAAATGACCTCTAGCAAGTAAAGGTGAGATGACCTCTAATAGGTAGAGATAAGTGACATCTAGCTGGTAGATGAGAGCACCTCTACTTCCTCATACTTAGTCGTGGGGAGCTTCTCATACTTAGTCACATAGAGCACCTCTACTTCCCCATACTTAGTCGTGGGGAGCTTCTCATACTTAGTCACATAGAGCACCTCTACTTCCCCATACTTAGTCGTGGGGAGCTTCTCATACTTAGTCACATAGAGTACCCTTACTTCCCCATACTTAGTCGTGGGGAGCTTCTCTTACTTAGTCACATAGAGCACCTCTACTTCCCCATACTTAGTCGTGGGGAGCTTCTCATACTTAGTCACATAGAGCACCTCTACTTCCCCATACTTAGTCGTGGGGAGCTTCTCATACTTAGTCACATAGAGCACCTCTATTTCCCCATACTTAGTCGTGGAGAGCTTCTCATACTTAGTCACCGAGACCTTCAAGACCTCCTCAGGTTCCTTTTCCTCGGTTTCGCTTGGACCTCTTCATACTTGACTCCGGTTCACAAGTATGGCTATATCATCTAGTCCCCCAAAAAACTTACTGTACTGTGACTTGAGCTGTAGAGTAAGGCCGATAGTTTGGGAATTTTAGCATTTATCAGAGTTTGCATTATTTGAAATAATGTTTTTGTCGTTTCGTAATCCTTACTCCATTTTTATCTGTAGACTTGATTATGACCCAAAGAATCAAAATCGTTAGGCTTCCGCAAGTATATGCTTTCTTTCCACTCATAGGATTGTTCAAAATTATTTAGTTTCCCTTGGACCAACTAACATAGGCCCAATTTAATGCTCCGCTAATGTTTTCTTTTTTCTTCTCGTCTTTACGATAAATCTCCCCTCCGACTTCTCATCTTGTCGACAAATCATTCAGTCGAGTTAATTTTTTAGAATCATTTCACAGCTCGCACTCTTCCTCACGATTTTCTTGTTTTCGATCAAATTTTCATCTCGCAACCGCGATTTCAATTATAAATTTCTTCCCGACTCGCAATTCTCTCGTTTTCCAATCGCGGTTTCCTTCTTGCTCGTCATCGTGATTTTATGCCTAATTCATGTCGGGCAAGTCGAGATTTGTTGTTGCTCTCGATTTCTTGTTTTCAGCCATGAGTTTCTCAATTAGTGATGTGTGGGTCACGATTTCATTCACGATTTTTTCCTAATTTTCGATTCCCTCTCCTTAATCCTAGTCGCACAAGCCGATTTGATATTTCTCGCGATTCTTCCCCCAATTCGCCATGTTCTGCTCGCAATTTTCTTCTCGTTTTTAATTCGCTATTTCCTTCCAGCTTTTGATCGTGATTCCCTTTTCAGGTCGCGATTTGTCGGCTTCATACGTTCTCTGCTGTTCAATTTCCTTCGAGACATCGAAATTCGTCTTTTCAAGGAGAAGTTTCTTTCCTCGATTCAAAACGTCGAGTTGTGTTCTGACATTAGTCGCGGTATGTCCTTAACTGGACCGTGATTTTCTTTTGGTTTTGGTTTTCCACTGCGAGGTGTCAGTTCAATTTTCCACTGTGAGTCGATAGTGGTGATTTCATTGGGGATTGACATGAGATTTTCTACAGCTCGTCATTTTCCACAAGTCAAGATGTCTTGGTCACGGTCTCGCGATTTTTGCTTAAATTTTTAGAGGTTGGTCGCGATTCACCGATATGAGATGAGGTGCTGGTCACGACTCGCTAGTCGCGATTTGCACTTGACGGGTTAGTCGCAATTTTCCTGGATTTTCCTTCACGAGCCAACCAATGTTCTTCTGGACTCGCGACGTGCTAGTCGAGGCTAGTTAGAATTTCTCCTCACTGATACATCAAATTTCCTCCTGATGGGTAAGTTCTTGTTCTTGTGCAGGTCGTGTTCGTTATTTTATCCCAATAGGTTCTTGATTAGCGACGTGCGAGTCGCGATTCCTTTCCCCTATCACTGATGTGTTACTCGTGATATTCTTATCGCCATCTCTATTTTGTGAGGTAACAAGTCGAGATTTCTATTTTGCGAGAAATCAAGTCGAGATTTTTATCTTGTGAAATATCAAGTCGAGCTTTTTCTGCGAGATAGCTAGCCGAGACTCTTCTTCTGCGAGATGGCAAGTCGAGGCTGGTAGCAAATCGAGGGTCGCAATATTCTTCCATTTTGCTGTTGCAATCTCGTCTCGCAAGTCGAGATTGATTATTGCTCGTCATTTTCTCCAAGTCGAGATAAACTGCTCGCGGTCCAGTAGTCGCTATTTGCTTCTTCTCGTCATTTTCCCCCAAGTCGGGAATTCCCTCACCGATTCTATTTTTGTGGGTACCTGCTTAATTCGGGGCATGTTAGCCGCTAATCATCTTTAATTCACAATTTTTCTTCTCCAAATTTCTGTGTGCCTTTTTTGGTCGCGATTTGTGATCCCTGCCTTTGAGTTGTTAGTCACGGTAATTCTGCGAGGTAACAAGTCCAGATCCTATTTTGCGAGAAATCAAGTCGAGATTATTATTTTGCAAGATATCAAGTCGGGACTTCTGCGAGATAGCAAGTCGAGGTTCAACTTATTTCGAGATTTCACTCACCAGGTTACTCGCTCTTTCGGTTTTTACGCGTTCTCTTCTGATCATGCTTTTTCTTGATGTGTTGCTGGTTGTGATGTGTTAATCGCGAAGTGTGAATCGCGTTTGTATTGCTCATTTTCTCATGAATCTCAAACGAATTGATGCTCCCATACTCCGTGGCGTGAGTTTACTTGTTTTCTGATAGCTACAATTCATGTTTTTCCTTGTTTTTGTGACATGTGAGTTGATTTTGTTGGCTTTCGCGATATGATTATCGCGATTCTGCCTAATCTACAACGTGATCCTCTTGCTAGTCTCAGGTTTTTCGCGATGTGCCAGTCACGTCTTCTTAAGCTCTATTCTTTTTTGCTCGTGATGTATTAGTCTCGATTTTTCCTCCTTTTTTATTGCTGAGTGTGTTCGTCTTTCACACAATGTGTTTGTCTTGATTCTTTTATTTATCGTGCAGGTTAGGTTGCTTTTTCATGTTCCTGAGCCGAATCTCTACTCACAGTTAGACTGATCAAGCACTCATCTGGCTGGTTGAAGAAGTCGATGCAGGGGATGTGTCAATCCCTCCATGAGTTGTTGTGGGATGATTCAGTTGTTTGATTACCTTTTTAAAGTTATGTAAGGTCTCGATGACCATGTAAACGACTGCTCATGTTTGATTAGTTTGTATGCTCTTGTAAGGTCGTGAAGACCATAGTATTCATTTTTCTCGAGGTTGCAGTGACCCATATGTATTTACGCTTATATTTTTCTCCATGCTTGTTTGTGATGTGTTTAGCTTATTTCTGCTAGATCTTCAACCAAGAGTTGTTGACTCGTGAAGGCCAACTGCTTTTTATCATGAGGTCGCAATGACCATTGAATTATGCTGACTATGTTCGTTTAGATTGAGGTCTTGATGACCTTTTGTTGAGTCGTGATGGCTTACTAGGTCGGGATAAACACTTGTGTGGAGTCTCATTGTCATATTAAGTCGAAATGAGATGACTTCTAGCTCGAGTTTTGTGAAGTCGAGATGACTTCTAGTCTCTCTTTTATTAGATTGGGATGAGCTTTGGCTCATGTTTGCGAGGTCTAAATGAGATTACCACTAGCAAATCGAGATGACCTTTTAAAGTGTTAGATCGACGAGATCTTCCATTTGTTAAGATGAGCTCTTCCTCCTCTTGTTAAGTCAAGACGACCTCTAGCAGGTCGAGATGAGCTTCTAGCTCCTCTATCAAGTTTAGACGAGATGAAGTCTAGCAGGTCGAGATGAGCTTCTAGCTCCTCCTCTGTCAAGTCTAGAAGAAATGAAGTCTAGCAGGTCGAGATGAGCTTCTAGCTCCTCCTCTGTCAAGTCTAGAAGAAATGAAGTCTAGCAGGTCGAGATGAGCTTCTAGCTCTTCCTCTGTCATATCTAGACGGGATGACGTCTAGTAGGTCGAGATGAGCTTCTAGCTCTTCCTCTGTCAAGTCTAGACGGGATGATGTCTAGTAGGTCGAGACGAGATTCTAGCTCTTCCTCTGTCATATCTAGACGGGATGACGCCTAGTAGGTCGAGATGAGCTTCTAGCTCTTCCTCTGTCATATCTAGACGGGATGACGTCTAGTAGGTCGAGATGAGCTTTTAGCTCTTCCTCTGTCATATCTAGACGGGATGACGTCTAGTAGGTCGAGACGAGCTTCTAGCTCTTCCTCTGTCATATCTAGACGGGATGACGTCTAGTAGGTCGAGATGAGCTTCTAGCTCTTCCTCTATCATATCTAGACGGGATGACGTCTAGTAGGTCGAGACAAGCTTCTAGCTCTTCCTCTGTCATATCTAGACGGGATGACGTCTAGTAGGTCGAGATGAGCTTCTAGCTCTTCCTCTGTCATATCTAGACGGGATGAAGTCTAGTAGGTCGAGATGAGCTTTTAGCTCTTTTCTTGTGAGGTAGAGATGACCTCTAGCACCTCCACTCGATCTCATTCTTTCACATTTGCTTTATCTCCTCATACTATGTCTTCACCCTACCCAGCTTGTGAGTTGTTCCAAAGTTGGAATCAACGAGCAACTCTAGGCAACGTATAACAGTTTTAACTTAGAAAAAGTTTCGATTCATTTCTTGTTCCAACCCAACTTGTGAGTTGTTTCAAAGTTGGCATTATGGAGCAGCTCTAAGCACAGTAAAGCAGATTTAACTTAGAAAATTTTTCAATTCACGACCCAACCCAGCTTGCGAGTTGTTTCGAAGTTTGAGACCACCCAGCTCTTCAAAAGCCTTAGACATGGTGGATTGTGATTTCAAACACTTGCTCAAACCATTGTTCAAAACAAGTGACCACCCAGCTTTTCAAAAGCCTTAGTCGTGGTGGGTTTTGACTTCAAACACTTGCACAACCCAAGTCTAGGATTGTTTCAAAACAAGTGACCACCCAGCTTTTCAAAAGCCTTAGTCGTGGTGGGTTTTGACTTCAAACACTTGCCCAACCCAAGTCTAGGATTGTTTCAAAACAAGTGACCACCCAGCTTTTCAAAAGCCTTAGTCGTGGTGGGTTTTGACTTCAAACACTTGCACAACCCAAGTCTAGGATTGTTCAAAACAAGTGACCACCCAGCTTTTCAAAAGCCTTAGTCGTGGTGGGTTTTGACTTCAAACATTTGCCCAACCCAATTCTAGGATTGTTCAAAACAAGTGACCACCCAGCTTTTCAAAAGCCTTAGTCATGGTGGAGTTTTATTTCAAACACTTGCCCAACCCAAGTCGAGGATTGTTTCAAAACAAGTGACCACCCAGCTCTTCAAAAGCCTTAGTCATGGTGGGTTTTGAGATAATCGACTTTGTAGTCGTTTTCAGCGTCATGGCGGGTCTCCAAGTCGTCCAAAGGGGTCCAAACTCGTCATGAGCCCCTCTAGGTAGTCCAGAATGATCCCAAATCGTCCTGGGATGGTTTCAGGTCATCTAGACTGCTTCCAACTCGTCTTTGATGCCTCTAGGTCGTCCAGAATGGTCCCAAGTCGTCCTGGGATGGTTTCAAGTCACCTAGACTGCTCCCAACTCGTCTTGGGCGCCTCTAGGTCGTCCAGAATGGTCCCAAGTCGTCCTGGGATGCCTCTAGGTCGTCCAGAATGGTCTCAAGTCGTCTTGGGATGGTTTCAAGTCATCTAGACTGCTCCAAACTCATCTTGGGGTTGTATTGAGTGTCTTTAGGTCCCCCAAAGTGTCTCTAGGTCCTCCGAAGTGTTTCAAGATCATCTCTAGGTCGTCTAGAGTGTCTAGCTAATGTTTTCTCCTGTTTTCTTTGCCCTTCACCAAATTCCATTGGTGAGGGTATACTGCTCCACGTTTCAGCAAATAACTGGCTATTCCCCTTCAAAGATGAAAGTAGCTCCTCTTCCATATGCGCTCCTGGCGGCGCGTGAGAATCTAACAATGGCAACCCCTTTACAGAAATCACAAGATTAGGGCTGATAAGCATCAGAGGCTTCCTTCCTCTCCAAATCCCCCACAACTCCTCACTCAAATTCCTCTACACACTTTCTTTCTCAACCATCTCAGACTGATCAGAACTAGGTGCAAAGCTCTTAGTTCCTTCAAGAGCTCCCCATAGACGGCGCCAAATGATGGGTCTTCTCCTAGATCTGGAGTGAACCGTTGAGGTGAGCTCCGATCTGTCTAGATTGCTTCTAGACCGCCGTGAATACCTGCAAGAACCCAACGCCGGGAGAGGTCCCGGTGTCGGGCCTCCGACGCCCAAGTCAGTAAACAGAAGAGAGGAAGATGGAAGCTCTGTAGTTTAGAGCTGTAATGTATGTAGAAGTGTGTAGAATGTGGGAGAGAGAGAGAGAGAGGGGGGGAGAGAGAGAGGCTGCTCTAAGAGAGCAGCAGCAGAAGAGAGAATGTATGGAATGAATGGGAGTTAGGGTTTAGGGTTACCTCAGCCCCTTTATATAGGAGAAAACACTTACATGAAATACCCAAAATACCCTGGCCGACTTACACGAAATGTCCGAAATACCCCAGTCGATTTGTCTCCCATCACTGCTTAATCATCATCATATTCCTTCTTATCCATTTACTGCCTTTAGATCATTCTCTTGTAGTCATAGGGACATCTAGTAGCGGAGACCTCTAGCAGTGGAGGTCTAGTAGCAGAAGTCTAGTAACGGATACCTCTAGCAGCGGAAGTCTAGTAGCAGAGACCTCTAGCAGCGGATGTCTAGTAGCGGAGGCCTCTAGTAAGTCGAGTAGGTCGAGACGAGATGACCTCTAGCAGGTAGAGGCTAGATGACCTCTAGCAAGTAGAGGTGAGATGACCTCTAATAGGTAGAGATAAGTGACATCTAGCTGGTAGATGAGAGCACCTCTACTTCCCCATACTTAGTCGTGGGGAGCTTCTCATACTTAGTCACATAGAGCACCTCTACTTCCCCATACTTAGTCGTGGGGAGCTTCTCATACTTAGTCACATAGAGCACCTCTACTTCCCATACTTAGTCGTGGGGAGCTTCTCTTACTTAGCCACATAGAGCACCTCTACTTCCCCATACTTAGTCGTGGGACGCTTCTCATACTTAGTCACATAGAGCACCTCTACTTCCCCATACTTAGTCGTGGGGAGCTTCTCATACTTAGTCACATAGAGCACCTCTATTTCTCCATACTTAGTCGTGGGGAGCTTCTCATACTTAGTCACCGAGACCTTCAAGTCTCGTTTAGACCTCCTCAGGTTGCTTTTCCTCGGTTTCGCTTGGACCTCTTCATACTTGACTCTGGTTCACAAGTATGGCTATATCACTATTATTTTCTCTTTCATGTATTTAATATAACATTATTATTATTATTTAATATATTGAATATACCAAAATCCAAAAGAGGAAAAGCACTTATCAATATTTTATTTTTTTTATATCTTTCCATTATAAAATTATAGTAAATTACATTTCCATTGCATAGTATGGTAAGTAAACTATAAAAGCACAAATAAAAAAAAAAAATCTAATTATTATGGAAAGAATTTATTTCTCACAATTGTTCAATCGAAGGTGTTCACAACAACAACAACAACATACCCAGTATATCCCCAACTGGTTGAGGTCTGAGAGGTCAGTTGTACGCAAACCTTACCCTTGTAATTATACAAGGAGGTTGTTTCTGTAGCGAATCCAAAGTGTTCATTACAGAAATTTAAATTTCAATACATAATGACCTAAAAATATTAGGTTGATTGATTGGATTATTTGGTAAACTAACATAAATATACCCTCAATGTGTCACCTTTCTCATTGTGATTTTTTTCGTTTTATTTTTATATAATAGTCATTATTGATGACATGTTGTGCATATATGAATGGGTTAGCCAATATAAATATATTTATAAAATGTTAGTTATATTTATATGAATCGGTTAGCAAGTTAATATATTGATTACTTTACATGCTTGCCCTAACGAGCTCATAGGTCAACAATAAATAAATAAATTAATAATGATACTAATTAAATAGGTGAAAATAAATCATCCTAACATTCTTGTTTTGTGGGCTAAACATACAGGTCCATGGAGCTTGGCCTATTTAAGATCTCTGTTATGTGGATTGGACGAGCTATGTATTAAAATTTTCTTTTATAACCTTTGTATATAATTTAATCATAAGATATTTTATAGAATGTATTTTATATGATATGCATGATTATAAATGTAACTAACTTTATTAAAACTTTATGACCCCACATGTAGACGTGGCCAGGGGCCATCTGGCCCGACGATCCGGCACGGCCCAACCCGATCAAACATGTTGACCACAGGTCTGAGCCCGAAACAGATTTCTGAAGGGCCGTTTCAGCGTCATTCTTTCATGACCCTGACTCGGCAGGCCAAGCCCGGTCCGGGCCCCTTTTTTAATTTTTTTTAATAATATTCTATTTTTTTCTTTAAAAAATGACGACCCGGCTCTGACCTGGCCAGGATCCAGCCCGGCCAGGTTAATCGGGCCTTTGAACTGGCACGAGCATACGACCGTGCCGAGTCTGAGTCCCTGTTTTTGAGCCTGGAGTCCCCGTGGACCAGGCCGGGCCATGACCCGGCCTATGTTTTGACCATGTCTACCCACATGAGCCCCGTCTAAGCCCCACCGATGCTCCATAGGCGCTAGTCCCCAAGCCGCCTCCTCAGCCTTTCAAAACGTTGTTAAAAATTTAATCCAAGAAAACCCAAGAGAACAGATAGCATGATCATTCTTCATGGCACCGCCCACCTTTTCTTGTTCAAGAAAGAGTACCATAACAAGGAAAAGATATCACAAACATTACCAAATTGTCATCAACTGTCGAATGTTGCGAAATCACAAAAAGTTCATTCTGCTTGGGATTTGGATCCCTGCCCGCTTCATAAGCTCATTAGAAACCTTCTGAGCCGTAGCAATAACTTCTTTCTGTCAGTCAGTCATAGCTGCATCAGCATCATACTAATAAAATCAAGGATCGAGACTGATTAATAGAGTGAATAGTGGGGGCATACCTCATTCAAGGTCATGATTTTTTTATTTACCATGATCCAGCAACCATTGCACATAACAGATGTAATATTTTCAGTTCTAATGCTATAAACAAGGTTTGAGATGCTGCAAAAATCATCCGGAAGCGTCAGTTCATGTTTAGAAACATTCAGGTATCAATCATGAAAAACAGGAATGCTCAATGTTTTAGCACGCCTAAAGTGGATGATAAAAGAAGGCTCATGATGCTGCCTAAGAAAAATGATAATATCAATATCGATATGTCGCACAAACTCTCTGATCTTAGATGATAAAAATATATGCGGTTCGAACTGAAAGGTAGTTTCTTCCATGTTACATTGAGAATGTGGTTCTGTCAGAAATTCACCATCTTTCTCTAAATAAACTTATCTTCTATGCAGTAAACAAAGGTAAAAAAAGAAATCAATTCCAATCACCAATAAAAGCACCAAGGAGAGAAAAAAAAAAAAAAAAAAAAAAAAAAAAAAAAGGGCTAAACTGCTCGACGTAATTTCTAAAATTTAGTTGTAAAAATAAAAATATTCGAGTGCTCCATTTATGACTTAATTTATGCTTAAGTTAGTTAAATTGTAATTGGGGATGACGTGGACTGATATCCAAACACACTAGAAAATTTAAAGCATCCATGCATATATTGTTGATCTGATGAGAATTGCTTTTGGGGATATTGTACTAATACTTTGGGTTTCACGAAGTGGATCTGAATAGTCATACCAATCATGAACAGGCATCATTGACCAAGACGAAGGATCAACCACAATCATGTCAGCCTGCAAGTAAAAGATCCATTGGGCTTCAGATCTAAAACTTCAAAGATGAACGTTCCACTGAGATATACAAATAACTCAAATTCACTGTCTTTTAAAGATTGTAAAGACTCCCAGAAAAGAATAATGCATCTAAAATTTAGCAGCCTTTCTTTTTCCTTTTATTTTCCCTTTCTAGGTTAACACAAAATTTGTGTTGATAATGTTGGAGTAATGCTAAATTTAAACTAAAAAGAAGATATATGCAAAAAAGAGTTGAAAGCTTAACAAAGATTGTACCTTTTTTCCAGCTTGAAGTGATCCGATTTCCTTTTCCCAGAGCACAGATTTCGCACCATTCATTGTTGCCATTTCAAGAATTGTTTCTGCAGGGAGGACAGTAGGATCTGTGGTTCCTTTTCCAAAAACTTCACGCCCTTTGTTGACGAGAGAAGCTAGGTACATCTCATCAACTACAAAGCAATACGGAGTATTTTATGGAAACAAGAGAAGATAAAATTAATTAGGCAGGCTATGGATTAAATGTGATCAAGACAATTATTAAGTCTTTGCTTGCAGTAGTCAGAAAAGATACCTACACAAGTAACACAGGAATAACAAATTCAGTGTAAAAACCACATACATACTGCTTGATTTCATCCACGAAATTTTGAGAAGTTTCCACTAAGTCATCATATACATTTTTTTTTTTTTTCTTTTTAAAATATGTAATCTTGATAATGAGAATGTCAGGTACCAATGCTCATCCTATTATTTGAAGGTGCACCATCTGTTCCTAAAGAAACACAAACACCCGCGTCAATCATTTCTCTAATTGGCGCAAATCCAAGCATACGCATTGCAGCAGCAGGACAATGAGATACTTTGACCCCCGATCGTGAAATTAAACCAACCTGAGATTATAAAGTATCAGGCTACATATAAGTGTCCATACTCACAAAATTTAAGCTCTAGCAATTAGAGTCTATAAGAAAACCAACTTACAAATGGTTATAACCCAAAGTAGTTATGGACCAAATTTAGCACAGCTTAAGAACATGTAATACAAGTAGAGCAATGCATGAAAAGGGACAGGTTACAGCAAATTCTTTTCATTCCTGCTTCATATATATGTTATCTAAAAGCTATTCAAAACTTTTTAGTTTTTATCTGCAAAACAACTCCTATATAATTGATAAGAAACTATTATTTACAAAAGTGAAACCAAAGATCAGGTCACCAAAAAATAGATTTATTAATGGGGCATGATATACACCTGTTGCATTTGTGAATTTTCAGGTTAATAATAAATTACAGTTTACAAAATTCCATTTTACAGTTTAAATAATTAACCTTCATATGTTGGAATTTGGAAATTACATTTAGAATCCTAGGCCTAATTAGCAGGGTCGGTGAAGTTCAGTGGCTCAAAATTTGGCTGGATTTTGTTCTTAAACTGACACAAATATGTTTGTAATTCTTCCCTCTTAACTTTCTCCATGTTATAAGTTTTTCACCCAAAAAAAATATCCTGAATTATCTCTATTCTTATCCCCCAACCATCATTAAGGAATAAGTATTTGTGAGGTATGAAAAATATTTGAACGTGGACAAATTCATAATTCATTCCTTGGAGGCTAGTAGACAGATTCATTCCATGTACATGGATCCAAATAATTTTTATGCTTAAGTGCAGTCCATTTCTTATGTGTTTTTATTCTAGATGACGGCTACTGGTGTAAATTCCTAGATCAGTCCTCGATGTTTACAGATGGCATACCACATTTTTCAGCCTTGCTGCATCAGGTCCATGTTAGATCCATTGACCCCTACTACAACTTTTAAAGTGAACAAAAAAAATGTTTTTTCATAAAAATAATACTACAGATGCTTAAGAAAAGTACATTTTTCAAGAAATAATATTATAGATTTATAAACAGAGAAAAAGAAAGTGTCAGGTTGAAGAAAGAATATCAACTGAACCATGAATTAACATAAAAACTTAAAGGTAGATACTTGGAATCTGAAATAACACAACTATCATCAGTGGCCTCAACCTATTTGTTATCTCTAATTGCAGCAATCAAGATGAGAGTTGCCCTAGCGCATAGTTGTGCTCTCAACCTAGAGAGCTGCACTTGGATCTCAATTCACAAACCAACATCCAAAAAGATATATTAAAAGAGAACGAGGGACGAAACAAATGAAAAACCTTGGTGGTGAAACACTGAACCCTACAACTTCAGGGACTGCAACAGTAAATTATGAGTGCATATCTCTCCTTACAATAAATAAGCAAATAATAGGAACTGGAAATCATTACTGTTGGCAACATCGAAATTGCTTGGAAGCATACCTCATTTTCGCTGACCCAAACTGCATGAGCTGCCAGTAAATTATCTTGCAGTAGCTTGATTTTCTCCAGATATGTAATGGTACCATGATCAATCCCATATCTCTCCACCACAAGTTGGTTCTCATAAGGTATCTCAGCAACATGCTGAGATTTTTGAAAAGGGAAAAACAGAAAATATTATTAACCATTGAGTTGAATATCATCTCAAGCACGTGACCAAAAACATGGCTCCAATATAAAGCTTTCAAATATACAAAACAATAAATAGAAAAAGATGGTTTGTAAACTGTCCTTGAATCCAACACAACCAAAAAGATTTATATGCATGTTACTACATCATTAAAGACTTTCACAAGGGATCTAACATACTGTAAAACATAAAAATAATAAGAACAGATAAAGTGTGTATATATAAAGATATGTTACATGGTGATCCCACCATATGAATTCCAGTACTGAGTTCTTTAGCAGCATCCCTTGTTTCAGTAAGTAAACGATCAGTTGAATTCATTATTTGCCTTAATCCGAACCATATTCTGATGCGTCCATCAGCAGTATTATGGTATTTCTTGTACAGATCCTTCTGGGACTGTTCCCTTGGAAAAAGAGGTAATTAGTTGTGATAACACACTTAGCAAGAAAGTATCAGATGACATTAATTGGTACTTAAAAAGTAACCCAAATAAAAATGCAGCACCAGACAAAGAAATTACAGTCTGTATGTTTCTTAATGTTATTTTTTCGGCAAAGGAACCAAATAAAATATGGGTGCTCATGCAGAGTTTATCAGAGTGCTTCCTGAAATATCAGTGTTTAATCGTAAGAATTCTTCAAATCATAAACCAATATCTTATAATACAAATTGCAAATAACTTCAAATTGCTATAAAGAACCAAAAGAAAATACGAAATAATTATACAAAAAAGTATTCGTGAACACCAAGATTTTTTGAAGATTCAAACTTGTGAAAGATAGATAATCTTAGATACCTCCCTTACGAGATAATATTTATTAGCAAACGAGTTCCACTTTACAAAAAATAACCTAAAAAGAGTAACATTATGTTTCATGTCAAACACAGTAGAACCACAAATTCTAGAGAGCAGATAGTCAAGTCTTGTTCATAAGTTATTTAAGTTATATATATCATCATATAAAAGATAGGCAATCAGAAATGCACCAACCTGGATACACTCATCAACAGTCATTTTTGCCCATGATTCAGGCAATCCCTCCCCAGCATCCATCACTGATTGAGTCAAACATGCACGTATTCCCAGCTGTCTGATTGCCCTTGCCATTCCAGGCACATGCTGTCCTCCAGCCTCAGCAAAGCAAGTGACCTATCATAGTTAACAAGATCTCAATTGTTTACTTATTTACTGCCAATACTAAAAAAAACAAGTAAAGATGAATGCTATCCCTTTTACAGCAAGCTACCATCTGGAGAAATATTAATTTACCACATATTCATGCAGAAAATGCAATGCTTACACCTGAGTGGATGAGCTCAATTCCACAGAGTAAAGTGGAAAGGTAAGAGTCTTCCTCCGTCATGTTGGATTCATAAGGCCAAATGCGGTCATGAAGCCATGTCAGCAGGTCAACATCATCAGCTATCCCTCTCGCCAGCTGCTGTGAAGTGTGAACATGCGTGTTTATCAGACCTGTTCGAAACAAAAAATCTCCAATCATTATATGATTTCATCTATGTCAAGAAACGTGAACACGAACATTTTACCAAGTACTTCATGCCTATTGCTCAAATACTTTAGTCGGAAATATAATTTTTCAATGATAAAACAGAAATACCATTTTAGAAAATGAGAAATCGTTTATAGGCGTCTCAAATAATAAAATTAACAGGTACCACTTAACAAGAGGACTTCAGTTGAAGTCTAACACTTCTGAAACAAGTGGAGTATTTCTTCATATGCGAAAAAGTGTGAACCTTTTTTTTTTTTTTTTTTTATTAGTATTATTATTTACTTCCATGGAACTCTTCACTTTCTAATAGTCTTGTGATCCTTAAGAAACATCGTGATCAAACATCTTCGTGACTGCCTATCTTTCACAACTCAAATTTCATTTATGTTGTTCAATGTTGTCAAATGGCAGTATGGCATGGCGCCGGGTTTCTGCTAAACCGTCATGCTAAATTTGTGAAGGATGGTGATTATGGTGGCGCCATAGGCCGCAATGGCAGGCGCTATGGCGGGATTTTCGGCTGCCGCCATTTTCCGTCGTCCGCAATAGATAACACTGACACTGTTGGAGTTGACCATTCGGTATTCTAACTAACATTTCAATTAACTTCACCATATTTACATGAAAGCATACTACTTCCATGGACATCTATAGTTACTTTTCCTAGTAAATGTTTCTAGATGATAACAAACTTTTGTTTCTAAACAAAAAAAGGTGCCTACGAGGATGCATTCAATCTTGAAAAAACAGACAGTCAAACACTGGCGTAGATGATTCCATACAGATAAGGGGCAAGTATGACTGTAATCTAGTCTGAGTTTAAACCATTCCAATAGAAGATGAAAACGGAAGGTAAAGAAGTCATCTGAACTACACATACAAATCAATTTATACATCTAAAATGCACACAACAAAAAAATAACAATATCCAAATATAAGGCACCCAAACAAACATTACAACTACCATCTGTCTAGTTTACACTATAAAAAAGGGAGAATTAAAAACATATCCTCCCACGAACATCACAATGAAATATGTTTTGATATTACTATAATCGTAGGGTAATTGAAAAACAACAGGAAACGGGTGTGCCTGGCAGTAAAATGTGTCCTTGTAGGTTAATGAGTTGGGGTGAAGCTGAGGAGAACTGAGATATGACGTCCTGCGATTGGCCAACGGCTACAATTGTGTCGCCTCGAACAGCAACAGCCCCGTTCCGAAATACTCGACTTTGAGAATCCATGGTTATGACGAGGGCGTCGTGAAGTACGACGACTGAACCGCTGTATTTCAACGACCACTGTATTTCTTCTTCCATCTCAACTGTTGTGTCGTATGTGTTTTTCAGGGCTAAAGATTCAATGCACATGGATCTGGGAAGTAGAGATGCTATGAAATAATTTCTTTAAATTGAGTTATTTTGGTTAATTATAGTTAATTTTGAAAAATATGGTATGGTTAGTTGTAGTGGAATTTTAAGAATGTATTAAAATAATATTTAAAATAAAATAATTAAAATTGATTTGATGTAAAAGTAAAAGATAAATGATTGGAAATGATAGGTAGTTAAAATTATGTGAATGGATGAATAGTGAATTAAAGTTGATGTGATGTGTAAGTATGATTGGTTTGTATTATTTAATTATATGAATAATATTAAAGATAGTAGGATTGAGTTAAAGTTGAGTTAGATTTTGAATTGAAATAAAAGTGGGTAATTATTTTATAAACAATCACCCCCTAATTTATGCCAGATCGGCCACCCCGTTTAGCTCAAAACCTATTAACCCACGGGCTAAACGGGCTACCGGGCCAACCCATGGGTCATGCCGTATTGAAGTATTGAACAAAAAAAAGGGCTTAAGTCAATTTAAGGCCCGACTATCACTATTCAAGTCTAATTTATTTTGAAAACAAAAAAAAATAATGAAAATGGGCCACAAGGCCACAATTGTTCTCGTCTTGGCTGGGAATAGGGATACAAAAAAATAATCAAGCCTTGGCGGTGACTACAGCAGGGATACGAAGAATAAAAAAACACCAACAATTCTCGTCTCCTTCACAACAGTCGAATTAATATTGTCTTCTTAGTTCTACCATTAATTGCCGCTGCCAATCACGAGGTTAGTAAAAGAAGAGAAAACATTTATGTCGTCAGGTAAAATTTCAAAAATTTTGCTAATATATATATATATATATATATATTTTTAAGAATCATAGAACCTAAAATTCAGTCTATACATAATGTTAATGATGATGAGTTGGAGAAGATACCGGATTCTACTTCTCAACACAATACGGGGGCCGTCGAAAAATCATCAAAAAGGGCTAGAGCAAATAGATCTATGGTATGAGCTAGTTTTGAAAAGCCTGTTAATGGTAGGGTGAAATGCAAATCTTGCTTTAAGGATTATGCTTAAAATGGTTCTAACTACAGTACTTCAACTCTTACCCGTCATATGAATAAATGTAAGGGTTTTCATAGTCTCAAGTTTGAACATGTGGGTAATATGATGATAGATGTTGAAGAAAAATTGAGGTCTAAGAAGATTGATTCTAAGAATGTACGTTTGCTAGGAAAGAGACGTCATTCAGAAGATCAAAACTTTTACTGGCACCCTAGACGTTAGCCTCCCCACATTTTCCGGGAGGGGAACAGTGCAGCCAACTACCTCGCAGGTTCTGCCTGTCGACCCCGAGACTTTATGCAGTATGACGTTGTAGATCTACCGAGGCCCCTTAGGGGAATTGACAAAAAAGATAATTGATGATGATGCTTAAACTCCAATTTAATCTTTTTAATTAGGAACTCTTAGACTAGTTGTGTAAAGCAACTATGTATGACATTATTCTCAAGCTCAAGTACTTTGGCGGCTTTTGTAACGCCCCGTTCAGTTAGTAAATGAGAACCGTTTCACTTGCTTGACTTTAAAGTGAAATCGGTAGTATTCGAATTTTTCCGAGTTGTTCGACTTTGTGTTATTATGTGATTTATGTGATTATGTGTTTGATTGCCTTATATATGTTTGTGTATGTCAGTTATGTAAATTAGATTGTTTGTTATTGTTCGTTCGTGTTGAATCTCTGAGAACGAGCGTGAGTCCTTGTCGAGCCCTAGCCGAGCGCCTATCCGCGCGCTCGCACACGCCGGCATAGCCGGCTTTTGGGCCAGGCAACAAAGGCTTCAGCCTAGGGCCTCCTTTTTTTGGGGGCCTCATACATAGTTTTTTTTTTATATATATTATACATATATGTCGGGCCTGACCCAATTCATTTACATAAACAAATTTAAGAGGATTTTATGCCCGAGACTTGCATTACACAATTGCTCTAACACAACCAAACCCAAATTTTGCAAATTTTGCCGAGGACTCGACAATTTGGTCGCTCGACGGCTAGCGCCCTCCGCGCTCCGCCTTCACCACAACCGTCTCACGCGTCGCTGCTGCTGGCCCGCCGTTGTGCTTCTCAATCAATCGGGTAGGAACATTTTCTATTTTTTAAATATTTTCATGTCTGTGAGACTGCGACTTTGTGTCTCTTGAATTTGATTATTATGCTTTGATATGTTTGCAACAGTCAAGGAGATTTAAAATTATGATATATTTTCAGTATTCCATCTGGTCGAAGTCTTGAAAATTTGGATCAATTTGAATATATTAATGATTAATCTCTTTTTCTAACTTTTTTAATTGAGAATGAGGTATCATGGTCATCTTATCTTCTCAAATAAAATACATTAGTTTTGGAGCATTCAAGCAACAATGATTCGAAATTGATTATTTGTCCAACCTCAATTGTTCAATTATGCTAATACAAATTTAATTATTTGCTCCACTTGAATTGTTCAATGAATGGTTGCAAAACATGACTATGGTGACTTGATTTATAATTTTGTACAAAAGAAGTCGAGAAGGTTGTAAGTTTATGTATTCTAATTTATTAAATTTTCTCATATTTGTCGTTTTTTTTTTTTGTTTATTATTGACATTGTTTATTAGTATTTGTTCAGTTAACAAAAAATACGATTACGGGCCTCTCTTGAAAAAAAATGTTTGGGGCCTCCAAATTTCTGGAGAAGGCCCTGCACGCCGGCCCCATTCGAACCGAGACATAGTCAAACCATTTGAGACCTTAGCCATTTCTTTCCCTTATACCTAGTTCATGCGTGTGTGTAGAGGTAATTAAGTGCCCTCAATAGCCTAATCTAGTATTATTTGAGTTGGTTAAGGTTAAGCTAGATTAGCACCATTCTTTATTCTTGAGCTAGGATGGGCTTAAATATTATAATGGGTTGTTGTAAGACCTTGTCTCCTCCATTACCCTATGCACGGCCAGAGCTTTGGTCAACCCCTTGGTGCTCTTTTAGTTGCATTTCCCATGCAAGGATCAGACCAAGCTACAACATGTCATGCCAAACCCTGGGAAGGGTTAATTCCCCTTGTCCCCATTCCCTTGCATAGAAATTATCGCCCCTTTGAGCCACTTATTAAGTCCTCTTTTCAGCTGAGATGTCCCTCATTTTAGCCCTTAGCAAAACCAGCAAAAACTCCTCCAAACTCCCCAACCAAGAGCTAAAGCCGAGAATAAAGGCCTTGTGCCGCCGAGAGCTTTCAAGTGCGTGCACGGAGTGATTCTGAGTTCTAGCCGGCCATACTTGATAGCATCAACATATTAACCTTTCACTCTCATCTTCTATTCACCAAGTAAGAGTTTAGAAGCACCAAGTCCCAAGGAAGCAAGCAAAAGCGGAAGCAGTTTCCCCCAAGTTCAAACAAAGCCGAGAATCAAGCACCCCCTTCTTCTCTTTGTTTTTCTTATTACTTGAAGGAGGTAAGAAAACTATCTTTTAGCATGATTTTTATATCTGAGTTAAGGTGATTTAGTATGTGTTATAATGTGCTAAAGTTCCAGCCCTTAAGTGTGTATAAACATGCAATGAAATAACAAGTTACACCCGATTCGCATGCATGCTTTTTAGTTGATGTTTCTATTCAAATTTGAGCATGCTATGAATAACCTGCTATGTTGAAGTTATTATGGCTATTTTTTGTGGAAGTGTTGAGCCTATATGTGAAAGAATCATGTCATTTGGTCAAGTATAACTCAAGATTTTTTAAAGTTATACATGCAAATCTAGTTTTTAATG
This sequence comes from Striga hermonthica, assembly GCA_902706635.1. Lineage (NCBI taxonomy): Eukaryota > Viridiplantae > Streptophyta > Magnoliopsida > Lamiales > Orobanchaceae > Striga > Striga hermonthica. Next base: position 13,058,375 of record CACSLK010027624.1, on the reverse strand, counting down.
CCTTGTTCATTGCGTCTTTGAACTCGATTATCTCAGCCTAGGAGCATGATTTCAATGTTAAACTTTTATGAAGACCCTATATATATGTTGAGAGTGTGCATGTCCATTTTCAGCCAATTATAATATGAATTGAGTGAATTAAAATTGTTAAGGCTGCAACATGTAAATGTGATTTTGGTTTCGGGTTTTTTCATTCCACAATCATGCAAATGATGTGAAAATTTTATGAGTATGGAAAATATGCATGTTTAAGTGTAAATTTGAAGTTAATGGTTGATCGACCTAATGACATGCAAATGAGCTGATTTTAACTAGAAATGCATGAGTAAGTGAAGTATATAATTGCTAAGTTTCAGAATTTTTGGAGTTACATGTGATTCTATAAAAATTATGAAATTTGAAGAGTTCCCTTAGCTTATTTTGTTAAAATAAGTTAGCATGCTTGGACTTGATTGATTATCCCTCAATTAGTATTATCTAAGTATGATATATTTGCTTGAATACTTTGGTAGCTTGAGGAGAGTCGAGCCTCCGTCAACTACGAGCATTCACATCACTTGCATATTTTTCCAAGCTTATCAGGTGGGGGTCATGTATTGGGTTCTACATCGTCTTTAATTACTCTACCATGTCTGAGGTATATACGAGAAAGTTATATCTCCCAAGATTGGAGGCTAAGCGGGCCTTAATGTTCCACCTGGGTCCCGATGAAGGCTGAGTGGGCCTTCATGTCCAAATCGGGGTGTGCACATGAGCGGCCGAGGGTCGAAAGGTCTTTTGACCAAAGTTAAAAGAAAAGTTTACATTTCAGCTCCTACATATTTAAGTCATGATATTATCATTATTGATGTTGTCTTATTCAATACTGATTTCTGCGGAGCACCGTTGAGTTCTTTGTGCTCGCCCCCACTACTTTATTTTTTTAGGTAACGGAGTCCAACGTGCCGGGTGAGCAGACGTGACGGATGTGGTATAATGCCCCGTTCGTTTATGAATAATATTTGGGATTAATATTATTTATTTCATTATTATTATTATTATTATTATTATTATTATTATTATTATTATTATTAAACGCCTAAATGCTATTAAATATATAAAATTGCTTTTAATTGTTTAAATGTTTATTTATGCTTATAAATATTATAGTGTGTATTATTGTATATATAACTAGTTATATCCATTATTTGTTTGTTTTATCGAACCGAGTCCTGAATTATTAATTATCGAACCAATGAAGGAACTCGGCCCGTGTCTTGCACCGCACGCCTGATATTGCACCTCCGACTCGCGCCCGGCAGTCTGCACCCGCCCGATTCGCCCCTTTCCTTTTTATCTTGTTTTTTGATGGCTAAGTTAGGAATGTTGTAACCCTAGGTGTATAAATGGCTGAGAGAACCCTTAGCTCTTCACGTACGCAGACCCTAGTATCCCATACGTCTCTCTCTCTCTCTCTCTCTCTCTCTCTCTCTCTCTCTCTCTCTCTCTCTCTCTCTCTCGTAACCCAGAACACGCACCATCATCGTCTCTCTCTTTTTTCTCGCTAAAGCCATCGCCATCATCACCATCGTGAGCCTGCTACTCGGTGAGTTGTTGTCGGCGTGAACCAGTAGGCTTTGACCACCTCAAACGGCTCCCATCGCAGTTGCACGTGCGACCCTCGTCGCCAATTCATGTCATTGATCGCTCGCCCCAGCCTATGATCATTACCAGTTGTTCCCGGCGTGAGTTTCGTCGCCATTGCTTCCCCTCTTTTGGACCAACAGCACCGCACGTACCCCCGGCGAACCGTTTCATGATCGCAAGAGCATCGGCGACGCGAATTGTCCATGTTCACTCCCTGATCATTGTTGTTCGTTGCTGTCAGGTCTCATTCATCGCTGCCCGGCACCCCTGATCACGTGCAGGCCACCCGCGCAACCTAGGCGAGCCGAGCGTAGCCGTCGAGCCCCGCCAGCGCACACGTACGAATCGTTCAGCCTCGTTTGACCATTGCGTTGCTCATTTATTGTACTTTTCCTTGAAAATGGTACACGAGGCCTGAAGACCCTATTTTTTATACGTACTCGTGTTATACGATGATGCTTTCATGAGATTAGTATGTTATGGCTTAATATATATTGTGCTACGTGGTGCTCTCTTTTGATTATTATGCAATCGAATGAAATCTTGTTAATTTTGTGTTAAAGTTGTGGATTTTGGAACATGTGTGAGTCCTTGGCCTTATGGTGAAGGCCTTGGCCGAAATTGTTGTATATTGAGTCGCTTATGAATTTTTGAAGTCAAACTAGTTGTTAAATCGTATTAAATTCATGATAAATCGTATACTTGTCCAAATGCCTTGACATTTTATATGTCATGTCCTCTGATGGTATTGTAGGTTGTGTAAAAAATTCATGTTCAAACTCCTCCTGTACCTGATTAAATGTCGATTTTGGATTCTGGTCAGAAACTTAGAAAATTCATATTAAATCGTGTTGTTATGCGAAATTGCTGAAATTTTAATATGTTGTTGCCCTGCTATGTGTTATCATTGTGTCTAAGATTCAGAACGTTTGGAATCCATTTGCTAATTTAATTATGTATTTTGAATTCTGGGTTGTAAATTGTTTTAATTTTGTAAAATCGGTTTCTTTATGTAAATTGCTGAAAATTGGTGTGCATAATCTTGTTATGTTGTACTATGTGGCCTAAACATTTCAGAATTTATTATGTTCGTTATGATAGGTTTTTAATGAAAATGAGGTTTCTGCTGAATCTTTCAAAAATTGCCATAAATCATTTGTTCTGTATTTGTAGTTGTATTTTTGATCTATTATACTCCATAAACTGAAGTTTAATATGTCCAATTTTCATGATCAAATTCACTCTGTAGGTCAGCTTTTTAATTAGAATTCGTTTCGACTGGAATTTTATTTAAATTTTGTAAAATTGGGTGTTTTGAGTTAAGGGTTGAAACTCGGTGGTTTTGATGTACTCTGTGTGTTCTATTATGTGTTCAAATTTCAAATCAAAATTCGTTCGTTTGCCTGACCAACTTGAATATGTGATATTCTTGTTAATTTATGCAATATTAAGCTCATTATGTTAAGTCTGAATTTCTATGTAACATGCTTATATGTTGCCCACTGTTACTTGTTTTGCTCAACCATTACTTGTAATTTATGTGTTCTTCCCATGATTGGATTCGAGTCGAGTCTAAGTGTCAAGTCCAAGTGTTCCAATGTCCACAAAACTCCACGAACAACTTAGTTGAATCAAGTTCGACTAAGTATGATTTGTGTTCTTCTTCTAGGATCAAGATAAGATGTTGATTGTAGTATCTTGACTTAATGTAGGTGCTTGATGAGCCGATCTCGCTGCCTACCCTTATATTTGTGCTACATTTTGCTATTCCAGGTGGGTTTACTTATAAAATTTTCTATGTCATACGTGTCTAAGTGTTTAGTTGGTATGATCAATATATGCATGTAAACCATGCGAGCGTGATGGCCTGGGCCCTTCCTCTCAGCTTTTCTCTAAGTTAGCTCGAGTTTTCTAAGTATTTAAGAGCTCTAGTCACCTGATGAGTGAGTCTTATAAAGGAGCACTAATGGGCGGAACAAACAATGCAAGAAGTGGGGGACATTTCCCTTCCCTAGGCGCATGGGTCCTTGGAAGGTCTTGGCTCGACTTGGCTGGATTTTTCACGGTTCCTAGGAGTATTTGTAGAGAATCTTGGCTGGAGATAATGTCTGTACAAGTCCCAAGGCAATGGGGAACATATGCCTTACACTACACATTAAAATAATGACCTAGCACATGCTCCACTTAGTGCTAATGATGGTTGACTTACCTCAAATCCTTCTTAGTCTCACTTAGGCTTAATTGTTATACATGGTTAATTAATTACTTTGGGGCATGTGATTAATTATAGGAATTGCATAAGTAAAAATCCTCAATTAAAAAAATTATACTAAGTTTGAGAAGAGATTTTAAATTACAGTTAATTGTAAAATTCCTAAGGCCTCCATTCTTATTTGTTGGTAAATCAGCTAATTGAAGTATATGCTCCCCCTCGGGTGACATCACTAAAATTAATTGTAGGAAATTACCAGAACAAATTTCTAATTATTTCTGATTTGTTGGTAAATCAATTAATTAAAGTATGGGCTCCCCCTCGGGTGACATCACTAAAATTAATTGTAGGAAATTACCAGAACAAATTATTGAATGGACGATTAGAGGGATTCTTATGAGAGAATACCGACTTCCCCTCAAATGACGTATAATCGAATTCGTATGAACTCAGGATCGAGAAATGGGATTCACTTAGAATGCGATTTATTTATAACTCTCCCCGGGGTCCCTGAACTTATTGCATGGCCAAATGGAAACCGACTATTAATTTCATTCGTCATGAATTTGGTTTTGACTTATAGAAATTAATGGGCCTTTGAAAGCCCCTCTCTTGTGAATGTCGAGTACGTAGAGTTACCCTCGTATCATGTGTTACTCTCGGTGTTTTGAGATGTCGGTGAATTTAAGTTAATGTTGCTTTGAGGATATCAACGTTAACAGTTAAATTCAAAATTTTTAATTAGTAAAATTGTTTCGTGATTCTCTAGTTTATTCAAACATTCCTTTCAATCTGTTGTCCTTTATTCTCAAAGATAATTTACTGTTCGAAATTGATTAGAGATATAACTTGGATAGTGTCCTAAGTTGTTGGGAAGTACGAGCCGTAGGGCGAGTATATCCAATTAAAGAAAAAAGGACACAGGAAGTCAAACTGACCTATCCTTAAGACAATAAAGGTTAATCTTATTCACTCAGGAATCGATATATTTTTAGGAAATGGAATCGACTGAGTGATAGGTAGATTTCCATCTAAAATGGGTAATTTTACGAAAGTGACAGTTATTGCAGTGGGAGTTTTCTGTATATAGAATTATTTGGTTTTGAGTAATTATCTTTGCGTGCCAAGTTTTAGAAAGAATTTGTTTTCAGTTTCTAAATTGTGTATGAATATAGTCGTTTTGTTTGATGGCAAGTTCGCTGTCTAGAAAATGAAATGTTTATTCATTTAGTACATGGGTAGATAATAGTTCACTCAAGTAACCAAAAGGTCTCACAAGTGAAATAAATAGAAGTAAGTGACACATCGACTAAAACCAATAAGAGACAAGGTCTCTTAGGCATAATGGTTAAGTTAGTGATGAGTTACTAAGAATTTCCAGTTTTTTGTTTTTGGGGTTGTGCAGATAATGGCAAGAGTTTTGAGCAAAGTTCGATCTAAGATTAGTAGCTTCTACTTTGAAACGATTATGGACAAGGTTGAAAACCTGTCAGAATATTTTCAAATTTGGAGTATTTTCGGCATTGGCTGAAAAGTTGATACTGATAAGATTGGGAAGTAGTTCGGAAAAATCTGCTGTTTTGTGGGATACTCCATAGTAACGAAAAAGTTGGTTTATTTTATAATACTAAGAATCAGAAGGTGATCGTTGAAACGAATGCCTGAATACTAGTGATAAACCAAAGGCCCAATTGTAGAGTTGTCTAAAGGAAAGATAGAGGTGAAAGTTTAAACTTTGTTGTCGCGTGTATAAATTGTTATACCACAATAAGACTGCAAACACGTATCTCTTGTAATACACTTTTCCCGATGTACTTTATCGTCGTGGGAGGATTTCTATGAAGCAACATGGATCCGTGTTGATGAGAGAGTCGTGGACTCAGTCTCTAGAATACACGAAGACATAAATTCATGTTCTTGAGAAAAGTCTTTGTACTTAGTCTCTAGTGAATGTGAAATAAATCCCTAGTTCTATGATAAGATGCTCATTGTAGTGGGAGCTTTGCATGACAACTGCAAAGATTCATGTTTTATGAGAGAGTCTTGGACTTAGTCTCTGGTGAACAGGGAACTAATCCTTGTTTATACAATGAGAATCTCTGAGACAGTAGATGCAACAACTTAGCAAACAACAATGATTTCTGATATAGGGTCTTGGATTCTAATCGGATATGGGATCTTGTAGAACCACTAAAGTGGCATAACGCCATTGGGGTTAATGGATCTACGAGTAAATTTGTGTAGACTTCTACAAGTAGGCTTGTCGTGAAATAAGGAACTCAGAAAGAAGTTGGATCTATCATGAGTTAATCTTTTCACCAGTAGCCAGACTTGAGTCTATATGAATTTTAAGTTGAGGCCACTTATATTTAATATAAGTTTGGCATTGTGGTTATCAAGACGAAGTCTTGAAAGGAGATCCATGAAGAAGCACACAGAAAGGTTCATTGTAGATTGCTAAGAGCATCTAATCAGTAAACTGAAACGGTCTACTTGTGGACTGGAGTAAGTGTTGTTAACTAGTACATTTGGTTGATCAAGTCTGTGGATATGATCAGTCACCAAATGAGTATTGTGTGTTTATAAGAAGCGTGGTGGTATTTTTATACTGTGCGTAGACGACACTTCGATTACTTGAAAAAGGAAAAGGGTGTTGTCAGGTGCAGAGGTAAGATTATCCAAGCAGTTAGATATGAAACATTCGAAGAAATCTACACATGTTCTTGAGAACATGGATCACAAGAAAGCATTGTTGCGATTTTCTCGAACTTCTATCTATGAACTTTCATAAGGTTCATTCATAGCATATGTGACATAAAGGCAGTTCCTTATGCGGCAATAGGAAGCCTAATATGTACAATGCAGTAAATGAGGCCCGATATCTATTTTTGTCGAGGGCATAGTTGGTAGATATCGAAGTAATCCGAGTTAGGTGCAATTGGTTCATGGTAGAACATATGATCAAGCACCGTGAAAGGGCTAAAGATAATATGTGGAGTTACCAAATGAACCATATGCAGCCTATGGATTACAATAGATTCTGATTTCTAATCAGAGCTGAACAACAGAATAAAATCTACCTCAGGATTTGTGTTCACTTGTGAGGTGGAACCAAAATTTGGATCCAGAAACCTCTATTGAACTAGAAATGTGAAATCCTTGTTTGCCCAAATCAGATCACAATTTGATTGTGATGACAGCTGGTGCAGTTGCAAACAGAAAGGATACACAAGTTCATAAGGCAAGTGAACGCATAGAGCAAATACGACCCAGTGCGAGGATTTACACATGGGTAGAGTTTTGTCGCCTAGTTACGTCAGTAGACAACTAGAAAGATCCTTTTGGAATTGGCATTCTGGCGAAAGTCGTTGATGACCATGATAAGGGATTAGGGAGTCAGATGTATGACAGTTAGGATAATAGTTCTTTTAGAATAGAGATTGAAAGAAGTATACTAATAAAGCGAAAGCGTTAAGTATAAGTGGGAGATTTTTGGTGTTTATACTGAAAGCTTGGCTTTAGATGTATTTACACTTAACCCATTTGAATGAGAATCATGTTTAATTAAACAAGTCTACGTTCTGTTGTTTTGCTTTAGATAGGTGGGGTCGTCATCGGGCGAACCAATATCACTTTATCAGTTACTCACGAAACAAGAATAATGGTTCACAACCTAGATGGACATGAACACCCCATCGTGAACGGTTGTAGTGTCAACGGTATAGTTTGTCTTGGCTGATTAGTTGCACTAGTACACTTTGTGTATTGAATGGAGCCCAGAGAGGAGCAATTCATTTTATACTGATCGTCGTAAACGAACTAGGCCTCGGTTAATTACTGCGTTCTCTTAACCCGTAAGATACTAAACAGACATATATATGTAGTAATTATTACTTTGATTCACATGAGTGAGGCTTTGTGAACTGGGCCAATAGACTCGTTGTCTTGGGTAATATTGTTGCATGTATGATGTGCTGTTAGGATATTTACGGTCACCGTGTGCGTTAGTTTGATGATGTCCCCGAGATGAGCTCATGAAGGATTATTATGTTAAATCTGGCCAGTGGAATTTATTCCGACATAATAATAATATGATGAGTGGTACTAGTCTCGGTTATAGATGTCGATTAATTTAATTGTCAGTAATTAAATTAACTGATGGACATTATATCTTAAACACGGGGAGGTAAATCGAGTAATTATTATTGGAGCTCGAATATAATTCGGGGACTAAATTAGGAGTTTATTCAATAATACTATTTTAGTGGAGTATATATATTATTCCTATTTGGTTTTGGTAGGCTTGGCCTATAGTATAATCCTAATAGGAGAAGTCCAATTTAATATCTCCTTAGGATCCCTGTTGTAGCCTATAAATACATCACATCTCTTGGGATTAGGAGCAAATTTTGGGAGACACACATTTTAGAAGACTCGTAAGATGAGATTAACGTGAGACACATAACCGCCGCCCCCTCTTGTGCTCTTTTCTCTCTCGTGTTCTCTTCTTCTTCTCCAAGTAATCCCAGTAGAGATAGATCCGATTTCATCACCCACCAAGATGATCGGATTAGATGTCAGGTCATACAACATAAGATCTAAGGTTGTCGAGCGATTTATATATATTTATCCAGCCCCGTAATATAATATATATATATATATATATATATATTCATCCCCATAATTTATCTGTAATTCGCGGGCTTGTCCATTCTTCACAAAAAGACAGTATAGTGCAAATCAGATATATTGGAGTTGACCGGTGACCTCCGACGACAATCCCACGATGACTGGCACAATTCTAGCGACCAGCCGCTGCCGGACGCTGACGATTCGGCACCTCACGCGTCGTGGCGTTCCGCCTGATGGAAGATCCACGCGCACCAGATCCCAGGGGTTTTGTGTGCAGCCCAGATGTCCGCAGCCCATCGCTGGCCCAGTCGCTCCGCAGCCCAGGTGGTGAAGAGGCCCGCGAGACCTGGCCCAGTCGACGCAGAGGCCCAACAAGGAAGGCCCAACGCACAACAACCCAACAGAAGGAACAAGGCACGTGGGCCGCGCGGCCCGTGTCCAGCCCACGAACGGCCTGCGTGTAACACCCCGACTTACTATTACATCAGAGTACGCGATTTTTCGCAATTTTCTG
>CACSLK010027624.1:12983560-12993674 GCA_902706635.1 Striga hermonthica | reverse complement strand
GGACCATCGCACACATCCGTGTGCGCTCGCTACGTGCGAGGGTGCGGCCTTCGGCCAAACTTAATAACATTTCAACCATCCTGACTTATCATGAATATACCTATCAATTCTTACCTGAAGACACAACAAACGCACCATGAACATGAAAGGACCGTGTTGGGCGCGCCGTGCGCCGCCGACGGCTATACGCCGTCTCTCGGCCACAACCCCTATTTACTCGGCAACTTCAGAACCACTTGACATGAATATTATACTGAGGCAATTTAAAACAGGAACACACGGATGGAACATGATAATTACCGAGATCACTAAAACACGAACCTCGGACGCCCGTGGCTACGCGCGATAGGCGCTAGCGACGGCTTTGGCCAATTTGTCGACAAAACCTCATTTTACTTCGACCGTTCTGAACTTATTAAACATAAATTAGGCTCAACTGAACATTTAAACGTTAACGGTTCGAGAGTTGCCGGAAGAAATCGAAAATAACTCGGTCATGCTCTTTCTTAACCGTAATCGGACTTAGGCACGGTTTTCTTAAAAATTTTCGAATATGATCCGAACACTTAACTCTGAAATAACCTTACTAACATGATTCTAACAAGAAAGGAAGATTACCTCTCGAAACGTTCGACGGAATTGGAAAATAGGGCGACTCCTTATCTTGCGTGTGCGTCCGGTGCTTATGTTCTTCACTAGCCGTGCGAGTTTGAGGGAAAATTTAGGGAAATTGTTTAACTTTTGGCTGCTGAAAGGGGCTTAATATATGCTGCTTGTCTTAAACGAAAAATGGGGAAAATTTTGTCCCAATATCCTCCTTTTATACTTGGAGCCGTGGGGAGGAAGGAGTGACGAGGGGGCGACGTGGTGCCTTAAATCATTGCCAAATGCTAATTTAGGAGCTAATTTGAAGATGACTAATCATCTCCCTAAGCTTGCCACGTAGCTCATAAAATGAAGAGGGAATAGACTTCCTTAGGACTTAGGAAATAAAATGAGTTCCTTTTACTTAAGCACATATATATAATACCTTCGGCTTTTTATTTTCCTTAAGGGAATTTGGCACGGCTTGGTGCCCTAATGGGGAAATTAATTGGCCTTAATCACTTGCTAAATGTTTAATTATTAATTAAACATAATACTTAATTACCAAAATTATTTCGAACGTATACGGTACGCCGAAAATAAATTTCGGTAATCTCGACTGAACATAATTAATTCCGAAAATAATAAACGATAACATTATTATATCGGAATTAAAACATAATTTATACCGATAAAATATCGGGATATTACACCGAGGGAGACGACCTGGAAAAGAACCAATTACAGAAGAGGATGAATTGGACCCAAGAACTCAATTCAAAGAGAAAATCCGCAATGATCGAGCCGAACCCGGAGAAGAAGTGGAGTTAATTTATGTCGACGAACTGACATGTCAGAAGTCGTTGCGCATTGAGAGTCATCTCCAAGAACCTCTCCGGTCTGAACTCATCTCGTTTCTTAGAAGTAATTCTGATGTTTTTGCTTGGAAGCACGAAGACATGAAGGGCATCGACCCCGGTGTCGCTAGCCACAAGTTAAATCTTGACCAAACTGTCTGACCAGTTGTTCAAGAACGAAGAAAACTGGGACTGGATCGTCAGAAAGCATTGGAGGAGGAGGTCAAGAAACTCATCGACAACAAGTTCATTAAGGAAGTCAAGTATCCGACATGGGTCTCAAATCCAGTCCTTGTCAAAAAAAAGCAATGGCCTTTGGAGGTTATGTATTGACTTCTCCGATCTGAATAAAGCGTGCCCAAAAGACAGTTATCCGCTTCCCCACATAGATTACATGGTCGATGCCACCTCGGGACACGAGCTGATGAGCTTTATGGATGCTTATTCCGATTATAATCAAATTCCTATGGATCCCGAGGACTCGGAGCACACCTCATTTTATTCTACCCGAGGCTTATACTGCTATACAATGATGCCCTTCGGATTAAAAAATGCTGGCACCACTTATCAGCATCTTGTCAACAAGATGTTTGCCAATTTGATAGGTCATACCATGGAAGTCTACGTAGACGATATGCTTGTCAAGTCGGTGAACGCTTCCGACCATGTCACACATTTTCAGGAAATGTTCAACATTCTTCGGTCTTATTCTATGGTTTTAAATCCGAAAAATGCACCTTCGGAGTAGAGTCTGGGAAATTCCTCGGTTACATGGTCAGTCAGCGGGGAATTGAGGCCAATCCGGCCAAGATAAAAGCAATTCAAGATTTAACTCCCCCGACCTCGGTCAAGGGTGTTCAGGCCCTAATTGGCCGACTTGCAGCACTCAATCGGTTCATCTCTAAGTCTATAGATCATTGCAAACCTTTTTTCGAAGCCATTAAAAAAGGAAAACGTTTTGAGTGGACCGAAGAATGTCAGAAAGCGCTCACCAACATTAAAGAGACTCTCTCTTCTTCTCCGACGTTACAAAAGCCAAAACCCGAAGAAATGTTGTTTTTGTTCTTCGGAGTCAGCGAAACGGCGATCAGCGCTGTCTTGATACGTGAAGAAGGGACGTTACAGTCACCTATTTATTATGTCAGCAAGGCCCTACATGATGCTGAACTACGCTATCCCCCTATGGAGAAGTTAGCATTTGCACTTGTCACTGCCGCTCGAAAATTACGGCCTTATTTTCAGGAACATTCCATAACTGTCCGCACTTCGTATCCACTACGACAAGTCCTACACCTACCTGACACTTCGGGACGAATGATAAAATGGGTCATCGAACTCAGACAGTTCGACATTCACTATCAACCGAGGACTGCGATCAAGGCACAAGTCCTATCCGACTTCATTGCCGAATTCACGCCGGCTGTAGAAGCTCACAATGACGACCAACCATGGGTCCTCTACATTGACGGATCCTCTACAGCAAACCGAGCAGGCGCGGGAATAGTCTTGGTTAATCCGAAAAACCGATTGTTCTATCAGTCGGTTAAATTTCTTTTTCCGGCTACCAACAATGAGGCCGAATATGAAGCCTTGCTATCCAGATTGAATTTAGCTGAATCCATGAACGTGAAGCATCTCAAAGTCTTCTCAGACTCACAACTCTTGGTCAATCAAGTTAATGGCTCGTATAAAGTCAAGGAACCTCGGCTGACGCCATATCTATCCTTGGCAAAACAGAAGTTATCAAAATTCTCCGTCGATGTTGAACACATTCCCCGAACTCTTAATGTACAAGCAGATGCATTGTCCCGACTTGCCTCGAGTACTGGGATAGAGAGCATGGAGTATGTCCAAGTCGGTCAGCAAGAACAACCGTCGACCCTCCTTTCCGAAATTGCAACCATCGATCCAGCAACATCACAAAAACCTCGGACTTGGATGGATCCCATTATTCAATACTTGGAAACCGAATCCTAAAGAAGCTCGGGCACTTCGGATTCGTGCAGCTCGATACACACTGATAATGAAACCTTGTTCAAAAGAGGATATTCAGTCCCACTTCTAAAATGTTTGATCGAATCCGAATCGCGATATGTTCTCAAAGAAGTGCATGAAGGAATTTGTGGAAGTCACCTCGGTGCACAAGCCTTATCCTACAAGATTTTGCGGCAAGGATATTACTGGCCAACTTTAAAAACCGATGCCGCTGCGTGGGTCGAAAAATGTCCGAAGTGCCAACTTTTCGCGCCCAATATTCATCAATTCCCTGAAGAACTCAAGTCGGTCTATAGTCCATGGCCTTTCGCCAAATGGGGGATTGACCTCATCGGTCCCCTACCAACTGGAAAAGGCGGCGTCCGATTTGCCATTATTGCGGTTGACTACTTCACCAAATGGGCTGAAGCCGAACCGTTAGCTACGATAACCGAACAAAAGGTTGTTGACTTTATATGGAAGTCCATCATTTGCCGTTTCGGAGTACCGAACTCAATTATCACTGACAACGGTCGGAAATTCGAAGGCAAGCGGCTTGAAGCTCTTTGCCAAGAATATAACATCAAACACTTCTTCTCTTTGCCCTACCATCCCCAATCCAACGGCCAGGTTGAAGCTGTTAATAAACTTATCAAGAACGGCCTCAAAGTCCGACTTCACGCTGCCAAAGGAGCCTAGCTCGAAGAGCTGCCACACGTCCTATGGGCCTATCGAACAACTACAAGGACTTCCACCGGCGAAATTCCATTCTCACTAACTTACGGTTCAGAAGTCGTGGTTCCAGTCGAACTCAGTGAATGGACTTATCGAATTCAACATTTCACCGCAGAGTCCAACTCGGACAACATGAAAGCCAATTTGGACCTGCTTGAAGAACATCGCACTCGTGCTGAACTAAAGAATACCGCTTATAAACAAAGGAGCAAGAGATATATCAATTCCAAATTCAAGCCTCATTCATTCCGAGTTGGTGAACTCATCCTCAAACGAATAATGGGGCCTGACCCCGGTCCTCTTAAACCGAAGTGGGAAGGACCTTTCCAGATCATCGAGGTTTTACCCCGTGGAGCGTATCAGATTGCTCATCGTGACGGAACTCCACATCAGTACCCGTGGAATGTTGTATTCCTAAAGAAGTTCTACCAATGAATGGTCCAAAGTCAGGCAACTGACCTTCCTTTTGAACGGACCCTCCTTTTGCCGCGTTGAGGGGACCAAATCTACCCTTTTGATGTAATGAAAGTTTGAAGACTTTCACCTTTGAAATCGGAGCAACAGGTCGTACCGGTGTAAAATACTTTGACACTCGGTTCTATCAAATACTTTGTTCCGATGTAAACATTGCGACACTCGGTCTCGCTGATACCCTGTAATACATCCAAATCCCACGTATGGTTTGGTTGGGGTTGAAGCTCGTCCACGTCACTTCAGCAAACATGATTTGACGGGTCCCGCTAACAACCGAATACAAAATAAACAACTCGGTTGGGGCCACTTCATGATCGGACTCTGACGAAGTTCGGTGAACCCTATTTGTTTTATGCACGGTATAGAATGTGTTAAGTTCTTCAAATTCTTAGTAAGTTTGCATACCGACTTACACTATTAGCCGAATTCATTAAAGAAGATCAATATGGAACTCGGAATCCATTTTTTATCAAAAAGCCACAACCCGGTTAAAAATATGAATAAATCCGAGTTGAAAGGCGAGTCTTATATATGCACCGAGTTCATTACACTTGGTCTAAAAATTGCTGACCTAGCACAGCAAAATAAATGAAATGGAAAAAACGCAAACATTCTTACTTTATATTGTTAAGTCGAAAAGTTCCACAATTACATATTTCCTACTAAGGACGTCAACATACTGACACCCCGACTACATACTTCGATATAATAAACTAAATATATAAAAACACAAGTCTTCAAAAAGTTTCAAGCAACATCATCTTTAGCACCTCCATCTCGACCACTGCCGCTACCCTCTCCGGCTTCCACTTCTGAAGACAATTGCTTCTGGAGTCGCTCCAAGACCGCTGCTTCTTTTGCCTTGGTCGCGGAATCAATAGCTGCATCCGACTCCGGAACGAGCTCGTCAAGCGGGTCCTGTACTTCATCAGATTTGTCCTCAGCCGGCGTGACAACTTTGATAATCTCAACCTCCCTGTCCGTCGACTTGGCTTTCTCCTCCATATAAGCCTTGACCTTGATCCGGATTTGCTCAGGGGTCATGTCGTCAAAGTTTTGCTCCACTTCCACATCGGCAAGCGTCGTGACATAGATATCGGCCAGCTCCTTTCTTTTCTCCTTCTCTCCTTCCAGAATTATGTTGACATAAGCGCGTCGGAGAAGAGCCGCCCTTTCTTCGGAGAGTGGGGGCAAGTCGGGGTTCGCGGCCATCTCCTCGGCTCGGCGGAGCATCCACACGTAGAACTCCCGCTCATCTTCATCAGCTTCCACGTGCATGCCTTTGACCTCCATATCAAAGCCATATTTTTTAAGTTTTTGGAACAAGAAAAAGTGCAGCTCATCGATATCATAGTAGCCGGCAGTGTATCGCTCTATCACCCAATGGAGGTTCAGGCAGGTGTTCATCTCTATCTCAAGGTCGGGTCCGACGACCTCATCATTCACGTCGGCATCTGCGGCCTCCACCTCGGCATCCTCACCGAACTTAGTTTCTGCGACAGCAATAGAGTCTTTTCTGGCTTGAAAGGCGATTTCATACATGGTCTCATCATAGGATGACTTCTCTTTCTCAAGTTTGGCCATCTCGGCCTGATGTGCATCCCGTTGTCGGCCTACCAATTCGCGGACTTCAGTGTATTAGAAGATCACCAAGATTTCGCGATCCGGCACAATACTCAAAAGACATACTTTGTTAAGAAAATTTCTAGATATATTACTCAAAAGACATACTAGAGTAGCTGTGGGGCATTTCCAGATATATTACTCAAAAGAACCGGCACAATACGCCCAATCGATTAGAGTTGAGAAAATTTTGGCATGTACCACCCCTTCCAGGTCCATCACAAGGACATACTTTGTTAAACCGCCCATAAAAACCATATTCTGGTATTTCCGAGTCTCATCGTGCTCAGCTTTCTCCTTCGACAACTTCTCTTCTACTTCCTCAGCCTTGGCTTCTAAAGCCTTTGAATGCTGCTCGGCAAAGGCAAGGCGCGCCTTAAGTTTTTCCATTTCGGTTTGAAGGGCTTTCTTCTCTTCGGATAATGCCAAAATATCTTTCTGCGCCACTTCCAGTTGTGCAGTCTGTGCAGGAAGTTCAACTTTCAAATCGGCCTCTACCTTAGCCGCCTCCTCCTTTAGAGATACAATCATGGCATCTGGTGCAGCAATGGTGATCTTTTTCCCATCCAACTGCGCCGCTATTTGGCTGTAATCATCTTCCGCAGCGACCAAACTGACCAGAGCTCAGCCCAAACATGCCTTAGCATAGATCAACTTGTCCACACTGGACAAAGAAGAGACTCCCACTTCGAATTTGGGATCCCACACCATCAGAGGCACGGGTGCTGCACTCTTTGCATTCTTTGGCATGTCAATCCTCGAGGACATGTGAGGAGATTTAACCGATTGAAACGTGGTGAACCACTCCTCAACAACACCCTCAGGCACCTTAACATTGGCAGCTCGCTCTTCGTCTATGGACAAGAAAGACTTTTCAAACAAGGGAGATTCATCAACGCCCCTCTCTACAGCTCTCCGATTGGAGTCATGCTTCTTCTTTGATCTCTTCTCCACTCCAGAGGAAGCTCCTGCATCAGACATCTTCACTAACTTGCTCTTCTTCCTTTTCTCCGGTGGTGCAGACTCCACGGACTTAGGGGTGACGATTGTCTCTCCGGCTCTTCTCTCGGCACTTCGGAGTGCGTTAGCTCAACCACGGCCATCTCGGTTCCCATCACATTTGGCTCGGGCTCAGCTTGATTAATTGCAGCACCGTTCACAACTGGCGGCACCTCGGTAGGTATAACCTCTTGCTGTAAACTTGGACTTTCCTGGACAGCCGCTGACGTTGCACTTGACCCCACTTCGGTCGACTTCTTACCAAGGCTTTTCTGGCCAGCAGTCCTCTTCACCAAAGCACGAACTAAATCTCTCCTCATGACGTTGGTCAATCGCAGATCTCGACTTTTGCCAAATTTGGATTGCAGATCCTTATTCGGATATTTACGTCTAAAGTCTTTGGCCTCTTTAACGGTGCGGTAACCTAAAAATCCGAGTAATGGATAGTATACTGCACCAAGACATAAGACAAACAAAGTTACCAATAGTTATTTCATGCGTATTGAGGTATTGGTAAAGCCACAAAGTATCGAAGTTCTCTTACCGGGGTCAAATTTCAAAGTAGAGACTCCGGGAGATAGACCAGCAGCTTCAAGCTTCGGGTCTACCACGAGTTTTCTATAGTTCCGAATATCTTTGTCCAAGCCTGCAAGCACAAGTAACTTCCCGACGAATTCTGGACTAAGTTTCGGCTCCTTCTGCTTTGTCTCTTTTTCTACAAAGGGTAAAAGTTCCAACATATTAGTACACAGAACAAAGTTGACATCAGAGAAATATACAAGGAATAAAGAACAAAATAAACTCACTTGCTCCAGAATGAATATTCATCGGAATTGTCATCCCGTCTATCCGAGATTCATGGAAAAACCTCTCAGATTGCCATTCACCTCCTACCCACAACCATTCTTCCTGAAAACCATGGAGAGTTTGCGGGATGTTGGTTATTATCTCACCGACCTGTAGACCGTGTTGCGGTTTAGCTCCGACAAAGAAACAACATGAAGACTCCGCCACTCTCCTCTTCGGGCTCTTTTTAAAAGCGAAGATACTCCTCATTTCATCACACGACGGTAAACCCTCACCCCTTTCATGTAGTAACACCACACCATCAGTCCAATAATTTTCTTCCAACTGTTTGGTGTTATCTGACATAACTGTAACCCCCAACTCCAGAGATATTCTGTAATTAAACTTGGCAATGGGAACCGTAATCCCGACCTCAAGCTTTCAGCAAATACGCCAACACAACCCGGAGGAGGACTGGTTATTCTCTCCCCTGGGTAGGGCGCAAAAATTTTCACCGAAGGTGGGATCTGAACTTGGTCTCGCAGCATCACCACGTCGGCATCAGTCAAAATGCTCGGCTCACCTTTGAAATCGACCGTAGGATCAGGCCATTGCCTCATTGGCCTCCTCCAATGAGGTTCTCTGACGTCGGCCGCATTCTCTTCCACCACACAATCGTCGTCCTCATCGTTTGGCTTAATGTCCAAGTGCCTCACCAACATCAGATCCCATCGATGGTACTCGAAAGCTAATTCAATCAGTTCCGAGTCATGGTACACCTCTAGTGGGACCGAATACGTACTAGAAGAACTCGCAACGGCCTTCCCCTTTCCCATCGACGCCATCGAACAGAAAGAAAAATAAAATACAGAGAAAAAAAAGTAAAAATCGACAACAAAGCTTACCATGAAATCAGCGAACTGACGAGCACACACAAAGAACAAATCTCAAATTTGCAGAAGAATTACAATAGCAGTTTGCAGGAATTCGAAGATGAATGCGAAATTAAAGAAAGTTCAATTAAAATCCTTGATGCCCTATTTATAAGCCCTAATTTCTGACTGTTAGGGCTCTCGATTGAAGGCACGTGTAACCGACGCGACCTCTCCTCTCAAACGGTGCAATCAAGTGGCCGTTATTTTATTAAAGTAGTCGTTATTGTATTTAAGACCATTACGGCACGACCCTTTACACTGCTCATTTAATTGCCGACCGTTACGTCTCTTCAGATCTTTCTCATTAAGTGTTCCCACCTCGGAGATTAATCTCCACCTCGGACTACACAAATCCACTTCGGTCATGTCGCATGTCGCATAGACATGTACCTCAAAACGAACGCTTCCTCCTTATAGCTTATTACCGAGTCAGAATCTCTATTCATTTTGCAGTACCGACGGACATCACTTCGTATGCCCGCCGATACTGGGGGCCTCTCTGTTATCACCACACTCGGTAATCCGAGATTATTAGCCTCAAACCGCGTCTTAGATGAATTATTACCAGCAATGACATGGCCAACAGTTACCCCAATCCACATACTGAACCGGCCAACACTATAGAAGACCGAAGTGACACTCATAACCGAGAACCGAGGTCATCCCAAAACCGAAGTCACCACGAACCGAGATCACCACCTCCTAAACTGGTGACAAGGCACCTACACACCATATTCACAAAATACAAGGACAAGTGAGACCCGCTGATAAATACCGCCCATCAAAAGTAGCTTTATGCAAAAAGCATCGCACGAACCCCAATATGTATCTTAAAAAGTTACTATAAATAGTCATTCCTGATACTTGTACGGGGATCCCCCGAATGAACAATTTTATCATGAAACACGAAACAGCTCACAGAAGCTTTCCACCTCGGTTCACCTCAGACCGGGGCCATTGTTGAGTTTTTATCGCATGTTTTACGTTCAAGTTACTACAATTAATCAATTCAACCGACTTTCGATCGTTGTTAATAATCGCATAACAACAACTTATATCTAATTTCCCAATGAGGCAAAGATTACTTTTACAAAGAAATTGTTTATATATATATATTGATATATATATATATATATATATATATAT
>CACSLK010027624.1:12817802-12852732 GCA_902706635.1 Striga hermonthica | reverse complement strand
AAGACTTGTTTTTCAAACACGACACTATTATTTGATGTGGATAACATATTTTTATTACACCATCGTGTTTTGAAGCCAAATCGTATACCTTTCAAAAAGTCAAGGAAAATAAGGATAAATAGAGGCAAAAGTGAGAAAGTAAGTGACGTCTTCGGAAAGACTTGTTTTCGAACACGACACTATTATTTGATGTGGATAACATATTTTATCGGACCATCGGGTTTTGAAGCCAAATCGTATTCGTTTAAAAAAGTCAAGGAAAATAAGAGTAAATAGGGGCAAAAGCGAGAATGTAAGCGACGTCTCCGGAAAGACATTTTTTTCGAACACGGCACTATTATTTGATGTGGGTAACTTATTTTTATCGTACCACCGTGTTTTGAAGCCAAATCGTATACGTTAAAATAGTCAAGGAAAATAAGGGTAAATAGGAGAAAAAGTGAGAACATAAGCCACGTCTCCGGAAAGACTTGTTTTCGAACACGACACTTTTATTTGATGTGGATAACATATTTTTAATGCACCATCGTGTTTTGAAGCCAAATCGTATACGTTTCAAAAAGTCGAGGAAAAATAAGGATAAATAGGGGCAAAAGTGAGAACGTAAGCGACGTCTCCAGAAAGACTTGTTTTTGAACACGACACTATTATTTAATGTGGATTACATATTTTTATCGCACTATCGTGTTTTGAAGCTAAATCGTATACGTTTAAAAAAGTCATGGAGAAAATAAGGGTAAATAGGGGCAAAAGTGAGAACGTAAGCGACGTATCCGGAAAAATTTGTTTTGGAACACGACACTATTATTTGATGTGGATAACATATTTTTATCGCACCATCATGTTTTGAAGCTAAATCATATACGTTTAAAAAAGTCTAGAAAATAAGGGTAAATAGGGGCAAAAGTGAGAACGTAAGCGACTTCTCCTAAAAGACTTTTTTTCGAACACGACACTATTATTTGATGTGGATAACATATTGTTATCACGCCATCTTGTTTTGAAGCCAAATCGTATACGTTTAAAAAAGTCGAGGAAAATAAGGGTAAATAGGGGCAAAAGTGAGAACGTAAGCGACGTCTCTGGAAAGGCTTGTTTTCCAACGCGGCACTATTATTTGATGCGTCGATAACATAATTTTATCACACCGTCGTATTTTGAAACCAAATAGTATACATTTAAAAAAGTCAAGAAAAATAAGGGTAAATAGGGACAAAAGTGAAAACGTAAGCGGCGTCTCTGGAAAGACTTCTTTTCGAACACGACACTATTATTTGATGTGTGGATAACATATTTTTATCAGACCATCGGGTTTTGAAGCCAATGTATACGTTTAAAAAAGTCAAGGAAAATAAGAGTAAATAGAGGCAAAAGTGAGAACGTAAGCGACGTCTGGAAAGACTTTTTTTTCGAACACGACACTATTATTTGATGTGGGTAACATATTTTTATCGTAGCAACGTGTTTTGAAGCCAAATCGTATACGTTGAAAAAAGTCAAGGAAAATAAGGGTAAATAGGGGCAAAAGTGAGAACGTAAGGGACTTCTCCAGAAAGACTTGTTTTCGGAAACGACACTATTATTTGATGTGGATAACATATTTTATCGCACCATCGAGTTTTTAAGCCAAATCGTATTCGTTTAAAAAAGTCAAGGAAAATAAGGGTAAATAGGGGCAAAAGTGAGAATGTAAGCGACGTCTCCGGAAAGACTTGTTTTTCAAACACGACACTATTATTTGATGTGGATAACATATTTTTATTGCACCATCGTGTTTTGACGCCAAATCGTATACCTTTCAAAAAGTCGAGGAAAATAAGGATAAATAGGGGCAAAAGTGAGAAAGTAAGCGACGTCTTCGGAAAGACTTGTTTTCGAACACGACACTATTATTTGATGTGGATAACATATTTTATCGGACCATCGGGTTTTGAAGCCAAATCGTATTCGTTTAAAAAAGTCAAGGAAAATAATAGTAAGTAGGGGCAAAAGCGAGAATAAAAGCGACGTCTCCGGAAAGACATTTTTTTCGAACACGGCACTATTAATTGATGTGGGTAACATATTTTTATCGTACCACCGTGTTTTGAAGCCAAATCGTATACGTTTAAAGTAGTCAAGGAAAATAAGGGTAAATAGGAGAAAAAGTGAGAACGTAAGGCACGTATCCGGGAAGACTTGTTTTCGAACACGACACTTTTATTTGATGTGGATAACATATTTTTAATGCACCATCGTGTTTTGAAGCCAAATCGTATACGTTTCAAAAAGTCGAGGAAAAATAAGGATAAATAGGGGCAAAAGTGAGAACGTAAGCGACGTCTCCAGAAAGACTTGTTTTTGAACACGGCACTATTATTTGATGTGGATTACATATTTTTATTGCACTATCGTGTTTTGAAACCAAATCGTATACGTTTAAAAAAGTCAAGGAGAAAATAAGGGTAAATAGGGGCAAAAGTGAGAACGTAAGCGACGTATCCGGAAAAATTTGTTTTGGAACACGACACTATTATTTGATGTGGATAACATATTTTTATCGCACCATCGTGTTTTGAAGCTAAATCGTATACGTTTAAAAAAGTCTAGAAAATAAGGGTAAATAGGGGCAAAAGTGAGAACGTAAGCGACGTCTCCTGAAAGACTTTTTTCGAACACGACACTATTATTTGATGTGGATAACATATTGTTATCACGCCATCGTGTTTTGAAGCCAAATCGTATACGTTTAAAAAGTCGGGGAAAATAAGGGTAAATAGGGGCGAAAGTGAGGACGTATGCTACGTCTCCGGAAAGACTTGTTTTCGAACACGACACTATTATTTGATGTGGATGACATATTTTTATCGCACCATCATGTTTTGAAGCCAAATCGTATATGTTCAAAAAAGTCGATGAAAATAAGAGTAAATAGGGGCAAAAGTGAGAACGTAAGCGACGCCTTTGAAAATACTTGTTTTCGAACATGACACTATTATTTGATGTGGATAACATATTTTTATCGCACCATCGTGTTTTGAAGCCAAATCGTATACGTTTATAAAAGTCAAGGAAAATAAGGGTAATTAGGGGCAAAAGTGAGAACATAAGCGACGTCTCCGGAAAGACTTGTTTTCGAACACGACACTATTATTTGATGTGGGTAACATATTTTTATCGTACCATCGTGTTTTGAAGCCAAATCTTATACGTTTAAAAAAATCAAGGAAAATAAGGGTAAATAGGGGCAAAAGTGAGAACGTAAGCGACGTCTTTGAAAATACTTGTTTTCGAACATGACACTATTTTTTGATGTGGATAACATATTTTTATCGCACCATCGTGTTTTGAAGCCAAATCGTATACGTTTAAAAAAGTCAAGGGAAATAAGGATAATTAGGGGCAAAAGTGAGAACATAAGCGACGTCTCCGGAAAGACCTGTTTTCAAACACGACACTATTATTTGATGTGGGTAACATATTTTTATCGTACCATCGTGTTTTGAAGCCAAATCGTATACGTTTAAAAAAGTCAAGGAAAATAAGGGTAAATAGGGGCAAAAGTGAGAACGTAAGGGACGTCTCCGGAAAGACTTGTTTTCGAACACGACACTATTATTTGATGTGGATAACATATTTTTATTGCACCATCGTGTTTTGAAGCCAAATCATATACGTTTCAAAAAGTCGAGGAAAATAAGGATAAATAGGGGCAAAAGTGAGAAAGTAAGTGACGTCTTCGTAAAGACTTGTTTTCGAACACGACACTATTATTTGATGTGGATAACATATTTTATTGGACCATCGAGTTTTGAAGCCAAATCGTATTCGTTTAAAAAAGTCAAGGAAAATAAGAGTAAATAGAGGCAAAAGCGAGAATGTAAGCGACGTCTCCGGAAAGACATTTTTTTCGAACACGGCACTATTATTTGATGTGGGTAACATATTTTATCGCACCATCGAGTTTTGAAGCCAAATCGTATACGTTTAAAAAAGTCGAGGAAAATAAGGGTAAATAGGGGCTAAAGTGAGAACGTAAGCGACGTATCTGGAAAGACTTGTTTTCGAACAGGGCACTGTTATTTGATGTGGATAACATATTTTTATCGTACCATCGTGTTTTGAAGCCAAATCGTATACGTTTAAAAAAGTCGAGGAAAATAAGAGAAATAAGGGCAAAAGTGAGAACGTAAACGACGACTCCGGAAAGACTTGTTTTCGAACATGACACTATTACTTGATGTGGATAACATATTTTTATTGTACCATCATGTTTTGAAGCCAAATCGTATACGTTTAAAAAAGTCGAGGAAGATAAGGGTAAAAAGGGGCTAAAGTGAGAATGTAAGCGATGTCTCTGGAAAGACTTGTTTTCGAACATGACACTATTCTTTGATGTGGATAACATATTTTTATCCCACCATCGTGTTTTGAAGCCAAATCGTATACGTTTAAAAAAGTCGAGGAAAGTAAGGGTAAATAGGGGCAAAAGTGAGAACGTAAGCGACGTCTCTGGAAAGACTTGTTTCCCAACGCGGCACTATTATTTGATGCGTCGATAACATAATTTTATCGCACCGTCGTATTTTGAAACCAAATAGTATACATTTAAAAAAGTCAAGAAAAATAAGGGTAAATAGGGGCAAAAGTGAAAACATAAGCGGCGTCTCTGGAAAGACTTTTTTTCGAACACGACACTATTATTTGATGTGTGGATAACATATTTTTATCGGACCATCGGGTTTTGAAGCCAAAGTATACGTTTAAAAAAGTGAAGGAAAATAAGAGTAAATAGAGGCAAAAGTGAGAACGTAAGCGACGTCTGGAAAGACTTTTTTTTTCGAACACGACACTATTATTTGATGTGGGTAACATATTTTTATCGTAGCAACGTGTTTTGAAGCCAAATCGTATACGTTGAAAAAAGTCAAGGAAAATAAGGGTAAATAGGGGCAAAAGTGAGAATGTAAGCGACGTCTCCGGAAAGACTTGTTTTTCAAACACGACACTATTATTTGATGTGGATAACATATTTTTATTGCACCATCGTGTTTTGAAGCCAAATCGTTTACCTTTCAAAAAGTCGAGGAAAATAAGGATAAATAGGGGCAAAAGTGAGAAAGTAAGTGACGTCTTCGGAAAGACTTGTTTTCGAACACGACACTATTATTTGATGTGGATAACATATTTTATCGGACCATCGGGTTTTGAAGCCAAATCGTATTCGTTTAAAAAAGTCAAGGAAAATAAGAGTAAATAGGGGCAAAAGCGAGAATGTATGCGACGTCTCCAGAAAGACATTTTTTCGAACACGGCACTATTATTTGATGTGGGTAACATATTTTTATCGTACCACCGTGTTTTGAAGCCAAATCGTATACGTTTAAAATAGTCATGGAAAATAAGGGTAAATAGAAGAAAAAGTGAGAACGTAAGCCACGTCTCCGGAAAGACTTGTTTTCGAACACGACACTTTTATTTGATGTGGATAACATATTTTTAATGCTCCATCGTGTTTTGAAGCCAAATCGTATACGTTTCAAAAAGTCGAGGAAAAATAAGGATAAATAGGGGCAAAAGTGAGAACGTAAGCGACGTCTCCAAAAAGACTTGTTTTTGAACACGACACTATTATTTGATGTGGATTACATATTTTTATCGCACTATCGTGTTTTGAAGCCAAATCGTATACGTTTAAAAAAGTCAAGGAGAAAATAAGGGTAAATAGGGGCAAAAGTGAGAACGTAAGCGACGTATCCGGAAAAATTTGTTTTGGAACACGACACTATTATTTGATGTGGATAACATATTTTTATCGCACCATCGTGTTTTGAAGCTAAATCGTATACGTTTAAAAAAGTCTAGAAAATAAGGGTAAATAGGGGCAAAAGTGAGAACGTAAGCGACGTCTCCTGAAAGACTTTTTTTCGAACACGACACTATTATTTGATGTGGATAACATATTGTTATCATGCCATCGTGTTTTGAAGCCAAATCGTATACGTTTAAAAAAGTCGAGGAAAATAAGGGTAAATAGGGGCAAAAGTGAGAACGTAAGCGACGTCTCTTGGGAAATGCCGAGCAACCAAGAGAATAGTTGCCGAGCAACCGAATGATCGTTTCTTATGCCGGATGAGAGAGTTGTCGGAAGCCGATAGAGTTGGAGGATTCATAGTCGCATCTGATGGGGCCTTGGTCTTCGAGGGTAAACTTTGTGTTCCGAAGGTGTGGGAACTACGGAGAGAGATTCTGAGAGAGGCCCATAGTGCTCCGTACACCATCTATCCTGGTAGCACGAAGATGTATCAGGACTTGAAGAAGTCTTTCTGGTGGCGTGGCATGAAGTGGCAGATACCGAAGTTCGTGGATGGGTGTCTGGTGTGTCAGCAAGTGAAGGTTGAGCATCAGAAACTGAGAGGGTTGTTGCAGCCCCTTGAGGTTCCCAGTGGAAGTGGGAGTGCATCACCATGGATTTCTTGGTTGGACTGCCGAGATCGAGGGCCGGGCATGATTCGATTTGGGTGATTGTGGATCGCCTTACGAAGTCTGCCCATTTTCTGCCAGTCCGGACGACCATGAAGGCGAGTGATTATGCCGAATTGTTCGTCAAGGACATTGGTAAGCTTCATGGAGTACCCGTGGAGATTGTTTCTGATCGAGACCCCAAGTTCACATGTCAGTTCTGGAGGACGTTGCACCGAGCCATGGGGACGAGGTTGGAGTTCAATACAACCTTTCACCCCGAGACAGATGGTCAGTCGGAGCGTACGATCCAGTACTTGGAGGATATCTTGAGGGCTGTGGTCTTGGACCGGAGCTTGACTTGGGAGTATGCCCTTCCGCTAGTCGAGCTGACCTACAACAACAGCTACCACTCTTCGATCAAGATGGCCGTGTACGAGGCTTTGTACGGACGTAAGGTCTGGACTCCTTTGTATTGGGATGAGGTTGGGGAGAGGAGGATTACGGGCCCAGATTTTGTCCAAAGTACTGTTGCGCCAGTTGAGGAGATTCGGAGGACTATCAGGTCGGCCCAAGAGAGGCAGAAGGTCTATGCCGACCGGAAGAGGCAAGAGCATGTTTATGCAATGGGAGATCATGTCTTCTTGAAGGTTTCACCCATGAGAGGCGTGATTCGCTTTGGGAAGAAGGGGAAACTTAGACCTTGCTATATCGGGCCGTTTGAGATCATCGACCGAGTCGGGAACTTAGCGTATTGGCTAGCTTTACCACCAGACTTGTCGGGAGTGCACGACGTGTTCCATGTCTCGATGCTTCGGAGATATGTGCATAACCCCGATCATGTGGTGGACTTCGGCGAGCTGCAGGTCGAGCGAGACCTTACCTACGAGGAGGTACCGACAGTTATTTTGGACCGGAAGGTCCATCAGCTGAGGAACCGGGCAATGAGCTTAGTGAAGGTGCAGTGGAGCCGACACGATGAGACTGAGTCGACTTGGGAGAGGGAGGACGATATCAAGAGGCGTTATCCGAACTCTGAGTTATGAGTTCTCCTTTGTATTTTATCGCTTTCTAGTTATTTTCGAATTCCGAGGACGGAATTCTTTGTAAGGTGGGTAGACTGTAACGCCCCGTTCGTTTATGCATAAATTAGATTATTTTATTATTATTTATTATTGTTATTATTATTATTATTATTATTATTATTATTATTATTGTTGTTATTATTATTATTATTATTATTATTATTATTATTATTATGTGTTTATTTATATTTAATTGTCTAATTGTTATTAATTGCTTATTATTATAAATATTCCTATTTGATATATATATATATATATATATATATATATATATATATCATCTGCATAATTATTATTCGTCGTTAATCAAATTGTTCGTTATTTCACGGATGTAAAAATATCGACTCGATTGGGATTTAATACAAACGCTAATTGCTACGTTAATTTCAGCCCAATTCTATTTGATTAATATATTTTTTTTTTGGCCTTAGTTAAATTATTGAGTTGGCCCAATTAGCATTATTTTGGGTAGTCCATTAATTGATTGTTAATGACCCAAGTATTATACGACCCTGTTCTTCCTCCTAACAATCGAGACCGAGTCTCATTCTTATCTACACGTTCAAAAGTTCGGCGCGATTCTACCATGGATAAACCGCACGTTATCCTCCATTCTCTGTCAACTATATCTCCCTGAGCAAAAGCCATTTTTTTCATCCTTCTAACTTCTCTATCTCGCAATCAGTAGCAGCAATTCAAAAAAAAAAAAGAGAGAACCTGCAAATTTCCGTCGGCACCATTTCCTGCGATGTGAGCTCTTCCTTCTCACACCATCACCATCCCGTCGCTGCTCTCCCTCGCGAGACCATCACCCCGGCGAACATATAGTTTCCTCCCGGCGTCCTCCCCGTGTCCGCCATAGCCGAGAAGCTTGGGCCGTCGTCGACCGTCGAGGAGAGAATTCCTCAGCAGCCAATTCGTGAGCCACCCGTCGACGTTCAGTTCGCACATCAGAGGTCCCTTCATCGAGCCTTTCGATCCCCGAGGTCTCGAGTTCGAGATGTCCCGAGTTCCACCGGCCCGTATTTCCCACTATTCGGCCTATTTCCCGTCCGATAACTTGTAGTTTCCCGAAGACGGGTAACATATTCGAATCATCTCGTTATTGCAGTCATTTTCATATATCGCATGATAGATTTATACGTCATATGTGCTACCGAATTCACGTTTGAAATCGGATTTTTGGTTTGGTTTGTCATTGTTTGTTGATTGTTTGTATATTCGTGGATTTTCGGGGATGATTGGAACTCTCGATTTCATAAACGTGAATACCGTTGTGTTGTTGTGTTAAATGTGTATAAGTTCGAAGTCTCGATATTATTTTTCGAGTTGTAGTTTTACCGTTCGTATGATTTCAAGTCGGTTTATTTGTTTCGTTTTAGGCCCAAAAACCCAGTGATAAGATTTCGAAACTCTGAGACAAATTGTATTTTCGAAAATTTAGTTGTCTCTCGAAACCTGGTAGCCGTTAGATACGTCATGGTCGAGTTCAGTCGACTTACGGTGCAGCCCCTGTTCCTTCTTCATCTTCTGATGGATTTATTTTATTTATCTCAGTTTTCTGTTCTTATTATCAGGTTCTTCGAGCTGTCTTTTTAAGTTCAGTATCAGGTTTTTGTTTACATTTATTGAGCTAAGTGTGCAAAATAGGTTTCAAATAGCACTTGTAGCCTAGTGGTGTTATTCTCGCTTTGGGTGCGAGAGGTCCTATGTTCGACCCTTTGTGCCCGCATTACATTTTTACTTTTCCCTACCATGTGACTTCCAGCAGTGCGGGCTGTGAAGCCCGCGTCCCGGCCCGATACAGCCCGCGAGGTCCACCTCCTTTCAGCCTGAAGCCCGCGAGCTCGAGGAGCATGCTTTTATTTCCAGCCCAGTTACATGATTTCGGCCCAGTTGCTGCCAAATCGCCCAATGCCGAATTCCGCGACCCAATATCCGTGTTGGGCGGCCCAGAGGCGCTCAAAGCCCAATTTCTTGGCAACTTCAGTCCATTTGGCATTTTTAGCCTATTTTGTATTCCGAAGCCCGTTTTTCGTACCGATTTCAATTTTAATTTTTTTTTTTTAAAATAATAAAATTTTGGGAAAAATAATTTTATGTCCCAAGACTCAAATTTTATTCTCCGAGTCTTATTTTTCAAAAACGAGAGAGTTCCATGTCCACGAAAAATCCGATTAAAACCCTTAAGTCTTAATTTTTATTAAGTATGGGTTTTATGTTAAATTCAAGTAGTGAGATAGATTATTGATATATTATCTTTCTTAAAGGTAGGTGTTTGAGGAGTCGAGCCCTCATCCCACGTACTTGTGATTGTGTGCTATTTTCTACCGAAATTTCCCGGTGGGTTTACTTATAAAATTGTCTATGCCATACGTGTTGTTTATTGTTTAGTTGGTATGACCAATGTATGAATGTGGACCATGTGGCCTACCGATGTGAGCTGTTACGGCCGTCGGTACGGTTGTCCCCGTCGAGTTACGGTACGGTTGCCCTTGCGTGGCAAGTCTCCTTAAGACCTAATGAAAGGCCGTGTCCGTTACAGTGGCACGCACTCCCGTCTTTAGGGTTTATGCATCCCCTTTCCGCGGCTAATTATAGATGTGTACATGAGTGAGTTATTGTTGTGATTGTTAGTAGATGATACATAATGATGATTGATTTATATTCATGCTGCGACCATACCATCTTTACATGTTATTATGTGCATAGTGAGAGCACTATTTTATCATTTGTGTTCATTCCCACCTGCACTTCACGGATGCAGGTTAAGCAGTGGCCGGGTGACGGGACAAAGGACGAGTGGTGGTCTATTATTTGTTTCGTTTTTCTTCCGCTTTAATAATATGGTCGTTATGAACCTTTCCATGTTTTGGACATGTGGAAACTGTTTTCGAACTATGTTTTGATGTTGAAAATATTTTGGAAAACCCTTTTGAAACCTTGAATAATCATGGTGTTTGATTTATGAAGTTTCAATTGTTCATATGGGATATTATGTTGAAGTGTGAATCAGGTTAATGAAAACCTTGTGAAAAATCGGGTTTATGAATCCCCGTGAGTCAAGATAAGAATTGGACTAAGTAAATTGCGTTGTTTAATGTCCTTGATTTCGAAAATGAATTCAAAAAACTTGTTCTAATTTTTAGAAAGTCCGGAATTTCTTTAAAAATCAAAGTGGGGTGTTACAGCCAAAGTTCAGATACTCCACCAGATCCAAATCCATCAACCATAGAAACCGAGAACATTCAACCTCCCGTCAAATCCACAACTAGGGTTTTTCCAAGCCCTAAAAAATCCTCAACGACTAAAGCTTCTCAACCTGAAGTCGTCGAACCCAGTGACAAAGGAGGAAAAGGTTCTCCGTCTGTCGTCAAATCTCCAAAGAAACGCAAGAAGGTCGCCGAAATCGTCGCACCCAAAACCAAAAAGGCGAAGAAAGTCGTTCATGTGCCTGAATCTGCTGTTGGTACTCCTTCTCACACGAAATCTGGAGGAGAGTCATCTCCAGATTCTGATGTTGATTCTATTGAACGTGAGGTTACGAACTATGTTGTTGAACCTAAGAAATCTGACAAAAAACATGCTGCGGACAAGGAACTTTCTCCTCTTGAAAAAGAACAAATCGTTGCTGAAGTCGAGGGTGATGGTCCAGACAGTCCTCTTACTGTTGGTAATGCATTTTCTCGTCAGTTTTATTATCCTTTGGCTGAAACACGCTTTTCTACCATCTTTTTTCAAATGAAGTTTCGTCCTGAGCGGACGATTGATAGCGAACACTATGAACAACTTGAGTTGATTGAACTTCTTAAGAAAGTGGGTCTTTAGGGCTCAGTTACGTCTGTTGGAAAGTATTGTCCCAGGCTTGTTGGTGAAATTTATTCGAACCTGACTACCTCTATCGTTGATTCGTCCTCAAAGAAGTTTCATAAAGTGTTTGTGTGTAAGTGTGGTTGAATTCTCTCCGTCTGTTGTGGACTCTGTACTGGGTTTAGCTAAAGGTTCCTCACTTCGTTCTCTGACTGATGATCTTGATGAAGTTGCTCGCACCTTAACTGGTGGACAACTTAGCAAATGGCTTGCTCTGGGAATCTTTGTGAAAAGTCTGACTCCGCCTGCCAATGCTCTACAAAAGATAGGCGCATCAAATTGGACTCCTACCACTCACAAGCAGTTTGTCACCCCTACGCAAGCTCGTGGTATCTATCGTATTCTGAATGGTATCCCATTTGATGTTGGTTTTGTGATCTTTGATGTTGTGGTAAGCTTTGCGGAGATCTCCAAGCCTCATAATTGATGTTGTATCCATCTACCATATGTGCTATTCTCTTTAAGGCTGGGGTGAAAATGGATCCTCGACTTGGTGATAGTTATGCCCCTGTTAACAAACCTCTTGCCCTTGCCGGTGTTAAGGTTGCTCCGCCTCGTCCTTCTCTTGTTAAGGCCTCTGATGTACCTTCATAGCTTCGCGGATTTCTAAGTCATCAAGTGGCAGTTTTCACGGGGCTTGAAAAGAAGTTGGCTGATCAGAGAAGGTACTACAAGGAGGTTCTGGGTGCTTTGAAGTCTCGTGCCCCGTTGGTCTCTAAATCGAAAAGGGGGGAGAAAAAGAAGGATGTTGTTACTGCAAAGAAGAAATCTCTTGCTAAGGGGAGAAGAAAGCTCTTGCCAAGGGGGAGAATAAGACCGGGTCTACTGAAGAAAAGAAGTCAAAGGAGGCTGCTGCTGCTGCTAAGGAAAAAGGTAAAGAGAAGATTGCTGCTGCTAAGGACAAAGGAAATAAAAAGGTTGTGGAAGAAGATGAAGGTTAGGAAGAAGGAGAGGATGAAGAAGCTGGATCTAATACCGAGGATGAGGAAGAGGAGGCAAGCTCAGAGGAAAGGACTGGGGATGGTGCTGAAGAAGGTTCTGGGGAAGAATCTGACGAGGAAGAATCTGCATAGCGATCTCCCAGCAGGACTTTCATTTGTCTCTTGTTAAAACTATGTTTTGTGTGTTTTGCCTGAACTTCTTTCCTTATACTTTATTAACTTGCGCTTGATGAACTTTTGTGGGATATTTTGTGAACTAATGTGCTGATATTCGGGTATTTGAAGTTGTTCCTTAGAACAACACTGTGTGATATTAGTATTCTTAGGAAGTTGTGTATTCTGCTGTTTTTCTATTTGTTTCATCCTTGCAGGTTCATGGTTTTCGATTTATCAGCCAAAGGGGGAGATTGAAAGTACTGAAGATTGGAAGTAAATCGATGAACCTTCTGATGTTCGCAGAGACCAGAAATTTACGGAAGTATTTAAGGGAAGTTTATTTTTGGCATGAATAAGTCTTAATTTTAATTAAGTTCACAGGACTGATTATTTACGTTTTATTGTGGCAGGACCTGGGATTGAGGGGGAGATACGCTTTCCATATTCTAAAGAAAAGGAGAATCGGAAAATTCACCTTCCATAATTATAAAAAGAGAATCGTGAGAGTATCATTCCTTATATGCGTTTGCCTTGGATGAGAAGATTTTCCAAAAAGAATGTTGAAGATAAAAGGAGGACGAGACCAGAGTTGAGGATGGCTTTTGATATCTTTTGTTTAGTTATTTTCTTTTCTTTCGGGAATAAAAAGAGTGATACTTAGAATATTTTGTAAAAGAACATTCGGAGGTTCGTTCTTATAGTTTGAGGGATTCGAACTAGAAAATCCACAAGGGAGTTGTGGTCAGATAAGTAGTTGTGTGAATCATCATTCAAGTAGAGTGTAGAGGGAGTCTATACTGTAAACCCTTGGATGATGTATGAGTTGTTCACATTAATGAAAGAGATCTGAAGGGAGAGTGGGACGCTCTCCTGAAGATTCAATTATTAGTGAAAAACTGCTTCCGCAATTGTTTGAATCTTTATTACAGTCTATTTATTCAATTTACGTGCAACTCTGGGTACTTGATGGTCAAGTATCAAACTTCACATCTCAACAACAACTATGAACAGACAAGTCGAAAGAGGATCCCCTTGTCTGATGCATGTGGAAGGAACCACATACCCACTGACCGTTCCATTCATTATGAAAGAATAAGAACAAGAAAAGATGTTGATCATAATCAGGTTCACAAATTTCTGCTGAAAACCCATTTGAATCATGATTTTTTTGACGATGAGTCATTCATGTAACGCCCCGTTTAATTATGAATTATTGGAGATTATTATTATTATTATTATTATTATTATTATTATTATTATTATTATTATTATTATTATTATTATTATCATATTAATTTTTTTTTGCCTAATTGTTTAGATTAATTGATTTTGGAGTATTTATTATTATTCTAATATTTTGCTCGTTCAAGCCATCATATTATATTGTCCTAAAAGATGATATAATGCCCCGTTCGATTTAATTTGATTAAGTCGGTCGGAAGTTCAGTTTAAATCGGACTAAAGATCGATTTATATCTTCGCGTATTGACCAAACTGAGCCAGAGTCAAACCGGGGTCAAACCGGACACTTAGAAATAATTTCCAAGTGCTTTGGCCCTAAGAAGCATGCCAGGCCCGCGCAGCCCGCGTCCAGCCCGCGTGATGCGGAAGTGGCTTTCGAGGCCCAAGCACGCCGAGAGCCGATGGCTGAGACGATCCAAAAAGGCCGAGAAAAGGGCCAAAACCACGCATGCATGGCCTAAACGATGGGTACGAGCCCGTATGCGAGGCTCACGAGGAAGGCGACGTGAGCCGTGGACACACGCATGGCCTCCGGCTTATCGTACGAGTTCAAGACGCGCATTGCTGAGACATGAAAACCCTGCAGATCGGCGACGAGGACTGGGTGAGACCCAGTATGAGACACGCGCACGAGAAGGTTCGAGAGGCCTCGTGAGGCGAGGAATAGCGCGCGAGGAGGCACGCGGGGGCGTACGCAGACGTGATGCGCGATCACACGAGGCGAGCCTGGCGAGCTGAGGAGCGAAGATGCTAGAAGACTATTAGTCTTGGATTATTGTTAGAATGAATTATTAATTAATAGTTTAGTTAGTATTTTAATTAGTGGTGTTAGTATTATTAGGTGATATGTTAGTTTAGGATTCATTAGCATATTAGAATACTTTAGTTGCGTGAGTATTAGGGTATTTAATTAGCTTAGTATTTATTTAGATTGATAGTGTTAGGATTATTATTTAGTTAGCCGTGATATTAGTAGGATTGGTTGGTTAGGTATTTTATTTATTTTGTTAAGTCTTGGGATGCAAGACATTTAGTTACCTTAGGACTAGATATTATTTCCTAGTTAGAATTATAGCTCTCATAGGACTAGATCTAGTTTTTTTTTTTTTTATAAATACCTATGTACTCATTCAATTTTATACAAGCAATGAATTAATGAAAAATCGACTTTTGGTCACCAATTTCTTGTGTTAGAATTATTTCGAGTTTTAGTACAAAATCCTTGTGTCGAAAAGGGCGTTTCACCGCATAGTTCGAACAAGACGAGTTTGGCAAGGATTCACGTCCGAGCTGTCTCAACTATCGTGAGAAGATAAGTAGATATCCGAGTCGTCCACAACCTATCGCCGAGAAGGAAGCCGTGGAACGCAACTTTCAAAGCAAGTCGAGTTGAGCGGATACACGATCTTCATCACCGCGCGCCCGCGTAAAGCCCACGCACAGCCCGCGCCCAGCGCAGCCCGCGCCCGCGCCCAGCGCAGCCCGCATGATGCAGAAGTGGCTAGGCAGCTCAAGAACGCCGCAAGCCGCATTTACCACGCACGCAAGAGGCTAGCATGGGAGACGGCAGAAATGCGCGCTGGCAAGGGACACGATGAACGCGGGCGTGGGTGAACATGACGCGCAGGCCGCGGTACTAGGAAGCGCACGTACGGAAAGCCCGCGCAACAGGGTAGCACGCGCGCGCGAGTCCTCATGCCTCGAGGCATGCGGTAAGGCGCGCGAAACTTCAGTCCCCGAGGAATGCGGCAACACGGGGGCACACGCGCACGAAGAGGCGGCATGACAGTAGCAGCGTACGCAACACGCCAGGCGGGCGTGCACGCGCGCGGAGAGGCGGCGCCCTAGTCCTTGAGGACTAGGGCAAGGGCCGGGGGCAGCGCGCGTATGAAAGGCCGAGTGAGGCGGTCGCGCAAGACAAGAGAGAGAGATACTTGGAGTGCAAGCCAAGCTAGTTGTTTCCATCTTGCATTATGAGATCTAGATTAATTAGGCTACTTAATATTTTATTGCTTTATTATTCCCCTAGGTAGATTAGGACTAGATATATTTTGTGCCTATATAAAGGCCCCTTCCCTATGTTATTTTTCATCATTCAAGAATTAAAAGAAATCCAGAACTTTTGTTCTTCCACTTTTCTTTAGATTTTCACCAAAATTCTATTGCAATTTTATTTGTTTCAATAGGCGCGGTTGTGGCTACAGAAACACTATCGGCGATTCAAGGCGCGGGTTAGAGGCTTATCGGCAATCGAAACACACTATCTTCATCATTGGTGCTTTCATTGAGAGGTGTTGATAGTGTGTTTTTTTCTACCCCATACCTTTTTCTTTTCCTTCCCTTTTTAATTCGTTCGATTAAAAAAAAAAAATCGTTCATCATCATATTCATCTTCAACCACGAGTCCGCAAAGCAAAGAGCGAAGAGAAAAAAGGAAAGTCGTGGCCAACAGAGAGATGAAGGATAAAATTAATAATCTCGATGTCCAATTCCGTGGCATGAGAAAAGCTATCGATACGTTGGGAGAAGGGCTCGATGATACGAAGACGACGGTGTAAGATCTGATGGAAACCGTGAATAGACGCTTTGACGAGATGGCACGCACAGTTCTCGCACGCCTGCCAC
Source organism: Striga hermonthica (assembly GCA_902706635.1). Classification (NCBI taxonomy): domain Eukaryota; kingdom Viridiplantae; phylum Streptophyta; class Magnoliopsida; order Lamiales; family Orobanchaceae; genus Striga; species Striga hermonthica. The sequence continues at coordinate 12,836,372 of CACSLK010027624.1, read as the reverse complement.
CGGCGTGGCAACGCGATCATGCATGACACGACGACCGCGAGCGGCCCGAAGGAGAGGATCGACGGCGCGAGGAGTATGAGCGCGAGGACGACTTCGACCGGCAGTCCCAGGCATCCATTTATCACGATCGACGTGCACCCGACAAGCCGCGCATCACGTTGTCCACATTCACGGGCAGCGATCCAGACGCATGGCTCAACAGGGTGATGAAATATTATGAGCTCAATGAAACTGACGGTCCAGATCGTGTAAGGTATGCAGCTTATTATCTCGACGGTGAAGCCAATGTATGGTGGCAATGGCTCACAAGGATCTACTGCAAGCGACAACAAATTATTACTTGGGATATCTCTGAAAGGGAGTTGCTTGTACGGTACGGTACATCGGACTACCATAACTACAACGAGGCTCTCACGCGCATACGGCAGACAGGCAACTTGCGCGAATACATCAGGGAGTTTGAACGGTTGGCATGCCGCGTACGTGATTGGCCCAAGGATGCATTGGTAGGAGCGTTTGTAGGTGGATTAAAATTCGATCTAGCTGCGGAGGTTCGTCTGGAGAGGCCAGATACCATGCACGTCGCTATGGAAGTTGCCCGACGACGCCATGATCACCTAGTCGCGACACGAAGGGGACAGGCAGATGCCCGATTCACCGACACGCATCGCGCAGGCTCGAGCCAAGCGATGACGAACGCGCGGCCGAACGTCAACGGCCGACCAGCAAGGCCAGTAGTTAGGCAACTGTCCCCCGAGGAAGTTAAGCGCTGACGTGAGAAGGGCCTATGTTTCAAATGCAAAGAAAAATTCACACTGGGCCATCAATGTAAGCAAGCTTTCGTGATAGAAGTTGCTAATTCTGATGAGGAGGAATCAGAGGTCGAGGAAGAACAACACGAGGATGAGGTTGAAGTGCCCGAAGAGGAAGCAGAGATATCGATGCATGCAATGGCAGGGATCCGGGGGCCTCGGACGATGCGATTGCCAGCCTGGGTCAAGGATCGTAGGGTGATGGTGCTCTTAGACAACAGGTCAGCACACAACTTCATTAATGCCGACTTGTCCCAGAAGCTAAATTTACCAACCACGAAGATTGAGCCTTTTGAAGTTCGAGTAGCCAATGGTGAAAGACTACAATATACTGAGTCATTCCGGAAGGTGCCAATCAAGTTCAACGGAGTTACTGTGAAGGCTGACCTCTATGTCTTACCTTTGGTTGGGCCATATGTTGTTCTGGGAGTTAGTGGCTCAAAGGGTTAGGCAAGGTGACTACCGACTATTGAACAGGAATTATGGAGTTCAATTATGGAGGTCGACAAGTCACTCTGAGTGCTGGCAACGAAAAAGGTACCAAGGAAGTAGGACTGAAGAGCATCGAAAGAGGTTGGAGAGGTGGAGGCCAAATCTTTGCAGTAGTAGTCGAGAACACGGAGGCGCACATAAACCAGGACGAGCAACAACAAGGTGATGTGCGCGAGCTTCTCGAAGAGTTTGAAGGAGTACTGGGCGAGCCTAAGGGACTACCGCCACACCGAGAGTTCGATCATCGCATACCCCTGATTAATGAGCAGCATGCCATACACGTCCACCCTTATAGGTACGCTAACTTTCAGAAAACTGAGATCAAACGGAAAGTGGCCGAGATGCTAGAGTCAGGATTAATCCAGCATAGCAAGAGTCCGTTTTCTTCTCCAATACTGTTAGCTAAAAAGAAGGATGGCACGTGGAGGTTCTGTATTGACTATCGGGCGCTGAATGCCGCGACTATCAAGGACCGATTTCCTATTCCGAGTGTCGACGATATGCTCGATGAGTTAGCTGGGTCACGCTATTTCTCAAAGCTCGACTTGAGAGCTGGTTATCATTAGATTCGACTCCACAAAACGGATATCCCGAAAACAGCATTTCATACATACCAGGGGCATTATGAGTATTTGGTGATGCCATTCGGACTGTGCAACGCCCCATCTACTTTTCAGTTCGCTATGAATTCCATCTTCAAAGAGTACCTCCGTAAGTTTGTTCTAGTATTCTTTGATGATATCTTGATATATTCAAAGTCGTGGGCTGAGCATCTTGAGCACTTGAGAGTTGTGCTCGAAATCTTGGAGGCCAACTCATTTCACATCAAGCCATCTAAGTGTTCTTTCGGGCAGAAGATGGTTGAGTATCTAGGGCATTTCATATCCCACGAGGGCGTGAAGGTTGATCCACGAAAGATTGAGGCTTTGGTCGACTGGCCTAAGCCGTCAAGTCTCACACAGTTGAGAGGATTTCTAGGACTTACGGGCTACTACAGAAAGTTTGTGAAGGATTATGGAACCATCGCCAAGCCATTGACAGAGATGACTAAGAAAGGCGGGTTCACCTGAACCGAAGCTAGCGAGGAGGCGTTTGGGAAACTGAAATACGCCATGACTACAATGCCAGTACTCGCCATGCCAAGGTTTAATGTCTTGTTCGAGGTACACACAGATACGAGTGCATTGGGATTGGAGCTGTGCTAGTGCAAGAAGGACGACCCTTAGCCTATCTCAGCAAGACACTAGGCACGACTCGACTAGGTTTATCTGTGTACATAAAAGAGATGCTAGCAGTTGTCGAGGCTGTAAGGTGCTGGAGGCCTTACCTATTGGGACGACGCTTTCGGATTGTGACCGACCAGCAGCCGCTCAAGCATCTACTCGAGCAAAGGATTGTTACCCCCTAGCAGCAGAAGTTCGTGTAAAAACTTATGGGATTTGACTTTGAGTTAGTCTACCGGCCAGGCCGACAGAATGCAGTAGCTGATGCACTATCCAGACGGACCGATGTAGCTGAGCTTAATGTTATCACTGGACCGGCTTGGACTATTTGGGAAGAAGTCGGGAAGGCGCAAGAGGAGGACACTTTTTGCCAGGAGTTGCGCCAAGCGATCGAAGCGGGTAAAGCGATTGCTGTTGATTATGAGTTGCACAAAGGTCTGCTTCTACACCGAGGCCGAGTATTCGTTCCCGACAAAAGGCAGTTACGCGAGCAGATCATGCAGCACTTCCACGATTCTAAGATTGGAGGCCACTCGGGTATCTACCGCACATGGATGAGAATAGCCAATACCTTCTTTTGGCCAGGACAGCAGAATACGGTTCGAGATTACATAGCACGGTGTGACGACTGTCAGCTCACTAAGGCTGATTCGCGACGACCAGTCGGCTTACTACAGCCCCTACCAGTACCCGATGCAGTTTGAGAAGACATCACTATGGATTTCATCGAAGGGTTGCCAAGTTCTAATGGATTCAATGGTGTAATGGTCGTAGTGGATCAACTTACAAAGTATGCCCACTTCATACCCATCACTCATCCTTACACTGCAAAGTCGATTGCCAGACTATTCGTGGAGTATGTGATGAAACTGCACGGAGCACCACGGTCTATCATCTCCGACCGAGACTGGATTTTTATGAGCAGCTTTTGGTCTGAATTCTTTAAGTTGCAAGGGACCAAGTTATCTATGAGCTCAACCTACCACTCACAGACGGACGGACAAACTGAGGTAACCAACCTAACCCTTGAGCAGTACTTAAGGTGCTATGTCCATCAATTTCCAAAGAGGTGGGAAAACTTTTTGCCATAGGCTGAGTACTGGTACAACACCACGTATCACGAGTCGACCAAGATGACACCATTCGAGTTGGTGTACGGACGTAAACCCACGACACTGATCAACTATTCAGAAGGGAGTACAGTCAACGACGAGGTTGGTCGAGAACTCGAGGAGCGAGATATGATGTTGCGAGAATTAAAGAAAAATCTCGAAGGCTCAATTAACCGTACCAAAGCCTTCGCAGATGGAAAGAGACGTGAGGAAAACTTTGTACTGGGAGAGTATGTTAATCTAAAGCTACGACCATTCAGACAGCGCACAACAGCACAAAGGGCAGCAACTAAGCTGGGAGTTCGCTATTACGGTCCTTATCAGATTCTGAAGCGCATTGGTCAGGTAGCTTATCGTCTAGAACTACCGAAAAGTTCGCAGATCCCCCCGGTTATACACGTTTTGCAACTCAAGAGAAGCTTAGGAGAAGCACAGGAGTATTGTGAGGATTTACCAGCAACCACAACTGATGGTAGAGTTATTGTACGACCAAAACGAGCGATTGAGTATCGCAAGGTAAGGAAAGCAGGGCGCTATCGTTGGGAAGTACTAGTTGATTGGGAAGAGTTGCCACATGAAGAGGCCACATGGGAAGATCTTGATGAGATGCGCGATCAGTTCCCGAATTTCATCCTTGAGGACAAAGAAGCACTTGAAGGGGATGGGAATGATGCGGAAGTGGCTAGGCAGCTCAAGAACGCCGCAAGTCGCGCTTACCACGCACGCAAGAGACTAGCACAGGAGACGCCAGAAATGCGCGCACTGGAGAGTAGTGCGCGCGGAACAAGCGAAGATAGCCAGCGGACGGATGTACGGGCGATAGGTGAGGGCGTTGGCGAAGCGCGCGGCAGCAGTACACGCGCAACGGACGCACATCGCGCGCAGGCAAGGGACACGATGGACGCGGGCGTGGGTGAACAGGACGCGCGGGCCGCGGTACTAGGAAGCGCGCATGCGAAAAGCCCGCACAACGGGGTAGCATGCGTGCGCGAGTACTCATGCCTCGAGGCATGCGGTAAGGCGCGCGAGACTTCAGTCCTCGAAGAATGCGGCAACACGACGGCACACGCGCACGAAGAGGCGGCGGGACAGCAGCAGCGTGCGCAACACGCCAGGCGGGCGTGCACGCGCGCGGAGAGGCGGCGCCCTAGTCCTTGAGGACTAGGGCAGGGGCCGGGGGCGGCGCACGTATGAAAGTCCGAGTGAGGCGGTCGCGCAAGACAAGAGAGAGAGATACTTGGAGTGCAAGCCAAGCTAGTTGTTTCCATCTTGCATTATGAGATCTAGATTAATTAGGCTACTTAATATTTTATTGCTTTATATTCCCTAGGTAGATTAAGACTAGATATATTTTGTGCCTATATAAAGGCCCCTTCCCTATGTTATTTTTCATCATTCAAGAATAAATAGTAATCCAGAACTTTTGTTCTTCCACTTTGCTTTAGATTTTCACCAAAATTCTATTGCAATTTTATTCGTTTCAATAGGCGCGGTTGTGGCTAGAGAAACACTATCGACGATTCAAGGCGCGGGTTAGCGGCTTATCGGCAATCAAAACACACGATCTTCATCACCGCACCCAGTGCAGCCCGCGCCCGCGCCCAGGCCCGCGCGCAGCCCAGCGCGCCCAGCGCCCCATATGGTAAGTAGGGCATTTCCAGCCCTATTTAACCCCTTCTTTTCCCCTCCCCAAACCTCTAAAACCCTCCCTCTCACTCTCCATCAGCCGCCACCCTATTCTCCCTCTCCACTTCCGATCGCCGCCTCCACCGCACACCCCAGCGACCAACGAGCAAGGACCATGACCAACCCTTGAACCCCCACCCCTGTTCGAGTATCCCCATGCCAGAAAGGAGCAGCCCACCTCTGTCCAAGGTGATCCCATCCTTCGGTGAGCCGAGCCCCTGTCGCCGAGCCAACCCGCGCACGCCTTCAAGCCTTCGAACCCCTTTCCCTTGTGCTTTTTAGTGCAAGGACCATGAGAAAGGTACTTGATGGCTGTACCTTCTTATTTTAATGTGTTTTGAGTTGTTTCATCTTGGTTTAAATCGGATTTGCCTTGGAATGTTTGAATAATGTGAAAATTATGCATGTTTGAAGGGATATTAGTGTGTTCTTAATGAACCCTAGTTAAAATCGTGTTAGGGCTGTGGATTATTGGAAAATTTGAAGTCTTTGGCCTCATGGTGAAGGCCTTAGACGTTGTTGTTGAGTAATTGGTCTTTTATACATTTTTGAATCGGGTATTGCTGCTGAACGTTTAAAAAATCATTATAAATTGTGTATTCGCCCGATTGCTGTGAAAATTGAACTGTATGACCCTCTAATAGTATTATATGTGTTGTAAATATTTCAAGTCGAAATGAGATCTGTAGCTATGTCAAATGTCGATTTGAAGTTCTGGACAGAAACTTTGAAAAATCATTAAAAATCGGATTCTTGGTGTTTTTCTGTGAATTTTGGTGAGTGTTATTAATCTGATGTTATGTGTGTGGTGTCCAAATTTCGTTGAAATCAAAGGATTGCCCGGTGAACTAGAAAGTTTAGATTTTCATCGTCTTTTTGTAATAATTGGTTAGTCAAGTTAAACTGAAGAGTTGGGTCTGAAACTTTGTAAAAATATGCTTTTATGGGTCTATTTTAATGTGTAAAAATTTCAAGTAAATTGGTCGAGTACTTTTTGAAATCAGTCGGTCCTATTTGAAGCCCTGCTTGTCTGCCGGACCCTGTGCACTGCTGCCAGACAGCCCCAGCGCACGCCAGCCAGTGCCCCAGCGCGATGCACAGCGCCCCAGCGCCCGCAGCACAGCGCCCCAGCGCCCGACCAGGCCGACACACCCGTGCGCGTCCCAACAGCACCCAACCATGCACGTCCGTGCCAGCGAGTAGCACGGGGCCCGACCCAAGCCTTCCCTATAATTTTCCCGAACCCTTGTGTGTGCCTTTGACCTGTTTGACTTTGTTTTGCGTGCTAAGTCTATGTGTGGTGTCTATATGCTTTTTGGTCAAGTCTAAGTGTAGGATCCAAGTGTTCCAATGTCCACGGAACTTCACGAACCACTTGGTTGAATCAAGTTCGACCAATGTATGCTTGTGATTGTTCTCTAAGGTCAAATAGGTATTGATCTTAGTATAAAATTGTTGTAGGTGTTTGACGAGCCGTGCTCGCTGCCTACTCCCGATTGTGTGCCATTTTCCTTTGCTGTACCAGGTGGGTTTACTTATAAAATTGTCTATGCCATACGTGTTGTTTATTTTTTAGTTGGTATGACCACTATATGAATGTAACCATGTGGCCTACCGATGTGAGCTGTTACGGCCGTCGGTACGGTCGTCCCCGTCGAGTTACGGTACGGTTGCCCTTGCGAGGCAAGTCTCCTTAAGAGCTAATGAAAGGCCGTGTCCGTTACAGTGGCACGCACTCCCGTCGTTAGGGTTTATGCATCCCCTTTCCGCGGCTAATGATAGATGTGCACATGAGTGAGTTATTGTTGTGATTATTAGGAGATGAGACCTGATGAGGATTGATTTTTATTCATGCTGCGACCATACCATCTTTACATGTTATTATGTGCATAGTAGTGAGCACTACTTTATCATTTATGCTCATTCCCACCTGCTCTTCACGGATGCAGGTTAAGCAGTGGCCGGGTGACGGGACAAAGGGCGAGTGGTGGTTTATTTATTGTTTCGTTTTGCTTCTGCTTTAATAATATGATTGCTATGAACCTTTCTATGAGTTGGACATGTGAAAACTGTTTTCGAACTATGTTATGTTTGATGTTCGGGAATATTTTGAAAAACCTTTTTTCGAACCTTGAATAATCATGGTGTTGATTTATGAAGTTACAATTGTTCATGTTGGATATTATGTCGAGATGTGATTCAGGTTAATGAAAACCTTGTAAAAATCAGGTTTATGAGTCCCCGTGGGTCCAGATAAGACTTGGACTAAGTAAAGATGTGTTGGGTAATGCCCTTGATTTCGAAAATGGATTCGAAAAATTTGTTCTAAATTTTAGAAAGTCTTGAATTTTTTTAAAATCAAAGTGGGGTGTTACAGTTTGGTATCAGAGCCAGTCTGCGTTTCTGTAGACTGGTTTATATGTGAGTATGTGTTTAGACCTTGTAATATGACCACTCGTCTCCGTCACTCCGTGCTGCTTAAGGTATGTTTTATATAAGTATCAATGAAAATACTTACAATGTGAATTGTGATTTTTCATGAGTAGCAATGAAACTACTTGTGATGTTTTGCACGAGTAGCAATGAAACTACTTGTGATGTTTTACATGAGTAGCAATGAAACTACTTATGAGGTTTTGCATGAGTAGCAATGAGACTACTCATGAAGTGATATATATGTTGTTTTGGGGCTTAGGAAATCTATCCACCTCAGGTTATGTGAACTCCAGTGTTTTACATTGAACTCTAGTGATATAGAGTTAAGTTCGGACTCTAGAGATTCTTAGTTGTGAGTTTCAGTATATTATTATTGAGATAAGTGTTGTTATAGGATTTTCTCGTTATAAGATTCGTTCAGTGTCCTTAGAGTAAGACCATTAGTGACCCATCTCAAAAGAGAAAGGTTAAGTACCGAGTGAACCTCTAGTGTATGAGTGCACTCGGGGAATTAGAACCTCAGTCGTCGTGGACCGGGAGTATCATTTAGATGCCACGAAGTGGTTACTAATCGACCCCCGTAGTTGGGAGAATCTAATGTGTATCACTGTCGTAACTCTTGAGAGTGGCTAAGCCTCAAGAGGGATGATGGTTGATAATTCTCGTATGTTTGGTCAAGCGTAAGTCCTGAAGACTGATGCATAGATGAAAGACGACGACGTCATCCATAGGACGAGTGGATTGCTCCGACATCGCGTGAATATCTAGTGAGTTGGCTGCGAGGCACGCACTTGTAAAAGGTATGAATTTAAGCCTGATGTTGAGGCTCTATAAGACTCGAGATGTTGAAGTTGATGTTATGAAAAGCATTCTTATATGATTTAACTTGACGATTATTGCACGACTGGGATTATTTAAAACATGTTATGTGGTGACCGTATGAGTTCATGTGAATTTGTGTTAAAAATTATGTTAGGGCTGACTCTCTTATATTGTATATGCGCATACATGAGGTGTATATTGTGATTACATGTGACCCCTGATGCTCTGCACATGAAATTATGTTTTTGTGCTAAAAATCGTATGAGAACTTCTCGTTATAACCTCTGTTTGTGCTCAGATTATCGTGACCTAAAAGCTGTTTTCTGGTTAAGAGGTCTTCATAAAATTTGTAGTGCTTTGAGTTAGGTTTCTGTGAGTTTTGAAATTTCATGATTCGAAGTTGAATTGAATTTATTATGAATTTTTGAAGTTGTAACTGCGAGCATTTTTTTGAAATTCCAGGCAGAATTATGAAGCATGATGTTGGGTTGTTTTTTACAATTTTAATGTGACTATGTGGAAATATAATCAACATAAAACTTGTAGTACATGTTATAAGCTTTCTTATGGAGTTGAAATCATGTCAGTTGGGGTTCTGATTGATTTTATATGAATTTTCAAAGATGGAATTATGCCCAGAATTTTTGAAATAGTGGCAGTGTATATGACTGAAATGTATGTTCTGAAACGGGGCCTTTAACGTGATTATTCTTAACAATGCTTTTCTTGAAACTTGTAGCTTTTCTAGTATAGTTTCTGTAATTTTGAGTTTGTTTGAATTAGAGTGTTATAACATGAGATATCGTTGTTTTAGTGAACTGCTGCAAATCTATAAATAGTTTCGTTGGCAGATTTCTTGACCTAAATGTTTTATGCTGACACTCGGTTTTAAAGTTATTATTGGCTTAAGTGATCAACATGAAAGTTGTAGATAATTGAATTAGCTATCTTGGAGTTTTCGAATTTTAGTAATATCATGTCTGTAGCTTCGGTTATTGTGTATACACTGAGAACCTATCAAGCTGTATGTCTTCATTTATCCACTGCACCTATGTTTGGTATGTTTACTGTATTATGTGCATATCAATGATTTTATCTGCCTGAGTGTTCTTCATGAAAGTGATAGAGGCCTGAGTTAGGGATATTTTTAAAGTGGTTTCATCATGATACGATATCTAGACTGAAAGCTACATGCATTTTAAATTCATCACGCATGCTGGAAATTGGTGCAAGTTCATGTTTAGGTTTCCAAATTGAGTTATGAATTTCAAAATTAGCTTTTCGTCAATTTTCATGTATATGCGCCCTATGTGACTTAATGTGATTAGTATTATAATGTTAGCTGGAAACACTTGCGAGAGAAGCTTTACGCTAGACCTCGAAGTGTGAAAGCTATAGGCTGTGTATGGGGATGAACTCGTTTAGGACTACCGGCACGATTAGCTGCCAGAGGAAAAGCTATTGTGACGGCCGACATTGTTGGTCGGAAGAGTCAAATGAACTAACCATGCTATTGTTCAGCGTTGACCGCCGAGTTAGGAATGTTCCTGGCATTGATGCCAATGTTCGATCCCTTTTGGGAAAATTGTTGTTGTCAAACCCACACCTTTGTAGTTTCGAGTCTTGTGGAGAAACCCTTTGTCCTATCGGAGTACTTAGGAAGTTTTAAAACCCAAAAACTGAATTTTTGGAATGCACCACGAACCGAGTGTCGAACCTGACTGGGTGTAACCACGCAAAGTGGTGGCCGAGCCCGCACGCCCGTGCTGTGAGACGTGAGGCCAACTGCAGTGGCCGACCGTTGACTCGCACGAGAGCTGCCGCCGCCATCACCGAACGCACGAACTCCCCAGGTCAGTGTGTACGGCAAAACCTTGACCTTGTAGCTGGTGTCCGGGTGGGTACACGCACGCATCCCAGCGCCCCGCATATACAGCGCCAGCGTGTGTGTCACCTCTCGGATGATAGTGCATTAAACCCAGTCCGACCTTGTTCTTTTAGAGGTCTTTGAACCAGATTTTTGGTCAAAGTGTATGTTGATATTTTGATTCGTTGTGTGAATTCCCTAATCAACGACCCTCGATGTGTGAGGTTGGTCGATTAGTTTCCTTTGCCACATGTGAGATTTTCTCGACGTGGCGAGATAGTAGTTCCGTATTAATATGGGGCGGAGCCTTGAGTCTCGACTGAAGACCGACTCAGTGGAAGGAATTCGTTATTGAGTATCTAACCTTTATTTCCTAAACCACATACGAGATGTTGTTCGTGTCGGCGAGGAGAGAGTCTTTATCAGTGGTATCAAACAGAACCGTGTGTTCTAAATGTACCAGATTTGAGAATAAGTGATGATTGTCGGTCCTATCATGAGTTCTCGACCAAGTCAATAGCTTAGCCTGATGGTTGGCTCCACCACTGGGACTTGTGAGCATGCATGCCACGTCCTAGCCTCGTGATGGAGGGAATGTGTGCGTGATCTCGAGGTATAATGTGTATTGTGACGAGCTGCGTGTTAGGCAGAACCCTACCTGTATGGAGGTACCAGTGACCTGTTGGGACCGAAGGTCCATCAGGGAAAGACCGGGAGGGGTACTCGCCGACATCCAGTGAGTGTATTCAAGTTGAGGGCGAGACTATTGTTGTAGGGAGAGACCGAGATTCGGAGGGAGTACCTGAACCTCACATTTGATGTCCCTTCTTGCACTATCTTTACCTCCTAGTTGTTTTGTTTTCGAATTCCGAGGACAAAATTCTTTATAAGGTGGGTAGACTGTAACGCCCCGTTTGATTATGAATTATTATTATTATTATTATTATTATTATTATTATTATTATTATTATTATTATTATTACTATTATTATTATTATCAAATTAATTTTCTTTTTGCCTAATTGTTTAAATTAATTGATTTTGGAGTATTTATTATTATTCTAATATTTTGCTCGTTCGAGCCATCATATAATATTGTCCTAAAAGATGATATAATGCCCCGTTCGATTTAATTTGATTAAGTCGGTCAGAAGTTCAATTTAAATCGGACTAAAGATCGATTTATATTTCGCGTATTGACCAAACTGAGCCAGAGTCAAACCGGGATCAAACCGGACACTTAGAAATAATTTCCAAGTCATTTGGCCATAAGAAGCATGCCAGGCCCGCGCAGCCCGCGTGATACGGAAGTGGTCATCAACCCAGGCGAGTCCGAAGATGAGGATGGCGACGACCTCAACATATGGCTGGAAAACATGCTAGAGGAGCCGTCAAGCCCGATATATCGACCTTCATGCAAAAGGGACTGGCCGAGAGGATGTGGTCCACAGTCCAAGCTAAAGCCTAAGAAGCGCAAGACCAAGCGAGCCCGAAGGAAACGTAAGGCAAAGGCTAAGGAATCACGTTGTTGGTGTAAGCGTTGTGCTAGAAAAAGGCGAGCAAGGAAGAAGGAGGCTAGAAGGCGGGGTTTGCGATGGGTTGAAGATGGGTGGTGGATACCGGCGGTAGATTGTGTTAGGTTGAAAGGTTGGGACCCATGGCCCGAGCTGACAAAAACGAGCGGCAACAAAGAGGATGACTATGATCGGCCAATAGGCGAATGGCACGCATCGGCCCATGATGCGCGCGGTTGGACGAAGCAGGATACACGAAGATGCGCAATAGGCAATTGTAGCGCAGGCATTGGCTGGGACGCGCGGGCGTTGGCCAGCTGGGGCGAGGTGAGCGATGAGCGCGCGAGTACCAGCGATGCGGGCGGGAATAGTGTCCTTGTGGGCATAGGAATGCTGGGCGAAGGTGCGCACGCGCAGGATGCGAACAATGAACGTGAGGAGGGCACGATAATACGCGAGTGCGGGGCATGCGAGCAAAGCCCAATCCGCAAGGGCATAGGATTGGCGGCGTGTGCGCAGGTGGCAGCGACGCGCGCACGGACAGCGGGCATAGCGGACGATGCGTGGGAGTCAAGCGCGCGGGTTATCGCGCGCGACAAGGAGTAACGGCCGAAGGGCGGCGCACGCAAGGCGGTGGTCTTGGGCATGCAAGTAACTTGGAGTTCAAGCTACTTGGAGTGCAAGTCAAGACATTAGGAATTTTAGTAATGTTAGGATTTTGTTTCCATGTTGCTTTTATTTATTAGTAGTAGAAGATATTAGGAGATTTACTAGCATTAGGATTTATTTTATTGCTTCAATTAATGATTTAAGAGATCTAGTTTGATTATGCTTAGATTTATTTTATGCACCTATAAATAGGCATGATCCCTCATTGTTTTTAAGAGGTCTTGGATTTGATGAAATAGAAAAGAAGGTTTGTTCGAACCGTGTGTTAGGATTCGTGAGAGTTCGATCATACAAATCGAATTGGTGAGGCTAAGACCCGAGCCAGTTCAAAATCGAGTGAGCGAGGCTAATTACCGAGTGAACTCAAGTATCGTGAGAGAGTTAGGCTAATAACCGAGTCGATCACACCTATCGTCGAGAGCAAGACCGTGGCGAAGTTGTGTTCGAGACAAACGAGTGGAACGAAACACACGATCCTTCATCATTGGTGCTTTCATTGAGAGTGATCGATTGTGTGTTACGTTAAACTTTTTCTATCCCATTCTTTTTCTTTTGGTCCGATTTTTTGTTCCTTCTTGTCCGAATTTTTTCGAATTTTTCTCCAAATTTTCTAAAAATTTTCGTGGGTCTTACAAAAAAAAGTGTCATCTAGTCTTTTGTTATTTTTTTCCTCCCTTTGGTTCGAATTTTTCGAATTTCTTTCTTCTTTTTTTCGAAAATTTTCGAATTGTATCAAAAAAAAAAAGTGACATCTAGTCTTTTATTATTTTTTCCTCCCTTTGGTTCGAATTTTTTGAATTTCTTTTTTCTTTTTTTTCAATAATTTTTAGAGTAAAAAAAAATGTCTTATGTGCCGATGGACGAGATGGATTGGGAATATCTCGAATTATTGGAAAGTTTGGAAAGGGAACTCACCACATGGGAAAGCACGTATCTAGACGAACTCCATGAACAAAGAAATCTAGAAGAATACGAGTGACAACTCGTAGAGGCCCGAGGAGCAAGAGAGGGTGAAGTCCAAAACAATGAAGATGATGGTGCGCTAAACTTTCTAATCCTTGAGGACAAGGAAAGTCTTAAAGAGAAGGGGAATGATACAGAAGTGGTCATCAACTCAGGCGAGTCCGAAGATGAGGATGGCGACGACCTCAACATATGGCTGGAAAACATGCTAGAGGAGCTGTCAAGCCCGATATATCGACCTTCATGCAAAAGGGACTAGCCGAGAGGATGTGGTCCACAGTCCAAGCTAAAGCCTAAGAAGCGCAAGACCAAGCGAGCCTGAAAGAAACGTAAGGCAAAGGCTAAGGAATCACGTTGTTGGTGCAAGTCTTGTGCTAGAAAAAAGCGAGAAAGGAAGAAGGAGGCTAGAAGGCGGGGTTTGCGATGGGTTGAAGATGGGTGGTGGATACCAGCGGTAGATTGCGTTAGGTTGAAAGGTTGGGACCCATGGCCCGAGCCGACGGAAACGAGCGACAACAAAGAGGACGACTATGATCGGCTAATAGGCGAATGGCACGCATCGGCACATGATGCGCGCGGTTGGACGGAGCAGGATACACAAAGAAGCGCGATAGGCGATTGTAGCGCAGGCATTGGCTGGGACGCGCGGGCGTTAGCCAGCTGGGGTGAGGTGCGCGATGAGCGTGCGAGTACCAGTGATGCGGGCAGGAATAGTGTCCTTGTAGGCATAGAAATGCTGGGCGAAGGTGCGCACGCGCAGGATGCGAATGACGGACGTGGGGAGGGCACGATAATGCGCAAGTGCGGGGCATGCCAGCAAAGCCCAATCCGCAAGGGCATAGGATTGGCGGCTGGCGTGTGCGCAGGTGGCAGCGACGCGCGTGACACGTCGCGCGCACGGACAGCGGGCGTAGCAGACGATGTGTGGGAGTCAAGCGCGCGGGTTACCGCGCGCGACAAGGAGTAACGGCCGAAGGGCGGCGCACGCAAGGCGGTGGTCTTGGGCGTGCAATTAACTTGGAGTTCAAGCTACTTGGAGTGCAAGTCAAGACATTAGGAATTTTAGTAATGTTAGGATATTGTTTCCATGTTGCTTTTATTTATTAGTAGTAGAAGATATTAGGAGATTTACTAGCATTAGGATTTATTTTATTGCTTTAATTAATAATTTAGAAGATCTAGTTATATTATGCTTGGATTTATTTTATACACCTATAAATAGGGATGATCCCTCATTGTTTTTAAGAGGTCTTGGATTTGATGAAATAGAAAAGAACGTTTGTTCAAACCGTGTGTTAGGATTCGTGAGAGTTCGATCATACAAATCGAATTGCTGAGGCTAAGACCCGAGCCAGTTCAAAATTGAGTGAGCGAGGCTAATTACCGAGTGAACTCAAGTATCGTAAGAGAGTTAGACTAATAACCGAGTCGATCACACCTATCGTCGAGAGAAAGACCGTGGCGAAGCTGTGTTCGAGACAAGCGAGTGGAACGAAACACACGATAATTCATCAACGCGCGCCCGCGTGCAGCCCGCGCACAGCCCGCGTGATACGGAAGTGGGTTTCGACCCCCAAAGATGAGAGGGTCCGAAGGCCGATACTATCCAAGGAGGCCAAGCAAAGGGCAGTAACAAGGCTTGCATGGCCTAGGAGACGTGCACGAGCCCGTATACGAGGGTGCCGACGTGGACGATGGCATAGGAGGACAAGCATGTAAGGGTCTACCACGATATGGAGGTCGGGTAAGAAGCTCGAGAACTTGAAGGCTAGGCAAAGCGACGCACAGGGGGAGGTTGTAGGGTGGATAGAGCGCAAGGGAGATTGTTGTGGACCGGTGGGTCAATACAGAGAAGGGTCGTGTGAGGTAGGCCCAACAGGCAAGCAAGGCCCATCGGGCGGGAAGTCCGCAATGGGCGAGGACTTCTGGGCGGTCGGCAGGAAGCGGACAGCGCTGGGCGCACGTAGGCGCGCAGTAGGCGAACGGAGCGCTAGGGCGCTGTGCGGGACGTGCGGGCCAGTGGACAGACGCAAGAATAGCGCGGGGTTATCGAGCGTGGGCAGCAGCCGCGCGGTTGACAAGGACGCGCAGGAGCAGGATAACCAGATGGGCGGGCGCGCGATGGGGCGCGATGATACGGAAGTGGTGATGGTCTCGATATTTGGCTAGAAAACATGTTGGAAGAGCCATCTAGTCCTATCTACCGGCCATCATGTGTAAGAGATTGACCGAAAGGATGTGGTCCACGAGATAAGCTAAAGCCTAAAATGCGCAAGACCAAACGAGCATGAAGGAAACACAAGGCAAAGGCAAAAGAAGAGAAGTGTTGGTGTAAGCCATGTGCAAGAAAGAGACGAGCATGGAAGATGGAGGCTCGAAGGAGAGGTAGGCAAAGAATGGAGGATGGTTGGATTTGGCGAGCTGGTGATTGTATTGGGTTGGATGGATGGGACCCATGGCCGTCCGGAGAGCTAAAGGAACCGGGCGAGAACTTGAAGTCGGATGGCGATAAGAGTGCGAGCACGGGCGAAGAACGCGCATCGTGCCGTGATGCGCGCAAGGGGTCGAAGGTTCGAGACGGTGCACGGGCGAGCGACGTCGAGATGCCGGACGTGAGCAAAGCACGATGGTGCGCATCGGACGAGTCGGCAACGGAGGATAGCGGCACGCGGGTGATATCGGGCGTACGCGGGAGCGTAGTAGGCGAGCAGGCCACGGGGACTATTGGGACGCGCAGTGCAGCGGGTGCACGGGGGTGCACGATAGAGGATTGGAGTGCGGGCGGTAGCCGGGACGCACGGGCATCACACGGAGAACGGATGGGGCACGAGGGGTGCACAAGTGAGCAGCACGCGGGCGCGCGACACAACGCGCGCGAGGAGATCGGCGAGGGCAGGGCGTGCGTGATGGCGCGCGAGTGGGACGACGTGGACGGAGACCTACGTGGGGAAGGATTAGGCGAGGAGGCATGGCGCATGGGTGAGGGAGACGTGCTGAACGATGGCGGCGTGGACTGGGGTCGCGCTGGGGCGCACGCGTGGGCGACGGACGAGGCGCGCGATGTCTCGCGCGCCGATGAGTAGGAAAGCCCGAAGGCGGCGCATAAGAGGCGGCCGAATAAGTTAGGGCAGCAACTTGGAGCATTTTAGTATTGCTTGGTGTGCAAGTCAAGCATTAGTATTTTGGTAATAGTAGGATTTTATTGCTTTCTAGTATTAGGATTCCTATTATTGCAAGATTTAGGAGATCTAGTTTATTTAGGCTTAGATTTATTTTATGCACCTATAAATACCCCATGTACTCTTCACAATTAATAGAGTTGAATGTTGAGTCTTGAATAGGTGAGCCAATTGTGAGGGGGAATTGTTGTTCTTACGTGTGTTTAAACAAGGCCGTTATTGCGTGTTTACATACAATGTCGGAGAGAAGGCCATTAGAGCGTCTTGAAGTCACGGTGTCTAGGAGAAGGCCGAAGTGCGTCTGTTAGATACACCTATCGTGGATAAACAAAGGCCCTAGTGCACGTTTATTCACAACCCATTTATATAGATAAAAACACGGTCCGTCATCACGCGAGTGGTGCGCAGGCGCGCTAAGCCTAGGTCGTGTAGGAACATGCGAAGGAGAGACGACGCATGGGCGAGCCGCGTGCGCAGTTGGCGACGCGTGCGGGATGGGCAAAGACCTAGGCCTAGTAGGCTTAGGCAAGACGGGCGACGCGCAAGCGGGCATGGTTCTTGACCAAGCAGGAGTAGGCGCGCTAGGCGACACGCGCGAGGCACAAGTCAAAACCGAGGTGACAAGCCTAATCCTCATAGGAATAGACAAGACGCGTATCCTAGACCCTGCAGGACTAGGAAAAGCAGCTGAGTGTCGGAACGCGCGTGAAGGATCGATGACGGGACTAATCCTCGAAAGATCAAGAAACGTAGCCGGGAGCATATTCCTAGTAGGAATAGACAAAGTGAATGTGGGCTCGAAGTCTGATCCTTCAAAGAATAGGAATAGCGTACACAAGGCGCGAGACCTTACTCCTCGAGGCAAGAGGATAGGCGGGCGTAGGAAGCACGACCCTAGTCCTCGAGGACTAAGGCAAGGAGGCGTGAGGCGGCGGGGAGCCCTATGCGGCGCAAGAAGAGAGAGAGAGAGAGAGAGGGAGAGGAGGTTAGGAGTCTTCTACTTGGAGTGCAAGACAAGACTACTTGGAGTGCAAGCCAAGGCATTAGATCCCCTAGCTATTTGGTTTCCTTATTCCATTTAACTCTTAATATTTTATTGCTTAATTAGTTCCCTAGGTAGATTAGGATTAGACATATTTTGTGCCTATATAAAGGGCCCTTCCCTATGTTATTTTTCATCATTCAAGAATTAATAGAAATCCAGAACTTTTGTTCTTCCACCTTGCTTTAGTCTTTCACCAAAACACTATCGCAATTTTATTCTTTTCAATAGGCGCGGTTGTGGCTAGAGAAACACTATCGGCGATTCAAGGCGCGGGTTAGCGGCTTATCGGCAATCAAAACACACGATCCTCATCATTGGTGCTTTCATTGAGAGGTGTTAGATCGTGTGTTTTTCTTCTAGCCCATTCCCTTTCTTTTTCTTTTCTTATTTTTCGTCCCCCACCTTATTAAAATATATATATATATATATATATATATATATATATATCATCATAACCACGAGTCCTAGAAGCAAAGAGGAGAAAGCCATGGCCAACAAGGAGATGAAGGACAAGATCGATAATCTCGACATTCAAGTCCGAAGTATGAGAAAAGTTATGGAAGGAAGGCTTGTATCACTCGATGAAGGTCAAAAAATACCAATGCGGCGGTGGAGCGACTCGAGCACCGCCTGGACGAGGTGCTGCTGTAACACCCCGCCTTATCGTAAAATCAGAGTGCGAAAATTTCGCAATGTTATTTAAAAATAAAATCTTTTACTTTGCGAAAACTGATTCGGGGTGCTACCGTA
>CACSLK010027624.1:12718965-12746963 GCA_902706635.1 Striga hermonthica | reverse complement strand
GTTCGAACCGGCCGGACGTGTGTTAAGACGTCCGGTCCGGTCGGCCGGACACAACCGGTGCCGGGCGGTTTTTGTGGCCGGACGGTTTTTTTTTACCTCCGAGCTGGTCGACATCTTGCGGACACAAAAAATGAAAAGGACAAAATCGTCCAAGGGGGGCGGTGACTAGTAATAAGGGGGCGGTAAATAGTAATACCCATATTATATTAAACTCATTACAACTATAGGTACACTCTGCATCGCCACCCATTATTTTTGTATTTGTATTGTTTTTATAATACATGAACGATAAATACGATAATATAAAAACTCGAGTCATTGGCTTTCTTAAGCCATTTCCATACTAAAAAGAGCTATGCGTTGTTTTTATAGTACATATTATGAATTTTAATAATATGTCACTGAACTATTAGTGTTATACACTAAAAGCTTGTCTTTGGATGATATTACACTTTCACCCTTTATGAATTAGAAACATGTTAGTTTAAACAAAGTCTACGTTCTGTTGTTTTGCATTAGATATGGTGGGTCGTCATCGGGCGAACCAAAGATCACTCTAGCAGTTACTCACGAAATAAGAATTAATGGTTCATAACCTAGATGGACATGAACACCCCATCAGAACTATTGTAGTGTCAACTGCACAGTTTGTCTTGGCTGATTAGTTACACTAATACATTTTATGTATTGAACAGGATCCCAGAGAGGGGCAATTCTTTTTATACTGATCGTCGTAAACGAACTAGGTCTTGGTTAATTATTGCATACTCTTAACCCATAAGATATTAAACAAGCATATATGTGTAGTAATTATTACTTTGATTCACATGGATGAGGCTTAGTGAACTGGGCCAATAGACCCTCTGTCTTGGGTAATATTGCTACATGTAGGATGTGATGTTATGATATTTACGGTCACCATGTACGTTAGTTTGATGATGTCCCTGGAGTGAGTTTATGAAGGATTATTATGTTAAACCCTACAGGTGGATTAAATTCTGGCATAGTAAGAATATTATGAGCGAGCGCTAGCTTCAGTGAAATAATAATGAATTAATTAATTCTTGATTGTCAGTGATCCAATTAATTAATGGACATTATATCTTAAACATGAGAAGTAATTATTATTGAAGTCTTAATTATAAATTGGGCTAGAAAAAGGGAGTGCAATAATATTATGTTGGTGTCCTATTTAATATTATTTTATTAATTAGAATAAGTTGGCTGACCCACAAGTATTTTAATTAATTAAGGAGACATTCTCATAATCTCCTAAGGATCCCTACTGTAGCTTTATATATACATCATTAAGCTCATGGGAAGAGAACACAAGATTCATAATCTCGTTCCACACGCCCCGTGCCCCTCTCTCTCTCTCTCTCAGTTCTCATTCTAGCATTATCTTCTTCTTGTTTTTCCACCGGTACAAGGAGAAGAGGATGTAAGAGATATGCAGTAAAAGATCAATAGGTGTTCGAGAGTTGATTTTCTTTTACTGCAATCGACGATCCACGAGCCCGAGCCTGAGCCCGAGCCCGAGGACCGTCGACAATCGCTGCAGGACCAGCCGGACTGAAGTCGTGACCAGCCGGAGCACTGTCGGACCGATCGCGACCCGCCCAGCACGCCGCGACACCCAGACCCTGAACGCTCAGTCCACGATGCACCATCGACAGCCCGCAATGCGCCAGCCGCGACCTACGCGCCTCCGTGGACAACTCCCAGCGAGCCCGACATTCTATCCACGCGATCCGATTGTGAGACCGATGTTCCGTTCGTGTGATTGTACGGCCATTTGGAAGATCAGCCAGATCGCCAAAAATTTTAAGTCGTAAGTTCTCTATGCAAACCTTTAGATCCGCTGCGCATAGGTTTACATTTCGTTATTGAATTTGTGATTTGTACATAACGAGATCCTCATAGATCCCAACAAGTGGTATCAGAGCACTTGGTTTAATTTGTTTTGTACAAGTTCAAATTTTTACCGCTTTATTTGACAAGATGTGTTCAAACGCAGCCATATATTAGATTATATTCGCATAACTCTGTTTTGCAAGAATTAGTTTAATCCACTATTATGGCCGACTATGTGTTTGATGAATGTTGTTGAATGTGATGTATGGGTATTAAATTTGTTTTTAAAGTCTCGGACGAGTCAAGAAACTTGATGGATGAATGTTTGTAATAATTATTCACTCGGGGGTTGACCGAGTAGATTTAATTATTTCGTTTAGAAGAACATGTACATCCATTCGTTGGATCTAGGATCGGATTATGTAATTTTTTAAATTATATTTTTCGTGTTGTAATCGTGGATTAATTGTCGGAATATTACAAGAGATCAACGAGCCTATGTAATCCAACCGGACCGAAGCCCGGAGGAACACGCGCGAAACGCGCGAGATTAAAAAAAATTATTCGCCGCCGGCGATTTCCGACCACCGTCGGGCGGCGGCGGCGGGCTCAAGGCGGTGGAGAGGTTTTTCTTGGTGAGCAAGCAGTACGATATCTACAAGGATTCTACTACAGTGGGAGTTCGAGTTGAACAGGGAAAGAATATACAAGGTTTCCTTGTTTATGGAAACTCAATATTTAATGGCCATAATAGTGGATTTATTTATTTATTTATTTAAATTCATTATGCCATTAATTATTTATTTTTTTATGCATGTTAATTAATTATTGTATTTGCCTGGAATTAATTTAGAACTAGTATTTGATCTTGTGCATCTGCACAGATATAAAATACGTTTTTATTTGTATTTATTAATTAGACATGTACTTCTATCATATAAAAATTATTACTTTTTCTTAAGTTATTTTTATCATTCAAAATTAATTGAGATTTAAATTTTATTTTAACCATGCAACGTTTACCTTAGAAACATGAATAAAATAATTTGTATATTTGTGGCATATATTAAGAAAATTAACATAAACAAAAAAAAATATTGGTGTTTCTGATTTTTAGAAAAAAAAAATGTGCCAATCATATTTTTCTCCCAACAATAAAACCAAATATATCGGTTACAACTATGAATGTGCCAATAAACTTTAAGTTCCAACATTAGCTGTTACACATTTGAATGTTTTGCTACCAAATTTAGAATTAATTTAGTAACTAATTTAAAAAATAAATACTAAAAATATATATATTAAGGTGTAACAGTTTTAACAGATTGGTGAGTAATTAATTAAAAAAAAATGTAACTCCTTTTGGAAGAAAATGAAAATAGATTTTATTAAATATTTTATTGAATGCATTAGCTAGTAATTATATATACATAGATTACATATATATTTATGCATGTTAATTAATTACTGCATTTACATAGGATTAATTTAGAATTGCATAAATATTTAAATAGTTAAAAATCCTCATTTAAATTATACTAAGTTTGAGAATGGATTTTAAATTAAAATTAATTGTAAAATTTCTAAGGCCACTATTCTTAATTTTTCGGTAAATCAATTAATTGCGGTATGGGCTCCCCCTCGGGCGACATCATTAAAATTAATTGAAGGTAATTATCAGGACGAATTTCTTAAGTTAGACGATTAGATGGATTCTTATGAGAGTACGGGCTTTCCCTCGGATGACGTATAATCAAATTCGTATGAACTTAGGAGAGAAATGAGATTCACTTAGAATGAGATTTATTTATAACCCCCCTTGGGGTTTCTGAATTTATTGCATGGCCAAATGGAGACCGGCTATTAATTTCGTTCCTCATGAATTTGATTTTGACTTATGGAAATTAATGGGCCTTTGAAAGACCTTCTCTTGCGAATGTTGAGTTATGTAAGGAAATTCTCGTATCATGCATTAACTCTCAGTGTTTTGAGATGTCGATTAATTTAAGTTAATATTGTTTTGAGGATGTCAATATTAGCAATTAAGTTCAGAAGGTGTTTAATCTATAAAATTATTTCATGTTTCTCAGGTTATATTAGTCGTTCAATCCGTTATCTATCATTCTAAAGAAAATCAACTTATTGGAACTAACTATACTGATTGGAAGAGGAACTTAGACATTGTGTTGACTGCTGAAGGTTATAAGTTTGCGATCACTAAGGTTTTCCCTCCATTGCCAACGGCTGATGCTCATGAGAAGGACAAAGAGGAGTTCGCTCGGTGGAAAAAGGCTGATGAGATGGCGATGTGTTACATTCTGGCATCTATGTCAAATATCCTTCAACATCAGCATCAGCCTAAGAACACTGCGGCAGATATACTCCTCAATCTCAGGAATCTGTTCGGACACCAGTCCAGGGCTGCAAGGCAAGAGGCTATGAGTGCTCTGATGGGCATGCGTATGGCCGAGGGCACACCCGTAAGGGAGCATTCCCTTAGGGTTATGTCGCTGCTCAACGAGCTTGAGTTATGGGAGGATCTATCGACGGGGAAACCCAGGTTGATATCATGCTCCAATCTCTGCCGAAGAGTTTTGATCAGTTCCGATTGAACTACACCACACACAAGATGCATATAGCTCTTCCAGAACTACTTGCAGAGCTTCAGTCGGTGGGGCCTTATTCACTCAGGCACCTCATGCGCTAGTCGCCGAGCAGGCTGGACCTTCCAGGCCTCACAAGGGTAGACAGAGAAAGATGTCTGCAGAAAAGACGAAGGTACAAGATGTTCCAGTTGCTCTGCAACCGGCCCCTCAGGAAGTGGCAAAGAAGCCGAAAGGTAGATGCCACAGATGCAATAAGTCAGGACACTTGAAGGTCGATTGCCCTCTCCTCAAGAAAGGTAACTCTCTCGTTAATGTCATAGAAAAATGTTTAGCGGTTGTATCTACCAGAACCTGGTGTGTAGATACTGGAGCCATTGATCATGTCTGCAACTCTTTGTAAGGGTTCCAGGAAACCAAGCGGCTTAGGTAGGGAGAGATCACCGTCTACATGGGCGATGCTACAGAAGTGGCAGCTGTGGAAGTGGGAGACGTTACTTTATCTTTTGATAGTAGTATTTTGGTTTTGAGATATTGCCTTTATGTTCCTAGTTTTAGAAAGAATCTTGTTTCAGTTTCTAAACTCGTTATGAATGGTTTTTCATTTACGTTTGATGATATGCTTATTATTCGTTATGGAAAGCGTTTCATATGTATATTCTTAAACCAAACTCGCCCACGCTGCAACAAACTGAAATGAATAATGTCACGACTAAATATAATAAGACAAGGAAATCTTCGAGAATGAATCAAGTATATCTTTAGCACCTTAGACTTGGACACATCAACCTTAGGAGGATTCAAAAGTTAGTGGCCAGTGGACTTCTCGGTACATTGGAAGAGCACTATCTAACTTGCAAAGCATGCCTAGAAGGTAAGATGACCAAGAGGCCATTTTCGGCAAAGGGGTATAGGAGCTAAGAAGTGCTAGGATTGACTCTTTATGATTTGTGTGATCCTATGTCGATCCAGGCTAGAGGAGTTTTCGAGTACTTTGTCTCTTTTATTGATGATTACTGGAGAATTGGGTACATTTATCTATTGCAACACAAGTCCGAATGCTTTGAGAAATTCAAGGAGTTTCGCGCAGTTGTGGAAAAGCTTCATGGTAAATGTATCAAGTCGCCTTGATCTGATTGAGGTGACGAATACCTCTTTGGAGAGTTCATGACATACTTATCAGAAGTTGGGATTGAATCCTGATTGACTGCACCTAGCACGCCCCAACAGAACGGGGTTGCAGAACAGAGAAATAGGACTCTTATGGAAATGGTTAGATCGATGATGAGTTATTCAAAGTTACCATATTTGTTCTGGAGATTAGCTTTGGAAACAACATCCTATATCTTGAACATGGTTCCTTCAAAGTCGGTTGAAACTACTCCTTATGAGATGTGGAAATGGCGTAAGCCCAGTTTCTCACAGTTTCGAGTATGAGGTAGTCTTGTTCACGTGTTAGTGCAAGAAGCTGGCAAGTTGGAGAAATGTTTGGAAGCACGAGTTTTTGTAGGTTGTCCCAAGGGAACGAAAGGTGGATTATTTTATAGTCCCGAGGATCAGAAGGTGATCGTTAGCGTGAAGGCTAGATTCTTGGAAGAAGACTATATTATGAATCACAAGCCCACTACTAGACTAGTCTTAGAGGAATTGAGGGGTGAGGTCGATAATTCCCCACCGAGTGCTCAAGTAGATACATCACATAATACTGTAACACGTCACACTGAGAGTGTACCAGTGCACACAGTACCTTTTTGTAGTGGGAGGGTTTCTCAGTTACCCTACTTGGAGAGTCTAAGGGCTCAGTACCAGGAAACCTAGAATCGGACCCAAGGACCTACAATGAGGCACTCCAAGATAAAGATGCAGATTCATGGAATGTTGCAATGAATGCTGAAATAGAGTCAATGGACGCTAATCAAGTCTGGGATCTTGTAGAACCACCCCATGGGGTACGACCCATTGGATGCAAGTGGATCTACAAGAGAAAGAGAGGATCGGATGGGAAGGTGCAAACCTACAAAGCTAGGCTGTTGCGAAAGGATATACCCAGATCGAGGGTATAGACTATGATGAGATTTTTTTGCCAGTAGCTATGTTTAAGTCCATTCGGATTCTCTTGGTTGTAGCCGCTCATCTGGATTATGAGGTCTGACAGATGGATGTCAAGATGACTTTCCTTAATAGGAACCTTGAGGAAGACATCTATACTCAACAACCAAATGGATTTATTGCTAAAGGTCGTGAGCATCTAGTGTGTAACATAAATCGTTCTATTTATGGACTGAAGCAAGCTTTGAGATCTTGGAACATTGGTTCGATAAGGTGATCCAATGGCACGAGTTCACTCAATGTCCAGATGAGCATTGTGTGTACAAAAAAATCAGTGGGAGCGTGGTGGTGTTTCTTGTGTTGTACGTAGATGACATACCTCTTATTGGAAACAGTAAGAAGGAGTTGTCAGACGTAAAGGTGTGGTTCTCTAAACAGTTTGATATGAAAGACTTAGGAGAAGCATGACACATTCTTGGTATTAGGGTCTTTGAGACGTAAGAAGAGAATGTTGTGCTTATCACAGTCTTCATACATAGACACTATATTGGCTAGGTTCAGCATGTAGGATTCCAAGAAAGGTTCCTTACCTTTCAGGAAAGGAATCCCTCTCTCTAAGGAGATGTCTTCTAAGACGTCTCAAGAGATAGAGGACATGAAGACAGTTCCTTATGCATCGGCAGTAGGAAGTCTTATGTATGTAATGTTATATACCAGACGGATATTAGCTACGTCGTTGTCTTGGTAGCTAGATATCAAAGTAATCCGGGTAGGGAACATTCGTCTGCGGTGAAGCATATACTCAAGTACTTTAGAAAAACTAAACAGTACATGTTAGTTTACCGTGCGGACAGCTTGTTACCGCTGGGTTACAGTGATTCTAATTTCCAGTCAGATAGGGCGAAAGTAAGTCATCCTCTGGTTATGTGTTTACCTTGGGAGGTGGAGCCATTTCATAGAGGAGTTCTAAGCAGAAATGCGTGGCAGACTCCACTATGGAAGCCGAGTACATAGCAGACTCAGAGGCAGCGAAAGAGGCAACTTGGCTCAGAAACTTCTTAGTGGACTTAGAGGTGATTCTGACTTTGCCACATGGTATCACCGTGTACTGTGATAATAGTTGAGAAGTAGCAAACTCAAGGGAATCACGAGCCCACAGAGCAAGCAAAAACATAGAGCGCAAGTACCATCTGATTTGAGAGATAGTTGGTAGAGGAGACGTTGATGTTGCCAAGATTGCATCTGAGGACAACCTAGCTGATCCCTTCACGAAAAGTTTACCGGGGAAGGTCTTCATCAAACACGAAATAGGAATGGGAGTCAAGTGCATGGCGATAGGATCAACATAGGTCTTTTAGAATAACGGATTGATAGGACTAAAAGCGAAAGCTTGAAGTATAAGTGGGAGATTATTAGTGTTATATACTGAAAGTTTGGCTTTGGATGATATTTCACTTTTACCCTTTATGAATGAGAAACATGTTAGATTAAACAATGTCTACGTTCTGTTGTTTTACACTAGATAGGGTGGGTCATCATCGGGCGAGCCGAAGATCACTCTATCAGTTACTCACGAAACAAGAATTATGGTTCACAACCTAGATGGAGATGAACACCCCATCAGAACGGTTGTAGTGTCAACTGTACAGTTTGTCTTGGTTGATTAGTTGCACTAGTACATTTTATGTATTGAACATAATCCCAGAGAGAAGCAGTTCGTTTTATACTGAACGTAGAACTTGCTTAATCTAACATGTTTCTCATTCATAAAGGGTAAAAGTATAATATCATCCAAAGCCAAACTTTCAGTATAAAACACTAACATTATCTTCTTCTTGTTGTTCCACTTGTACAAGGAGAGAGGGTGTAAGAGATATACAATAGAAGATCAATAGGTGTTCGAGACCCGATTATCTTTTACAACAATCGACGATCCACGGGCCCGAGCCCGAGGACTGCCGACAACTGCTGTAGGACCAGCCGGACGGAAGCCTTGACTAGCCGGAGCACTGTCGGACCGATCGCGATCCGCCCAGCACGCCGAGACACCCAAACCCGTGACACCCAGCCCGCGACGTGGCACCCGTGACCCACGCGTCTCCGTGGACAGCTCCCAGCGAGCCCGACATTCTATCCACGCGATCCGATTGTGAGTCCGACGTTCGGTTCGTGATCCAATCCCGTTCGTGTGATTGTACGACCATCCGAAAGATCAACCAGATCGCCAATTAAACATTTAATATACATAATAATAATAATAATAATAATAATAATAATAATAACAATAATAATAATAATAATAACGCAATAATAAATAAATAATTCCAATAATATATATATGATCCACACAATAATATCACTTTGCAATTGTATTCAAATTAGTAATAATAATGTCAATATAATAATATCCTAAAATAAATCCAATAATCGAATGGGTTAAATCCGAACTACGCGATTAAACCGAAATCGCCGAACGACGAATGTTTTAAACTAAAACGATTGAATAATTAAATCCATAATTTAAGTACTTCACGACCAATGCAATAAATATAATCTCATAAATAAGATTCGATAAATAGAATAATCCGAAAAATTTTATAAATTGAATGGGCCCTACAATTTTTGCCACAACAAGACGCACAATAATAATAATTTAGCTTACCACTTTAATGAGCGACCGAAATGCATAACATAATCTTGAAATGCATGTTACAAAAGATCACTAAAACAAGAAAAGTCTGAATTTCTAAACCAAATTTTAGCATAACGATTCTCCAAACATTAGCCATCACCAAAAGGGTAAAAAGGTGGTAATTTCTAAAGTGAATTCGAAAACATGAAGCTAAGCCATGCGTCACTTAATTTTGGACGTCTTAATTTTCAAAGTCATGGTATCATTTGAATTGTGTGGCCAATAAGTGTGAAATTGCAAAATTATCCTAGACACTTGCAATTCTAAACATGATGAGTTATTAAAGGGAAGAAGAAAATAAAGTCTTTTCTAAATCGTTGCCCCACAGGCCACCACTATGAGGCTGCACAGCAACAGTCAACCAGTTAATTTTGGTAGAATAATTCGCAGAATAAAAAATAATTGAGTCGACCAGTTTTAATAGGAAAAAAAAAGTCAAAAAGATAAGTCGAAAAAGCATGAAGAAAGATTACCAACACAATATTAGTCATTAGTCGTCTACCGGATATAACTACAACGATTATCCATACATGAATCATAATGAAAAGGGAGAAAAGTCGCAAGTTATAAATGGGATCGAAAACATGCATCCAAACTTATGCTAGCAAATTCAGGTCTTCTTAATCTTGAAAGTCCTGGGTTCATCCGATGGGCTGATAAGTGTGAAATTGCAAACAGATCCCTCTATATTACCACTTGATGGAGACGAGATCGCGATGGCGTTTATGGAGAAATATGATCGTTTGCCATCTTTAGTTTAGTTATTTATTTCCTATTTATTTTTATTATTATGCTTTATTTCTTTTTCCTAGTTAAGAGTTGAATAATCCATGTTAAATGGAATTTATTTATTAGGTAAGTTAGGATTTTTAGGCTTGTTGGGACTATATATATTGTCTCTTCCTTCAAGAGACGATCAGACTTTTTACGAATAATTTTATCAGATTGAGTTTTTCTCATCTTGTTCCCTTTTCCTTTATCGCTGCGCTACATCAGTTGGTATCCAGGGTTCAGCTACGATCCAAGATGCCGCCAAAAAAGAACGACCCAGCCGACGACAGACGGGATGCGGCGATCGAAGCCCTAACTCGCCAGAATGAGTTGATGGGGCGCGATATGGCGGACCTAACGGCGGACATGGAGGATATCCAGGAGGCCCTGCAGATGCTGATGCGACGCGACCAAACGAACCGCGACGGGCCTGACAATCGAGATGGCGGTCGCTGTGGGCAGCGTGGGGGCCGTGGGGGTCGCGGCCACGCGTTTTGGTGGCAGACGACGGTCGTCGGGCACGGAGGAGAACGACGACTCGGATGCTACGGAGGAGGAGGGCAACCCGTTCGGGCGCGATAATCCACGGGCTTATGACGAACCACGCGGCGAAAGACGTTGGGAGAGTGCGTTTCATGTGGATGTCCCGGAGTTTTCGGGTGGGCTGGACGCCGGTGAGTTTCTTGATTGGCTTGCTTCCGTGGAGGCCGTGTTGGACTACAAGGAGGTCCCCGACGATCAGCGGGTTGGCCTCGTGGCTACTCGATTGCGAGGGCGGGCGATTTCTTGGTGGCAGCATCTCCAGGATGAGCGCCGTCTTTCGAGTAAAACCCAAAATTGCTACATGGGCCAAGTTCCGGAAACACATCGAACGGGAATTTTTACCGTTCAATTATATCAGTACTACATATCAACAACTACATAATTTGCGTCAAGGTGCTCGTTCAGTGGATGAGTACACGGAGGATTTCTATCGTCTCCTTACGCGGGTTAGCTTACGCGAGACGATGGCTCATAAGGTGTCCCGTTATGTTGGGGGTTTACGACTTGCTATCCATAATATGCTTTAATTTGTTTTCCCCCGAAATCGTCTCTGCTGCTCATCAACGGGCACTGCTTATTGAACAACAGCAGGCTCAGCGTTCGGTGCTGTCATCGGGATTTCAGCAACGTATTGGCGGCCCTTCATCGTCTTCAGCGGGACCAAACCGGTCGTCTGTCATGGGTGGTCGCGGCAGCACGTCAGGGGCGGTCGGCTTTCCAGCCGCTGGTACTTCCGTTGGCCCGACGGCCGGGAGTGGTGTAAATTCAGGCGTCGTGGACAGTTCGCATGGCGGTGGTGGTCCCCGGTGTTTCTCGTGCGGTGAGGCGGGCCACAGGATGTCCGTGTACCCTCGTCGCGGTGGGACCCGGGCTTTGCTGGCCGACGAATGCGACGGCCTTATGGGGCCTATTTATGATGGTCCACCGAATTTTGATGTTGAGCCTGACCCGGTGGAGGAACATCTATGCGGTGATGAGGGTCTTGCATTGGTCCTTCGGGGTTCGTGTTTGGCGCCTCGGGCCTCTGAGTCCACGGAGCCTCTTCAGCGACACCATATTTTTGAATCCACATGCACGGTAGGTGGTCGTATTTGTCATTTTATTATTGACTCTGGTTCTTGTGAGAATGTGGTGGCACAGGATGCGGTGGAACGTCTTCAGCTATCGACGGTGCCACACCCTCAACCGTACACGTTAGCATGGATTAAGCGGGGTAACTCTGTCACAGTGGACCGTCGGGTGTTGGTCCACTTTTCCATCGGGCCTAAGTACCGGGACTCAGCATGGTGCGATGTGGTCCCATGGACGCCTGTCACCTCTTGTTGGGTCGTCCGTGGCAATTTGATCGTGTTGTGGCTTTCGACGGGCGCCTCAATACTTACAGCTTCATGTTTGATGGGGTTCAGTTGGTCCATCATCCATCTGCTCCTCGTCCATTGGCTTTAACGCCACCACCTCAGGTTCTTTTCTTGTCCCACACGGCATTTGAGGGTGCAATGCAAGAGGCCCCATGTGTTTTGCTTTTCCTTGGGACAGATATGTCGTCCCCTATAGTACCGCCAGATGTCATCAAACCTTTGCTTGTTGAGTTTGCTGATGTCTTTCCGGACGAGTTACCTGCCGGTCTTCCTCCGCTTCAGGACATTCAACATCATATCGATTTGGTCCCGGGCGCTTTACTGCCTAATCCCTCTCATTATCGCATGAGCCAGGCTGAACATGAGGAGTTAAGGTGACAGGTGGAGGAGTTGGTCCAGCGGGGTGTTGTTCAGCGTAGTCTGAGTCCTTGTGCAGTGTCGGCCTTGCTCATTCCAAAGAAGGATAACTCGTGGCGTATGTGTGTCGATAGCCGTGCTATTAATAAGATTACGGTCCGCTATAGGTTTCCTATTCCTCGCCTCGATGACCTTTTGGACCAGTTACATAGCGCTTCGATTTTTACCAAGCTTGATCTTCGGAGTGGTTATCATCAGATCCGGATCCGACCAGGTGACGAGTGGAAGACTGCGTTCAAAATTCGAGAAGGGCTCTTCGAATGGCTGGTCATGCCGTTTGGTCTTTCTAATGTACCTAGCACTTTCATGCGTGTGATGAACCAGGCATTGCACGATCTCATTGGGCGGTGTGTCGTCGTTTATTTCGACGACATCCTTATTTATAGTCGCACGGTCTCGGAGCATTTGGAGCATGTTCGGTCGGTATTACAAATTCTGCAGTCCGAGTCCTTCTATGCGGCACCTCACAAGTGCTCTTTTGTAGTCGACTCGGTCCTATTTTTGGGTTTCCTCATCTTGGCAGCTGGCATTCGCGTCGAAGACAGTAAGGTCGCCGCTATTCGGGAGTGGCCGACCCCGACTTCATTCACAGAGGTGCGTAGCTTCCATGGGTTGGCTTCTTTTTATAGACGGTTCATCTCACATTTTAGTTCTATCACCGCGCCTATCACGGACTGTCTTCACGGCAAGTCCTTCGTTTGGACTCTTCAGGCCGCTGCCGCCTTTGATCTTATCAAGGAAAAGCTCACATCTGCTCCTGTTTTGGTCCTTCCTGATTTTTCTCTCCCATTTGAGCTTTCGTGTGACGCTTCCAAGGTCGGGATTGGGGCTATGCTCAGTCAAGAGAGTCGTCCTGTCGCTTTCTTCAGCAAGAAATTGTCGGGACCGCGTTTACGCTACAGCATGTATGATGTTGAGTTTTATGCTGTGTTTCGCGCGGTCCATTATTGGCGGCACTATCTTTTCCAGCGGGAATTTGTTTTGTTTACAGACCACGAGGCTCTTCGCCATCTTTCTTCTCAAGGTAATATCTCTTCTCGCCATGCTACTTGGTCCTCTTTTCTCAAACAATTCACTTTTGTTCTGAAGCATCGTTCGGGTGCTTCTAATCGCGTGGCTGATGCCTTGAGCCACCGTTCTTTGTTGTGTTGGGACATATGAGGATCTCGATATGCACAAATCACGGACAAACATTCAACATAAACCTATGCGCAGCGGATCTAAAGGTTTGATGAAGAAAACTTACTGCTTAAAATTTATGTAGATCTGGCTGGCCCGAACAGTTGACCGCAAATCAAATCTTCTCGGAATCGAACAAGCTTGACCAATCCAGAAAGCTGGCATCACGGCAAAGTCAACGGCGTTGACCGATCAGAAATCGGACGGTTCACGCGCTCTCACGTGCGCGAGTAAGCTCCGGCAGCTGCTCCCTTCCGGCGGCGCGTGCGGCGGCGACTGGCGGCGATCTCGACGGCGATCTCTTCGTCTCGTCGTCCTGGTCGTCGTGGTATGGTCACTTGCTGGTTTTGGTCTCCGGTTTGGATGTATGATAGATCTGATTGGAATCCCGTATATACCTTAAGATCTTCTACTGTATTCTCAAACAGCTATCTAGATCTTGTATCAGTGGAGCACAAGAAATAGAACTACTCCTTGGAAGAGAGAGAGAGAGGGCTGGACGTTTCCCAAGGATTGGAATTCTATTCTCCTCTTCCATGAGCCTAATGCTGTATATATAGAGCTACAGTAGGGACCCTGAAGAGAATAGGATAAGGGCTTCTAATATATTAATACTGTAGCAACCCCACAATTAATATATTAATAATATTAAAGTACACCACAATAATATTATTGCACTCCCCTCACCTATCCCAAATTACATTTGAGACTCCTTATTATAATTATCTGATTTACCTCCCCATGTTTAAGATATAATATCCATTAATTAATTCGATCACTAAAAATAAAGAATTAATTAATATATTATATTACCGAAGCTAGCGCTCGCTCATAGCATTCATATTATGTCGGAATAAATCCACCTGCAGGGTTTAGCATAATATTCCTTCATGAACTCACTTCGGGGACATCATCATACTAACGCACATGGTGACCGTAAATATCCTAATAGCACATCGGACACATAATGTCATTACCCAATTCATTAAGTATGTCGACCCGGCTTGGATCTCACCCAAAGAATCAAAGCAACAACAATTATGTGCACATGCCTATTTAATATCTTACAGGTTAAGAGCACGCAATAATTAACGGAGGCCTAGTTCGTTTACGACGATCAGTATAAAACGAACATCCCTCTCTGGGATCCTGTTCAATACATAAATGTACTAGTGCAACTAATCGGTAAAGATAAACCGTACGGTTGACACTACAACCGTTCCGATGGGTTGTTCAGTTCCATCTAGGTTGTGAACCAATGATTCTTGTTTCGCAAGTAACTGATATAGTGATCTTCGGTAAGCCCGATGACGACCCACTTATCTACATGCAAAACAACAGAACGTGGAACTTATTTAACCAAACATAATTCCCATTCATCAAGAAATAACAAGTGTAATATCCACTAAAGCAAAGCTTAAGTATATAACACCAACATGTTGTTGACGGATATGCGGGTTGAGGTTGTGGGGTTTGACTTGCCGAAGGATCTGTACACTTCGAATCCCTTCTTCGGGCCCATTTTGTCTCGCCTAGCCTCGGGCCCTGCTGATGATTATGCTCTTGCTGATGGTTTCTTATTCCGAGGTGTGCGGTTGTGCATTCCGGACTCTAGCTTGCGCATCAAGTTAGTGGCGGAACTTCACGGCGTCGGGCACGTGGGACGTGATCGGTCCATTGCACTGGTGAGTCGTTCCTTTTTCTGGCCCTCGTTGCGCCGTGATGTGGCTCGTTTCGTGGAGCGCTGCCGTACTTGCCAGGTTTCGAAGGCTGTCGCTTCTAATGCCGGCCTTTGCCGGCCCTTGCCGATCACTTCTCGTCCGTGGACCGCTATTAGCATGGACTTCGTCTTGGGTTTGCCTCGTACTCAGCGAGGTAATGATTCCATCTTTGTGGTCGTTGACTTTTTTCTAATATGGTACACTTTATTCCTTGCAAGCGGACAGCAGATGCGCTTCATGTCGCTACTTTATTTTTTCGCGAGATTTATCGTCTTCATGGTTTTCCGTCGTCTATTGTTTCTGATCATGACACACACTTTCTTAGCCATTTTTGGCGTAGTTTTTGGCGTTTGGCCAACACTCTGTTGGACTTCAGTAGTGCTTATCATCCTCAGACGGACGGCCAGACTGAGGTCGTCAATCATTCTCTTGGCAATTTGTTACGTTGTTTGGTGGGTGACAATCTGAAGAGTTGGGACCAGCGGCTCCCACAGGCTGAATTTGCTCATAACTCGGCTCGTAGTCGTGCGACGGGATTTTCTCCGTTTGAGGTGGTGTACGCGGTCCGTCCGCGTGGGGCCGCGGATTTGCTCGCTTTGTCGTCGGCCGCGGCGACTGATCCATGTGCCGAGGATCTCATGACAGAGTTGCGCCAGACTCACGAGTCCGCCCGGGCTCGGTTGGAGGCGGTCACCGCGGGATACAAGAAACAGGCAGACATGCGGCGTCGGCATGTCGAGTTCGATGTGGGTGACTTCGTTTGGGCGGTCTTGACAAAAGATCATTTCTCGGCGCATGAGTACAATAAGCTATCGGCCCGTAAGATTGGCCCCGTTGAGATCTTGGAGCAGATAAACCCCAATGCCTACCGTCTTCGTTTACCGTCGCATATTCGGACTTCTGACGTTTTTAACGTCAAACATTTGGTCCCTTACCTTGGTGATAACACCGACGGAGACGAGATCGATCCAGATTCGAGGGCGAATCCTTTCCAACCGGGGGAGGATGATGGAGACAAGATCGCGATGGCGTTTATGGAGAAATATGATCGTTTTCCATCCTTACTTTAGTTATTTATTTCATATTTATTTTTATTATTATGCTTTATTTCCTTTTCCTAGTTAAGAGTTAAATAATCTATGTTATATGGAATTTATTTATTAGGTAAGTTAGGATTTTTAGGCTTGCTGGGACTCTATATATATTGTCTCTTCCTTCAAGAGACGATCAGACTTTTTACGAATAATTTTATCAGATTGAGTTTTTGTCATCTTGTTCCCTTTTTATCGATGCGCTATATCACCACTGTACGTCATTAACGAATTTCCGGGCATCACAATTTTGCAATAGCTTATTGTCGTGGCCTAGAATCACATCAAGTACATACTTTATTTGGTTAAGCTGTAGGATTGCTTGAGAGTAGTCGTCAAAGTAACCCTCGATGTGTTCTCTGTTACACAAAGAGTGTTTTGAATTACAACGGGAACTTATGAACTAACTGAAGTGTTCAGTTCACACAAGATGAACTAAAACAAAATAAAAATTACAACTCAAATGCGGACAGATTGAAAGCCGAGGCGATTGAATCTTTCCGCAAGACAAATACGCCCCGTATAGTGCTGACGGGTCTGTGCGTAATGTCCCCAAAGATACAACGACAATACACTCGGAAGCTGTAGCACACCAGCCTTCAGAGTTCCAGCGAACGGATTCGAAGACGAGAACTGAGCACTATGATATGATGCGTGAGGCTTTGAGAGTATTCAGATTGCATGAAAATATTGTGTACTTTTCTCTGCAGCTCTAAGTCCTATTTATAGGACTTCCACCTCTGAGGGAGAACCAGGAGTTACATCAGCCACTTAAGGCTGAGATAAATGGGCACCATTAACCTGAAAACGTTTCAGGTGTTACTACACCATTAACCAGGTGTTAACACCATTAACCAACCATTAACATGAAAGGTCAAGTGTTACATTTCACATGAAAGGTCATGTGTTCGGATTCATTGTACATGGAGAGGTCTCACTCGGGTTGGGTCAAAACTCGAGTCCAAATCCAAATTGGATTTTCCGGTTGGGCCTAAAGTTGCAAATAAATGCAGCAAAAAGATATATAGTGATTAGGCCCAAGGCCCAAGGCCGCCCAAGTCCAGCCCAAAGTCCAATTGCCAAGAACCAAGAACCAAGAACCAAGGACCAAGGACCAAGGCCCAAGTCCCAGGCCCAGGCCCGTGCCCATTTAAGAGAGTCACTCCCACATTGGACTCTTAAATGAGTTTAACTCTCTTTATTATAATAAAGAGAGTTAAACTCATTTAAGAGTCCAATATGGGAGTGACTCTTGACCCTTCAAATCCCATAACCAATATTTTACGTGCCCTTTTATGGCTAACTTTAACAATTTATTTCTCACTCACCGAAAATCAGTTTTGAGAAAATAAATATACCACGAGTATCTACTCGGAACGTAGAATTTTTCTACAATATTTAATTCAACTCAAATTAAATATTTAGCCATAAAAAATTCAGTCAAAACCGAGTCAAACCCAAATTTTATAACTGATTTTTCCAACATTCTGTCCAAAACTGCATTGGAATTGACTAAGCACATGATAACACGACGTTAGTGCCACAGCTATGTTTAAAAATAAATAAATAAATTAATTATTATGGTTGTACAACAATCTGGTCTCAAGTAGAAGTAGTTACTTATTAAACGTGCTTGGTCAACATGCGTTTTCTTTATTAATTTCCAAAATGAAAGAATATTGCGGTAGCCTACCCAAACCGCTCGGTTCCAAGACATTGACCTTAAAATGAAAAAGGATCTTGCATTGGAATTCCAAGACGCACCCTAGTGTAATGTCTTCAACCTTAACAAAAGTATTCCAGCCTTGTTGTAGTGTGGGCCTATCACCCACATGGTTGAGGCCAGCGGCATATCGTCGGCCCTCAATTGTCTCGAAAATGCACTGGTGTGGTAGCACGACAGCATAATGGTGTGTGATAGCAGTTGGTAGTGGCTGCAGAAAAAAAAATGATTTAATAGTCCTTGAGTTTCTTTTGCAATTGTAGTTATGGTAATAATCAAATAGGACACATATAACGTCAACGTAAGAACAAATCAGTGAAAAAGAAAAAAAAAAATATTGATATGAGTGGAAAGATTCTTGCTCTCATTATGCACACAACACACACCAGATTGTATAAATTGTGTTGTATGTCAAAACCAAGTTCAAACTAAAGGTAAGAGTAAGAAAAAAAATTGTACCATTGATGTTATGTTTTTTATGGAGACGAGATCGCATTGGCATTTATGCAGAAATACGACCGGATGCCTTCTTTAGTCTAGATATTTATTTCCTAGCTTTTATTATTATTCCATGTTTTATTTAATATTTATTTAAGTATTATTCCCTTATTTAGGATGTTTAGGAATCCTAGGATTTGGAGACTATTTATTCCCTTCTTCTCTCTTATGAAAAGCAGTTTATCGTGAAAATAAAATTACTGTTGGGAGATTTCATCTCTTTGTTCCCTTTGTTCAACGCTGCGCTACAATAGTTGGTAATCAGAATCAGCTACGATCCACGATGCCTCCGAAGAGGACCGACCCTGCCGATGATCGACGGGACGCAGCAATTGCTTCCCTCATGCGACAAAATGAGGGTTTTGGTCGGCAGATCGATGACCTCACCGAAGGGTTGCCAGATATGCGGATGGTTCTCCAGCAGATAGCGAATCGCGATGGCATAAACCGCGACAGGTTCGAGGGGCGCACCGGCTGTCGCGGGGGGTTGCGTGGACAGCGCGGGGGCCGCGGTGATCCACGGGGTGGCAGGCAGCGGGGGCCGCGCGAGGAGGAGAGCGGCATCGACTCTGATGCCACGGAGGAGGATCTGAATCCTTTCGCCGAGGAGGAGCCGCGACTGGAGGAGGCAGAGTTGGACGATCGGCGATGGGAGTCGGCGTTTAAGGTCGATATTCCTGAATTTACTAGGGGTCTCGACGGGGCAGAATTTCTCGACTGGTTGGGCTCGGTGGAGGCCGTCTTGGATTACAAAGCAGTCCCGAACGACCAGCGCGTGGGTCTGGTCGCCACGCGTCTTCGGGGGAGTGCGATCGCGTGGTGGCTTCACCTCTCGGAGTCCCGACGACAGTTGGGCAAACCAAAGATCAAATCCTGGGCCTAGTTTCGCAAGCATATCGAGTGCGAGTTTCTTCCCTTCAATTACGTGAGCACTATGTACCAACAGCTTCATAATTTACGCTAGGGTACTCGATCCGTCGATGAGTATACCCATGATTTTTATCGTCTTCTCAACCGCGTAAAGATATGTGACACACAGGCTCAATTGGTATCACGTTACGTTGGCGGATTCCGGGTTGGCATACGCGACATGTTGAATATGTTCGCACCTGAGAGTGTTTCGGCCGCTCATCACCGGGATTTGCTCATCGAGCAACAACAGCGAGGTCGGCCAGTCCCACCGGCGGGCTTTCAGTCGCGCTCGTACCTGCCGGCGTCATCTGCGGCGGCTTCAACGCGGCCCGCGGCTTCGGGGGGGCAGCAGTTCAGCCGTATCGGGGCGCCTGGCTTTTCCAGCTTTTCAGCAAGTGGTGGGTCGTCCTCTACGGCGGCTGGATTTGGTCCGTCGCAGGCTCAAGAGGTTGCGCGATCGGGTGGTGGGCCTTGGTGTTTTTCCTGCGGTGAGGCCGGTCATCGGCTTTCGGTTTGTCCACGTCGGGGTGGTTCTCGGGCCTTGGTGGTAGATTTTGAGGTTGAGGGTGCTACTGGAGTTATGTATGACGGGCCTCCGGTTTTTGATGAGGAGCCCGAGCCTTTGGAGGAGCATTTATTGGGAGATGTGGGCCCCACCTTGGTCCTTCGCCGTTCGTGTTTCTCGCCCCGAGCTACTCCCGAGGACTCTCTCCAACGCCATAATCTTTTCGAGTCCACTTGCACGGTGGGTGGTAAGGTGTGTCGTTTCATCATCGACACCGGTTCGTGTGAGAATATGGTGGCTCAAGAGGCCGTCGATCGCCTACAGCTATCCACCGAACCACATCCTCATCCTTACACGTTGGCATTGATCCAGCGGGGCAATTCCATTACGGTAGATTGCCAGGTTTTGGTGCAATTTTCCATCAGCCCTAAGTTTCGGGACACGGTGTGGTGTGACGTGGTCCCTATGGACGCTTGCCATCTTTTGTTGGGCCGTCCTTGGCAGTTCGACCGTGCGGTCGTCTATGACGGGCGCCAGAGCACTTACAGTTTTTTGTTTGAGGGCACTCGTTTGGTACTACATCCTTCCCCTCCTCGTACTTTGTCTACTGATCCTTCTTCGTCGGTTCTTTTTCTATCTCGTGCAGCTTTCGTCGGTGAAATACAGAACTCGCCTTTTGTGCTTTTGCTTTTGGGGATCGACATAGGGACCGTGGGGTCGCCTACCCCTGTTATTCATCATTTACTTGATGAGTTATCGGATGTGTTCCCGGCGGAGCTACCGGCAGGTCTTCCACCTCTTTGAGACATCCAGCACCAGATTGATTTGGTCCCCGGGGCTTCTCTGCCTAACCGTCCCCATTATCGCATGAGCCCGGCTGAACATGAAGAGTTGCGTCGCCAGGTGGAGGACCTTTTGAAGCGTGGTGTTGTCCGCCGTAGCTTGAGCTCGTGTGCTGTCCCGGCCCTCCTCATTCCAAAGAAGGACAGTTCATGGCGTATGTGTGTTGATAGTCGGGCCATTAACAAAATCACAGTTCGTTATCGTTTTCCTATTCCCCGCCTTGATAATCTGTTGGACCAATTGCATGGTGCTACCGTCTTTACCAAGTTGGACCTCCAAAGTGGCTATCATCAGATTCGCATACGACCGGGTGACGAGTGGAAAACAGCTTTTAAGATTCGTGAGGGTCTTTTTGAGTGGCTTGTGATGCCTTTCGGTCTTTCGAATTCCCCCAGTACTTTCATGCGAGTGATGAACCAGGCTTTACAGGACCTCATTGGGCATTGTGTCATCGTCTATTTCGACGATATTCTCATCTTTAGTCGGACTGTGGAGGACCACTTGTCTCATGTTCGCTCGGTTCTTCAGATTTTGCGGGCGGAGCATTTTATGCGGCACCCAGTAAGTGTTCTTTTGTCGTCGATTTGGTTCTTTTCTTGGGATTCTTTATTTCTGCTGACGGCATTCGGGTGGATGATAGCAAGGTCGCTTCCATTCGCGACTGGCCAACGCCGACTTCTTTCACGGAGGCTCGCAGCTTCCACGGGCTTGCCTCCTTCTACCGTCGTTTCATCTCTCACTTCAGCTCCATTACTGCACCTATTACGGATTGTCTTCATGGCAAGACGTTCACTTGGACGCCTCAGGCAGCGGCGGCTTTTGACCTTATCAAAGGCAAGCTTACCTCCGCTCCGGTTCTGGCTCTGCCTGACTTCTCTATTCCCTTTGAGCTTTCTTGTGATGCGTCCAAGGTGGGCATCGGCGCGGTTCTTAGTCAGAGTGGGCGGCCCGTGGCCTTCTTCAGCGAGAAATTGTCGGGACCTCGCCTCCATTACAGCACCTATGATGTGGAGTTCTACGCTGATTACCGTGCTGTTCGACATTGGCACCACTATCTCTTTCAGCGCGAGTTTTTTCTTTTTACCGATCACGAGGCTTTGCGCCATCTCTCGTCTCAGGACAACATTTCAGCCCGCCATGCGACTTGGACTTCTTATTTGCAGCAGTTTACTTTCATCCTCAAGCATCGTTCAGGGGCGTCTAACCGCGTGGCGGATGCGTGATGACGGATCGGGTGTTGCGTTCCCTCGACTTGTCTCGATCACGGCTTCGCCACGGCCTTGCTCTCGACGATAGGTGTGATCGACTCGGTTATTAGCCTAACTCTCTCACGATACTTGAGTTCACTCGGGTATTAGCCTCGCTACACTCTTGAAATAGATCGGGTCTTAGCCTCTCTAAATCGTTGAACTGGCTTGGGTCTTAGCCTCACCAATTCGGTTGCATGATCGAACTCTCACGAATCCTAACACACGGTTTGAACAAACGTTCCTTTTCTATTTCATCAATTCTGGTCCTCTCAAAACAATGGGGGAACATCCCTATTTATAGATCCTAACTATGACTAATTCTAATCTACCTAGGAAACATATTAATGCAATAAAATATTAAATTCCTAAACATTCTAGATACTATTGTGCAAGAAGGAAACTAAATATACTAGAGTCTTAAATTGACTAGATCTTGATCTTGCTTGGCTTGCACTCCAAACAATCCACATCACACGCCCAAGTAATTTCGGTCACCACTTTCGGGGTTTCCTAATCTTCGTCGCGCGCGGCATCGCACGCGCGCGTCTCGTACGCGTTATCCGTTGCCACAGCTACTCCTTGTCGTGCGCGGAATCGCGCGCGCTTGCGCCCCACGCACGCTGCCCTCGTTCCCGACATCCATGCGCACACCGTGTCGCGCGCGTCGCTTTCAACCCCTCATATTCCTTCCGCGCATAGGCCTGCGCTCGCGCCCGTCGCCCACTCGCGTGCCATCGCGCGCCCATCTCCTCGTCCGTTAATCCCGCGCGCGTACGTACCGCTGCCCCGTACTCCTACGCCTTTGCGGTCTCGGTTTCCGCCCGCGTGACCTTCACACGCATGCCCAGCTCGCCCGCCGCTCGCTGCCCGCGCGTACCTCCCCTCGCCCGCGGCCTGCTCGCCTACCGTGCACCCGCATGCACCCAATGCTGACCGCGTGCTGACCACCCGCTCTCGCGCATCACCGCCCGATGCGCGCCTCTCGCCCATTCGACCATCGATCACCCCCGACCACTCTTCGGCCTCGACAACCACTTTCGTATCATTCCCCTTCTCTTCAAGACGTTCCTTGTCCTCAAGGATGAGAAAGTTCAGCACGTCCACATCACCATCTTCTTCTTCAACGGGGAACTCACCTTGATCCTCAGTCCTCAACTTAATGCGCTTTCCTGCTCGTCCAAACTCCATCTTTCCTCACTTATAGTCAGTCGTAATAGGTCTAAGCGTTTCTAGCCACTGTACTCATAACACAATATCTGTTGCCTTAAGTGGTAAGGCATAAAGATCAATCTCCAGCTCGTGATCCTGTGCCATTATAGGGACCTTCTTGAATAATTGACTTCCCTGTAGCTCATGTCCATTGGCCACCTTAACACCAAACTTCTTGACTTTTGTGGGTACCAACTTCAGCTTTTGGGCTATCCTTTCATCGATAAAATTTAAACTCGACCCACTGTCCACTAGAACCTCTAACAACATATCCTTTATTTCGGCCGTGAATCTGATCATCCTAGGTCCACGCTTGTTGCACTTCACCATATGCAACCAAGACTCTTCCTGCGGCTTTTCTTCCTCTCGTTCCTCCTCAATTTCCAACACAAAAATTTCCTTACCCTTGCACTTGTGGCCTGGCGCAAATTTCTCGTTGCAAGTAAAGCACAAACCTTTCTCCCTTCGCCTTTGTATCTCATCCTCCGTCAGCCGTCGGTAGTTGCTAGTGGTTCGTGTACCATCGCCGACTGTTGGCTTGACCTCGGCCCGTGGGGGCGTATCGTCGACCGCGACGCTCGCGCGCTGAACGTCCGTGCGCCCCTTGCTCGGTCTGGCCTTGCGCACTGCCGCGAGATGATCCTCGTGCAGTCGCGCTGCTTCCATGGCCGCCCTTGTCGACCTTGGCCTGTCCAACCGTACTTCCGCAGCCAACTCAGCCTTTAAGCCTCCTACAAACGCACCTACTAGTGCCTTTTCGGGCCAATCCCGAACTCGACTTGCTATCCTCTCAAACTCCTTTTGGTAATCGCGTAGACCGGTTTGGCGGATCCTTGTTAGCGCCTCATCATAATCAAAGTATTCGCTAGATCCAAACCTGGCAATCAGCTCCTTCTCAAAATCTCGCCATTTGATTTGCTCGCCTTTATTTTTATAAACATGTGACACCCATTGCCACCATGTGTTGGCCTCCCCATCCAAGTAGTAGGCAGCAATTTGAACTCTTTCAGATTTGTGTACCTCGTTGATCTCGAAAAATTGCACGGCACGACTTAACCATGCATCCGGATCTACTCCTTCGAACGTTGGCATCGTTATCTTCGGTTTCGCACGTACGTGCTCCTTGCGATGATGCCGATGGCCATGCGTCCTGCGATCGCCGTGGTGTCGGGTAGTGCGCGTCGCGCGCGTTCCCCGCGACCGTTCGTCGTCGTCATCACGACTAGACGTCGAACTGCCTGTTCCCGCCATGGTTGATCTCGATATGCGGCTCCTCCGCGTATGGTGGTTGACTCTCTCGAGCTGTCCCGCCAAGTCGTGTATCATTAGCTCCAACTTTGCCATGTTTTCATTGACCACGTGTTGTCTGTTGCCAAGGGACCTCACGCTTTCCTCAAGTGCATCGAAGCTCTCACGATTCGTCATGACTCTTTTTTTTTAAGACTCTATAAAATTCGACAAAGTCGAACCAAAAAGAAAATAAAACAAAAGAAATTCGGCCCCTTCAACAAAAAGGTAATAACCGAAAAAAATCAAACAAAAGCCTAGATGACACTTTTTTTTTTGACTCACGAAATTTTTTCGAAAATTTGGACAAAAATTCGAAAAATTCGAACAAAAGACTCAAAAAAATCGAACAAAAAATAAAAAGAATGGGATAGAAAAAGTTCACGAACACCCAATCGATCACTCTCAATGAAAGCACCAATGATGACGGATCGGGTGTTGCGTTCCCTCGACTTGTCTCGATCACGGCTTCGCCACGGCCTTCCTCTCGACGATAGGTGTGATCGACTCGGTTATTAGCCTAACTCTCTCACGATACTTGAGTTCACTCGGGTATTAGCCTCGCTACACTCTCGAAATAGATCGGGTCTTAGCCTCTCTAAACCGTTGAACTGGCTTGGGTCTTAGCGTCACCAATTCGGTTGCATGATCGAAC
The DNA here is from genome assembly GCA_902706635.1 of Striga hermonthica. Classification (NCBI taxonomy): domain Eukaryota; kingdom Viridiplantae; phylum Streptophyta; class Magnoliopsida; order Lamiales; family Orobanchaceae; genus Striga; species Striga hermonthica. Next base: position 12,721,803 of record CACSLK010027624.1, on the reverse strand, counting down.
TCTCACGAATCCTAACACACGGTTTGAACAAACGTTCCTTTTCTATTTCATCAATTCTGGTCCTCTCAAAACAATGGGGGAACATCCCTATTTATAGATCCTAACTATGACTAATTCTAATCTACCTAGGAAACATATTAAAGCAATAAAATATTAAATTCCTAAACATTCTAGATACTATTGTGCAAGAAGGAAACTAAATATACTAGAGTCCTAAATTGACTAGATCTTGATCTTGCTTGGCTTGCACTCCAAACAATCCACATCATACGCCCAAGTAATTTCGGTCACCGCCCTTCGGGGTTTCCTAATCCTCGTCGCGCGCGGCATCGCGCGCGCGCGTCTCGTACGCGTTATCCGTTGCCACAGCTACTCCTTGTCGTGCGTGGAATATCGCGCGCTTGCGCCCCACGCACGCCGCCCTCGTTCCCGACATCCATGCGCGAACCGTGTCGCGCGCGTCGCTTCCAGCCCCTCCTATTCCTTCCGCGCATAGGCCTACGCTCGCGCCCGTCGCCCACTCGCGTGCCATCGCACGCCCATCTCCTGGTCCGTTAATCCCGCGCGCGTACGTCCCGCTGCCCCGTACTCCTACGCCTTTGCGGTCTCGGTTTCCGCCCACGTGACCTTCACCCGCACGCCCAGCTCGCCCGCCGCTCGCTGCCCGCGCGTACCTCCCCTCGCCCGCGGCCTTCTCGCCTACCGTGCACCCACGTGCACCCAATGCTGACCGCGTGCTGACCACCCGCTCTCGCGCATCACCGCCCGATGCGCGCCTCTCGCCCATTCGACCATCGATCACCCCCGACCACTCTTCGGCCTCGACAACCACTTCCGTATCAATGCGTTGAGCCGCCGTTCGTTATTGCTTACGGATATGCGGGTTGCAGTTGTCGGTTTTGACTTGTTGCGTGATCTTTATGCGTCGGATGTTTTCTTCGGGCCCGTGGTGTCGCGCCTTTCCTCGGGCCCTTTTGAGGATTATACGCTCTCTGATGGTTTTTTGTTTCGTGGGGTTCAATTGTGTGTTCCTGCTTGTAGCCTTCGCCTTAAGGTCGTGGCTGACTTGCATGGCGTTGGGCACGTGGGGCGTGATCGCTCCATCGCCTTGGTACGTCGTTCCTTTTTCTAGCCTTCTTTACATCGTGATGTTTCTTGTTTTGTGGAGTGGTGTCGTGTTTGTCAGGTGTCCAAGGGCGTGGCTTCTAACGCTGGGCTTTACCGGCCATTGCCTATTCCCTCTCGTCTGTGGAGTGCCATTAGCATGGACTTCGTGTTGGGTCTGCCCCGGACTCAGCGGGGTCACGACTCTATCTTTTTGGTGGTCGATCGCTTTTCGAAGATGGTCCATTTCATTCCGTGCAAACGGACGGCTGATGTCGTCCATGTGGCTCAGCTTTTCTTTCGCGAGGTGTATCGTTTGCATGGTCTTCCCACTTCTATTATTTCGGACCGCGACACGCGCTTTCATAGCCATTTTTAGCGTAGTTTGTGGCGCTTGGCTGACACGAAATTGGAATTCAGTAGTGCTTACCATCCACAGACTGACGGGCAGACGGAGGTCGTGAATCGTTCCTTCGGGAATTTGTTGCGTTGTCTCGTGGGGGAGAACTTACGTAGTTGGGATCAGAAGTTGGGCCAGGCCGAGTTTGCCCACAATTCGGCTTTGAGTCGAGCTACCGGGTTCTCTCCTTTTGAGGTGGTCTACGCGACGCGGCCACGCGGGGCCGCAGACCTCATCGCCCTTCCTTCGTCCGAGAGCGTAGACCGCCGTGCCGAGGACTTCATGGTAGATCTCTGGCGGACTCAGGACGCGGCCCGAGCGCGTCTGGTGGAGGTCACGGCGGCGTATAAGCGGCGTGCGGATTCCCGTCGCCGTCACGTCGAGTTCGAGGTCGGGGATTTTGTGTGGGCTGTCCTCACCAAGGACCGTTTCTCGGGGCATGACTACAACAAGTTATCGGCTCGTAAGATTGGCCCGGTTGAGATCGTTGAGAAGATCAATCCAAATGCCTATCGCCTCCGGCTTTCTTCGCACTTGCGGACCTCTGATGTGTTCAATGTTAAGCATCTCGTGCCATTTGCGGGTGATAATTCGGACGAAGACGAGATCGATCCGGATTCGAGGGCGAATCCTTCCTAACCGAGGGAGGATGATGGAGATGAGATCGCATTGGCGTTTATGCAGAAATACGACCGGATGCCTTCTTTAGTCTAGATATTTATTTCCTAGCTTTTATTATTATTCCATGTTTTATTTAATATTTATTTAAGTATTATTCCCTTATTTAGGATGTTTAGGAAACCTAGGATTTGGAGACTATTTATTCCCTTCTTCTCTCTTATGAAAAGTAGTTTATCGTGAAAATAAAATTACTGTTGGGAGAGATTTCATCTCTTTGTTCCCTTTTGTTCAACGATGCGCCACATCAGTTTTGTTCCAGCATGAACGTGAGGAATCTAAGGTCCTTGTTAGCCATGGTGAAAGACCTTAGATGAATAGCAAACTGTAGATTAGAATTGGCTATGGCTCCAGAGAATGTAGCACAACATAGAATGTACAATGTATTTGTAACCAAGGTGTGCATACCTGAGGCTAGCCAAAAAATAAGACAATAGATGGTAATATCAATACAATATTTACAATAAAATGGTATATGAAATGAGTTAGACTTCATATCTATCATGCACCAATTCATACAATTTCTATGACGTCAATGTTTTGCAATGATCAAGTCGAACATGTTAAATACAATCAAATAGAGACCACTGACAGCAACGCCTCTTTATAATGGTATTTATTTGCATACTTGTAAATGAGACAGAAAATAACCATGA
>CACSLK010027624.1:12691479-12718688 GCA_902706635.1 Striga hermonthica | reverse complement strand
AAAAAACTTAAAAATTTTACAGGATATAAAGTAGGAAATTTACCCGTGGACAAACCAAAACAAAAATCAAACAGACAACAACGAAAACCTTAAAAAATAAATAAATTGTTACTATCTTCATGAACATCAACATGAGAGAAACACAAAACTTCAATAGCTCAGGACAACTAAATTTCTATAAGGACATTCATTTTTTTTTTTTAAACATCCCAGATTGGGATGAGGGTTTAGACTACACCCTCGACCTGTGAATATAATGGCCCAGCTAGGGCTAAAAATCAAAGGTCTACATCCAAGTCGGAAGTACAAAGAGCAACATCAAAAGCAGAGATAATAAAAAAAAAAAATAAAAATACAATGATCAAAATAAAAATACAAGGATCACAAAAATAATCGCAGTGGGTCTAAGATCAAATCTTCATAAAAGGTCGTCCTGGTCAGAGTGACCTGGCATGGAGTCCAAGATGTCAAATCTTGTCAGGGTCAGGAGGTGGCGGTCGACCGAATCTGAATGATGAGTATTCTAACTGGTCCATCCGAATGAGCGTCCGAAGCCGGAGGGGAATGTCCTCAGCAAGAAGGGTGCGTCTCTGGGGTGTAGATGCCCCCGTGCTAGCAAGGAAATCGGCAGGCCGGTTCCCCTCCCTGAATATATGTGAGACCTGGTAATGGATCGAGCGGAGTGTGTCTCTGATACGCATAAGAGGATGTTGGATCTTCCATGAGCCCTGGTGGCCAGATGTCAAAAGAGTGATGACAGCCGCAGCATCGATCTCTATCCACACATGAGAGGAGATCGAGGCGGCAATCTCGAGACCAATCTGGAGCGCCTGAATCTCTGTATCATAAATCGAGGAGGCCTGGAGTGGCCCATGGAAGGCAGAGATGAGTGCCTCACCATGATCCCTAATCAGGCCCCCTCCTCCAGCAGCTCCAGTATGTCTGTCGAAAGCGCCATCAGTGTTTAGCTTAACCCAAGGGGACTTGGGTTTCAGCCAAACAACGGTCCTGGGTCGTGGATGCTGGACAGGTAAAGGAGGTGGTGGCCTCAAACGATGGGGCGGTGTACATCCTGTCCAGTCACTCGTCGTGAGTCTACCCAGGGCGGTGAGGAGAGAGAGGTGTCTGTCAACCTGCAAAATAATGTGAGCACAAGAAAATATAATATCTCTATGCTTCGCATTATTCCTTTCTGTCCAGGTGGCCCATAGGATCAGACAAGGAATAAGGAAGCCCACATGTCTATTGTGTGTGCGGTGACCAAAAAAACTCAGAAGCTCAAAAAAACTGTCTGTAGCGGGAAGGGGTATATGAGTATATCTAGCTTAGTGCTCCCACACTCTCCTCACAGTCTCACTCTTAAGGAAAAGGTGGGTGAAGGTCTCGATCTCAAAGGTACCGGTCCCAGCACAACAATGGCAGCGGGAGGGGAAGGAGAACCCTCTCGCCTGCATCTCAGTGTCAATGGGAATGCGCCGTAATAGGAGTCACCACAAAAAGACAGAAATGGTCGGGGTGAGAAGGTCGGTCCATATGGCCCCGAAGAGGCGGTTTGGCCGGTTGCCCAGCCTCACTTCTCCCCTGGCTGATGACGTAGAGAATGCACCCGAAGATGTAAGTCTCCACCTCATGCCATACAAACCTCCATCCAGAATGGGAATCTGTCGGATCTGGTCAATCTCTAGACTACTAAAACCCCCAGCCTCACCAAGAATACCCTCCATCTTATCTCTATCCCAAAACCCTCCCGTCCCAAGATCCTTCACCTGCATGAAAGGCAGGTGAGTGACTGGCCTAGTAGTCGAGAGAGGAGCCTCGCCGAACCACCACTCATCCCAGAAACTAACCTCCCTAGAACCCAAGGTCCAAAAAATGTGCTCCTGAGCACGCCTGCCAGCAATGGTGAGGCGTCTCCACTGACGACTGTCCCGAGCGGTGGCTGTCACCCTGCAGGGATGAGCAGCACCACCAGGGCAATATTTCCTCAGGAGGTATTGGGCCCAAAGGGACTTGCCCTCCCTAAGGCGCCACCACATCCTGTAGGAAAACGCAGTAACCATATCAGAGAAGCGCCGAACCCCGAGCCCACCCTCAGAGTGGGGACGACAGATGGAATTCCACTTCACCCAGTGGGTCTGCCGCCGACCTCGCGAGCCCTCGCCATAGCTCCAAAAATAGTGGGCTAAGATCTTTTCTAACTCATGAATCGTAGACTGATGGGGGTCAAGCACTGCGAGAAGGTGAAGGGGAAGGGCACAAAGAGTGCTCTTGATCAGAGCAAGCCGGCCTCCGAAGGATAGGTGTCTATAAGACCAGCCAGAAATCCGGTCAATCATCCTCTGACGGACGCCAATAAAGAGCTCATGAAAAAGATGGCCTTTGTACAAGGGGGCCCCAAGGTAAGGGATGGGTATGTCCCCACGAGCAAATCCAGTACGCTCGTGAATCAGGTGAGCCCAATGGTCTGCAATGTGGTGGTCCATGATAAAACAACTCTTGCTAACACTGACTAGCTGGCCAGATGTCTCGCTGTAGTGGTCCAAAAGGCTCATGAGAGAAACTAGCCCATCATCATTCGTACGAGTGAAAATGATAATGTCATACGCGTAAGAAAGGTGAGAAATGGAAGGCCCACAACCACGCGTGCTGTAGGTCATCTTCGGAAAGTCGCGAATGAAGCCGTCGAGGCAGCGAGAGAGATAGTCAGCCACCAGAACAAAAAGGGAGGGGGATAGGGGGTCCCCTTGACGAAGGCCGCGGGTAGAAGGGAAAAAGGTCGTGGGGTTACCATTAATCAAAACAGAGAATATGCAGTGTTCCACACACGCCTCCACAAAGCTAATCTAACGGTTAGGGAATTCCATCCGATTCAGTACCTCTCTGAGAAACGACTACTCGACCCTATCATATGCTTTGGCCATGTCTAGCTTCAGCACGAGGTTCGGGTTCGTGTTTGATTCGCATGAGAGATGTCGTGTATCATCTCCTGAGCCAGTAGGATATTATCACTAATGACTCGATCCTTGATGAATCCACTCTGGTTCGGAGAGACAAGGTGGGGGAGGAGAGGGGCGAGGCGACCGTTGAGGATTCTAGAAATGATCTTGTTAGTCACGTTGCATAAGCTGATAGGTCTATAGTCAGACCAAGTACTGGGTCCCGATGTCTTCGGGATCAAAATGATAGAGGTTGCCGTGAAGGACTCTGGCATCTGGTGGCCAGAGAAAAAATCTCTCACAGCTTCTTCTACGTCAGTACCCACAATCTCCCAGCAAGACTTGTAGAAGAGGGACGAAAACCCATTCGGTTCGGAAACGCTGTTGGGATCTATCCCAAACACAGCCTCCCTGACTTCCTCCTTACTCGGGAGGTCACAGAGGTCAACAGAGTCGACCGACTGCGGGATGGTCGGAAATAGGGCTGGGTCGGGGCGCGTAAGCAAATCCCGCTCAGAGGAAAAGAGAGAGTGGAAGTAGGCCCTAGCCAACTCCTGTATCTGGGACTCCTGGGTCACGGAAGACCCGTTATCCTCGACACTATGGATATACGACTTGACTCGATTCTGCCTCACGAATCCCTGGAAGAACTTGGTATTACGCTCCCCCTCAGCCACCCAGCGCACAGCAGCCTTCTGCTTCCAGAAAGCTTCCTCGATGAGGAGGCGCAACTGGTACTCAGCATGACAACGGCGCATCTCGGACCTATTCTCTGGTGAAGAATCCAAATCATAGGTTCGTTCCGCCTCCGCATACGCAGTCTGAGTTGCAGTAAGGCGCTGAGAAATGTCACCAAAAATTGTCCAGTTCCACTGCTTCAAAACGCGGCGGAGTCTCTTGAGCTTCTCCTCCAGGCTGCGCATCCCATAGAGGTGCGTAGCCTGCTGCCAGGAGGCTCTAACAGTATCGTAGTAAGAGTGGTGGTGGACCCACATGTTCTGGAAACGGAAGGACGCTCGCCGAGGGGAAATAGAGAACTGACAACGAATCAGAAAGGGGGCATGGTCGGATCCAATTCGAGGAAGGTGCGTTACAACCGTGGTCGCAAAAACCCTCGTCCACGCCTCTGAGTAGAGAGCGCGGTCGAGCCTCTCCTTGACTCCGGCCCTCTCCCACGTAAAGGGAGCCCCTTCGTAACCAGCGTCGATGAGCTCACAATCCGATACAACATGCGAGAAATCTAAGATCTCCGTAGAGCGGTCCGATAAACCACCAATGCGTTCATCGGGATGCAAGAATATGTTGAAATCACCATTAATCATCCACGGGAATCCCTCCATACTCTCAGCAATCTCACGCATGGTGTCCCAGAGGTCATAGCGACCAACCCTCGCACAGCTGGCGTAAACCAGAGTGTGGAAGATCGGCTCCGGAAGATGGGCGTCGGTGAGCTTCACGTGCAAGACTTGATCAGTTTCACGAAGGATCTGACAAGTAAAGTCACGCAAGTGGAAAAGAAATCATGTGTGATCATAAAAAAAAAACAACCAAATTCTAATTTTATAGCCATGCATAAACCATTCCATTTACCCAGTGAGAAGTTTTCTGAGAACAAATCGAAAGCAGATACATAAAAAACTTGAAAAACTTAAAAACTCGAAATGCTTCCAGGTCTGTTGGCACAACATAAGTTAAACACAACCCATCACTTAGGCCCAAACACATTTGATTTTGCAACTAGATTATGCAATTTGCTTCATATCTTCATATAGTAAGCACATTCCAAGAACTCAATATTTATGAACCATTGCTAAATGTTTATTCTTTGATCATTTTTGACAATAAATCATTTAAATTAACTTTTCATTTTCGAAATTATTTCCTTTTCAGCGTACACCTTCCGAATTTTTTTTGGGAGTCATACAAAATTTTTGAAATCAAAATCAGTACTAATTTTATTGGTCAAAACAATGTATTTCCTAAAACCAACACTCATACAATTTAGAATGTAAAAGTGATGTAACGCCCCACTCTTGATTTAATGAAAATCAATGGCTTTCCAGACAAATCAGTTCAATTTTCATTATTTGTTTCAAACAGTATTGGCGTTACCTATTTATTTGAATTCAAAGTCATGAATTACAATCACAATAATAGCATCAAACATAAATCAATACCTCATCAAGGTTCATCGCATAACATAAATACCCAAATCGGGTTTCCAAATTTCATCACAATGTCAAAGGGGCATCTCCCCAAAATTATTTCAAGTCATCATAAATTCTCAAGCTCATAAATCCCAAATTCATAATTTATCAAGTTCATAAAATCATAAATAATCAAGATAGCAGAACCAACTAATAAATGACCTGGTCATATAGACCGACCACCACTCGCTCCACTCTGCCGTGCCCACACTTACTTAACCTACATCCATGAAGAAACCGGGGGGGAAGGGAGTACATATGGAACCTGTGGTGCTCACCACTATGCAATAAATAATAATCATAAAGTAAAGCAGGCACGGTCGCAGCATGTATACGAAAACAATTAATTATCCCAATCTCCTATCCCAAGTTCGTACTCATGTGCACACCTATCTCAACAGACTACTATTGGTATACTTATCAAAAGCCACGGCCCTAGCCCTGTGGTCTTACAACGATGCCCAACCAGTAGGAGTCTCTCCCGACGACCGAACACAGACCTGGTCTTTCAACGGGGTACTTATTGCTGACCGAGCACAACCCTGGTCATAAGAGACGTGTCCTTCGTAAGGACCTAAAGAGGATATTACCCTAACATATTCGTTCTATAGCTACGACGATAACCGTTCGACGGCCGATACAACTCACATCGAAGGTTACATGGTTCACATGCATACATTGATCATACCACACGTAAGACAACAATTTACTGCATAGCAATTTTAAATAAAACCCACCTGGTTACTGAAGTGGAGAAATCACACAAGACAAGCAATAAATTTTCGGTCAGGGATTCAACTCGTCGAACCTACATTAAGGGGCGTTGCTATATGCCCACACTAAAAAAAAAAAATCACTATAACTTAGCCCTTAGGTACAACTCTCTATTGATAAAATAAAAAAATAAAAATTAAAGACAAAGCTTATATAAACAAAAAAATGGAGAAAAGAGAAGTGAAAAATAATGGAGAAAAGAAATCCTTTTTCATGCTAATTTTGGTAAAAGTAAATTTAATCTTCTTTTGTTAAACTTGTAACAAAAATTTACATACTTATTCGTATTTTTAACACTCTTCTAGTTAATTGATTGTTTTTTATTAATCATATAAAATATCATCTACTATAATTTGTGTGTGGCTAATAACTTAAATTGTAGGCTCATCAAAGTTTTATATATTAGTAAAACATTTCATACATTATAATTTTTTGTTTACATTAATTATAGTGAAATATTTTGAAAAATGCCTCCAAAAAATGTGCATGTTAAAATATTTTAAAGTGAGTTACTTTAATTCCAAATATACTTGAGGCAATTTTAATGTTGTCGAGCTTGGACAAAGAAAAAATAGCGATAAAAAATTCAACGTTATTATAGGGCAATAATGAGCTACGTTGTTATTATAGGGCAATAATGAGCTATGAAAACTCATAAGTATATTATGAATGTGTGTTTATGCATATGCATTTTTACATTTTTTATGATAGTCTAATAATTTTTTTTCCTAATAATAATTAGGCCCCCACTCATTCTATTGGCTAGATCTGCCCCTGCCTCCATTAATCAAGATAGCCCTATAAATAGCTATCCAACACTTGAACAACTCACCATAACATTCACTTAGTTCATTCAACTCATATAAGTCATATAAGCATGCTTTTAACAAGTAAATCCCATTTTCGAATGAACAACACTAGTTTTTCGAAACTTAACCCGCGCAACGATTTTAAAATCAACATAACTTGCAGCACATTGGTCATACAATCATGATTCCAGTTGCATATAAACCCTAAGACATGTACAACTCTTATGAAGACATCGACAATAGATAAGATCATTTAATAGTAGATAATTCAACAAACATTCATAACAGGGTTGCAGTCAGAAAACTGAAATTTCACACATATAGGGCTTCCGTAATTGTCACATAACTCATGATACAGACCTCCAAATGACATGATTCAAAGACCAACAAATAGCACGGTGTAAGGCTACAACTTTGATGAAGACATGAATGACAAGTAAGGGCATTTGATCATAGATTATTCATCATACATTCGAAACTTGGTTGCAGTCGGAGAATGAAATAATGCATCCTATAGAGCCTCAGTAAAATTGGAATATCTCATGCTACAGACATGCTCTAGACTTGATTCAAGAACTAATAGGAAGCTAACACATAAGGCTACATATTCCATGCGGACCACTTTTCGGTTTGGGTACATAGACCCATAAAAAACATGCCTAACTTTTAATACATATATGATGCCGGGTTTATAGAAAACTGCTTGCACAATCATTTTGTAAAAATCATAACTCACTCAATTTAAACTGAATTTTTAAAATTCCAAAGCCCACTAAAATCTGACACAATTAGCAACAATTCATATGCAAAAAACATCTTCAAGAAATGAGTTTTTGAAGGCCAAAACAGAGGCACAACAGAGACAGTGAAATTGTGATAACTCATGAAATTCCCAACGATACTTCATCAATGAACCTCCATGTTATAAGCAACTCCAAAATATCACAAGAACACCATATATCACATATAACAAAAGAAGAGTTCACATTAGCATGCTTGATCATGATTTTAACATTCAACCACATAGAACATCACATAAGCATATAAATTCAATCAAACTCCTACACATATCATAAGGAACCCTAAGCCATCATAATTTCTTCAAATAATATTTAAATATACGAAGAAGGATAAGTCGTATACCTCCGTTGGAAATTAAACGACAAAAACTCGAACATGGAGGCCTCGGCTGGTTTGGTTTCTCACGTGAAACAGGGTTGCGTTGTGAAGAACTCAACACCCTAGGCCTGCTCGTTCGTCATTGTTCTGCTCGGTGGACAAGAGACGGCCTGGCTGCTCGACAAAAGCCTCAAACGGTCGCTGTTCTTCTCTCACGGACTGGGGTGCCGCTGTAACCGGCGACACTGCTCGTTTGTGGCCAAGGTCGTCTGCGCGCGCGATCGGAGGGGGAGCTTCTTCTCTTACGTGAACGAATGAGAGAGAGACATGAGAGTTTCTTCCTTCTGCTTGTCTTACGATCGCGAGAAAGAGAGGTGTTTAAGAGAGGTGGGAGAGTTTGCGGGGAAAGCTGCACGTAAAAGAGAAAGAGCTTGAACGCATATATATAAATCTAGGTTTTAAGAACCTTGCCCAACAAGAAAACACAAGGGTCGGGTTCGGGCTAAACGCGTGGGCTCGTGGGGTTCACAGGCGCACAACCGGGGCTCTTCTCGGTTTCAACTTAGCCAATTAAAATGGCTCAGTTCAATCGCTCGGGCTCGAGATTTAAAATAAAATAACTGAAATATATATATATATATATATCACACAAAATATTTATTTATATAATACTTAAACAATTAATGACAATTAGACAATTAATAATAATAATAATAATAATAATAATAATAATAATAATAATAATAATAATAATAATAATAAGGCCTAACTGCCGGTAAAATCATGATCTTACAACATTTTGCCGTTTTAACCAAACTTTTAGAATTTAGCAAACATAACATAACCTTGTCTATTTTTGGCAATTCGAATCACCGGGCCGAATTTCAGGCTTTGTACATCACCCGTAAAAAAAAAAAATGCAACACTGGGGTTCAAACTTGGTACCTCAAACTTGGATTATGGCATTGTAACCACCACACCAATCCAAGTTGTATATTATTAAAATGCTTAATATATATATAGATATTACGTATGAATAAATCAAATTAACATTAAAAGTTAATATATATTTTAAATTATATTAATAAGATGTAAACTTATAATAATTAAAATATAATAAAATAAATTATATAATATTAAATCAAAATAATATAATATTAGATAATAAAGTATTTAAAATTTAACCGAAAAAAATATATAAATCAATTAAAATAATAAATTAAAACATATAGAAATCTTAAATGAATATAATAAAATAAAGAAATATTATTTGAGTTTATTATAATTTATAATTTATTAAACTATTATATTAAAAATAATATAAAAAATTTATTGAATTACTATATTTAAATAATATTTTTTTATTTAACTATATTTAATAATTTATTAAAAAATAATTTAAATAATTTATTAACTTATTATATTAAAAAATGAATATAATAAAATAATGAAATATTATTTGAATATAAGAATTGATTTATTTAATAATTATATAAAAAAAAATAATACAAATAATTAATTAAATTACTATATTTATTTTCTTATTTAATTAGATTTAATAATTTATTAAAAAATAATTTAAATAATTTATTAACTTATTATATTAAAAAATGAATATAATAAAATAACGAAATATTATTTGAATATAATAATTTATTTAACAATTGTATAAAAAATAATATAAATTATTTATTAAATTACTATATTTAAATATTTTAATAATTATGAAATATTTAATTTATTTTAATAAATACGAAATATATAAATTTAATTTAATTTAATTTAATTTAAATTTAATCTAATATAAAATAACTTACTTATTTATATAATTTACATAATATTTTAAATTTGATTTGATTTATTCATACAGAGTGTCTATATATATTAAATGCTATTAAATTTAATAAACAATTTTGGTTGGTTTAGTGGTTCCAATGTTATCATACAACCTTAAGGTCCTAGGTTCGAACCCCAACGTCGCTTATATTTTTATCGCCATTTTTTATTGCCACTGTAGACAAAGCCCGTAATTCAGCCCGGTGATTCGAATTGTCAAAAATAGACAAGGTTATGTTATGTTTGCTAAATTGCAAAAGTTTGGTTAAAACGGCAAAATGTTGTAAGGTCAGGATTTTATCGGCAATTAGGCCTAATAATAATAATAATAATAATAATAATAATAATAATAATAATAATAATAATAATAATAATAATAATAATAATAATAATAATAATAATAATAATAATGCCAATAAAATATTTGAAAAATCTAATAATCGAACGAAACATTATATTATCTTTAAGACAGTATAATGTGATGGCTTTAATCGAGAAATAATCTTAAATAACCCAAAATAAATCAATACCACGAAATTTCTTAAAATCCAAATAATCACATAAATTATATTATATGAACGGGGATCTACAGTCTATCCTCCTTAAAAGATTTTCGTCCTCGAAAATACTAAAGAACACGCATCCAAAGGAAAAACGACAGACTCAAACGGGAATGGTCAATCATGAGATCGATGTATCCCCTCCGAAACTCGACCCTGCTCGCATGAGTCTTATCGCCCTAAACTCAAAATGGCATACACCCACATGCATAACCCAATCCAACTCGCCCTATGCTCATATGCTTACCTTCTTGTAGGAAAGGACAATCTATCCTGCCCGTGCTCAGGCGTACATCCTCTTGCAAGTGGCCCAGTCCGACTTGGCCTATACCTATGAGTATCAACCATTCACAAGGTACCTAACAACAAACAAGATCCCAACAGGTCGTTCGGTGTATTTCTAGCGTACCCCGACTGCCCAACCATTAAGGTGGATACGTTACGCCAAGCTTCAGTCTCGTGCCCGGGTCACACTGAAAACTTGCTCACAAATTCATTATGGACCGTGCGTCTCCATCAGAAACGTTGACACGGTACCCTATATAGTCGGTGTAACTCCAATGTGATCATACTCTCAATAATATAGACACTATGAGTCTAACGTAGCCTCTAGACGCAACATAAGGCTTCGTCAGATAGCATCACAAAACTTTCTCATTTTGCCGACTTGAGAAAACTCTCGCGTAATGCATAGGAACTCATCGACTACACCCCTTAATCGAAAATCATCGATTAAGGATTCATACACATATTAGTGGAACTTGGAGCTCTCGGTTTATTGCTCGTAAGAAAAAGGGTTCAAAAGGCTGACCAAATAGTCCAACATGTAACAGGTCATACAGTTCAGGAGAGAAAATCGATGGTTCGGGCTTAGTGCACTGTCACCCAAGAGGCGGCATGCTCGCTGGCGCTGCATATGCAGGGAGGTGGGGCGCGCGCGGAAACACCTACTCGGAGACTAGCTGCAAGGTCGAGGTTTGGCCGCGTCCGCTGGCTAGAGGAGTTCGTGCGCATGGTGATGGCGGCTGCAGCTCTCGTGCGAGTCAATGATCGGCCCCACGATTGGCCTCGCGTCTCTCAGCATGGGCGTGCGTGCTCAGCCACCACTTCGCATGGCTACACCCAGCCAGGACCGACTTTTGGTCTTAGGTTCCACAAGAAAGTTATAATCCAAGACAATCCAAAAAGAAATGGTTTTACCAAATTTCGAAAATTTCTAGGTTCAACAAAACAATGTAGTATTTCAGGCGTTTCATAATTCAAAAGTTCGAGAGTCTCAAAATAGCGAGGTGCTAGTCCGAGTTTCAAGTCCACTACTTTTCCAAACGACACTCTCTAATACGCGAAGAGATCACCGATCGAGATAGAAAAGAATTTCCAAAGGAATTCTAATACAGTTCTCCAGTCAGGAATAATCCCAAATCAGCAGCTTCTGCTGAGAGACACAATAACTAGCTCACCTCGACTCTTCCGACTAACAGCGTCGGCCGTCACGTCAGCTCTCCCTCAAAGAGCTAATCGTGCTAGCAGTCTTGATCGAGCATAATCTCAAAACTACAAGTAACCGAACAAGTCCTAACTATTTTGTAGCGGTTGACCATTCTTGCCGTCGGTTGATCCATTTTGACCGCATCTCAGAAACAGACCAAAATGTTATCGTCAAAGATAATGACATACTGATTCAGATATACGCAGCACCCGGTCCATTAGCTCTACGACAAAAAACAGCAAGGAATTATTCAGTCCGAAAGACATGGCCACAATTGAAGGAACGATATATGACAAGTGGAGCCAAATACTTGTCTTAATTCATACACAAAGTTGCAACACTTGAACCACAAACAAGAACAATGGTTGCAAGGGATCACAAAAGTCCCATGACCACTAAAGATTTATCCCGAAACTCCTAAAGAAGTAGAAAAACGAGAGTTTCTATGATGGACAAAATTTAAAAACAAAGTCGGTTCTGCACCCACGATATGCTTGCTCCGGGCTCGACTATCCTCCTTAAAAGATCCTTCATAATATTTTAACGTGGAAAACGCTCCTTGGTATGCGTCGACTAAAAAGTATCACGAAAAAAGATTCTCAAATTTATGAAAATAGATAAGGATCAACAAAAATTAAGACGATTAACTCCATCCGAATTCTTTTCCTACGCAAGGAAAGGAAAAATCTAGCGAAATTGTCAAAGTATAAAATAATTGAATGCCCAAGAGGAGTCTGGAAACACAATTCAACTCGACTACCATGTGAAAGGTAATAATCAAAGGCAAGCAAAAGACACTCGGTCGACAAAGGCGCGAACGGGCAGCTAAGGGGCTACAACAGGACAAATTTACACATTAAACATGCTGTCAATTTTTCAGAAAAACAGATTGCACGGTGTTCGTATAATGAATGTATCTCTTTGTACATAAAAGATATTTAAATGAATCTTGCTTCATTAGAAACTTAAGAGATAAAACTATAATTCACATGAAGACGTCAAGATTCCCAGGTTACTAGAAACAGGCCAAAAACAGTAAAAATTACAGAATCAAACTTCTGCGATTAAAACGAAAAACTTACTCGACACAATTCTCAATATAAAAATGATAAACACTCGAATCGTTTTCTTCATGAAAGGCAACAGGTTTATATACAATTTACATGAAGACTTCAAAAAGAGACGACGGGGTTTCGGGGCTCAAAAACAGCAACGAAACCAGATCACCCACAAGATCGAAAAACCAAAAAACAGGACGCACAATCGCCAAATTTTGGCCACAACTCTCAAAATAAAAATGATAACAACATGATTCTTGCAAGAGATAGAACATATGAGATTGAACTTTAATTCATCATAAGAGTTCAAAAACATTTGATAGAGTTTCAAAGGTCAAAAACAGCAACGAATAACTACCGATACAAAGATCACGAATAAGGTTTCAAGCTCCACACTCAATCAAATCTCAATCAGCAAGAGATAAGAGTTGGATAACAAAACAAAGCTCCGACTAACATGATCTAATCACAACAACTCGAGGCTCGGTTTTGAAATCGAGAGTCCCGGATGTCCACGACGAATTCAAGAAAACAAACAACGCATAGAACGAGCATACGAACCAATATATACCCGACTAACCAACAGGTTTTCAAATTCAACCAAAGAAAAACGAACAAATTAAAACAGGGGAAATTCAACCATTATATCGTCCTCCACGGATCCACAAGCAAAAGTGACCAGATCATCAACATGAACCCGACAACTAGACTCCACTCCCAGTCTTCATTGAATGGGTCCTAACATGCGTCTAATGGTCTTATTAACAATGGTACAGACTTCTGAATATCCTACACACCTGGGACTTCTTCGGTTGTCTGCTCCCTTCACTTAAGTCTTCTCTTTTTTAGACGGCTTGCAAATGCTCCTCACACGAAGACACTCAAACAGGAACTTACAACGAGAGAATTGCTATAGATAGAATTTAACTCGATAACATCATATCTAAATTCTCAACCAATAACTTCTAAAGCAAGAACATAACTCTATACCACTAGAGTTCAAGTTCATACAACTAAAGTTTGCAACACCTCTAGACTTCAGGAACGTTAAAAGCAGAAGGATAAATCCCTAAGCCCCAATTTACATCACATCATTTCATATATGTCACATAATCAATTCAATATCACCTATAAAGTCATACTTGGGTTGGCGCGGCATGACGAAATCGAGTGGTCGTAACTGCAACATATAATCCAAAAATTTCCCAGAGTTCATATAATTTCACATTAAGTTGTCTACAGAAACGCAGACTAGCTCTGGTACCACACTGTAACGCCCCACTTTTGATTAACACAAATCCATGGCTTTCCAGAAAAATCAGTTCAATTTTCAAAATTTGTCTCAAACATTTTTGGCGTTACCTATTTATTGTGAATTCAAAGTCATGAATTACAATCACAACAATAGCATCAAACATAAATCAATACCTCATCAAGGTTCATTCCATAACATAAATACCCAAATCGGGTTTCCAAATTTCATCACAGTGTCAAAGAGGCATCTCCCTAAAATTTTTTTAAGTTATCATAAATTGTCAAGTTCATAAATGCCAAATTCATAATTTCACAAGTTCATAAAATCATAAATAAGTTCAAGATAGCGGAAGCAACTAATAAATGATCTAGTCATATAGACTGACCACCACTCGCTCCACTCCGCCGTGTCTGCACTTACTTAACCTGCATCCATAAATTAACATGTGAGAGTGAGCACATATGGAACCCGTGGTGCTCACCACTATGCAATAAATAATAATCATAATGTAAAGCAGACATGGTCACAGCTTGTATACGAAAACAATTAATTATCCCAATCTCCTATCCCAAGTTCATTCTCATGTGCACACTTATCTCAATAGACTACTACTGGTTAGACATGGCCACGGGCCGAACCGGCCCGTGGCCCGACCCGCGAACTGGCACCGGCCCGGACCGAACTGGCCTCCTAAGGGCCAGTTCGTTGAACCAGAACCATACGGTTGCGGTTCGGTACCGGTTCAATTTTTTTCATTTTTGTCCCGCCGCGCCGGGCCAAATTCTTTGTTTTTCTTTAGGGCCGTACCGGCCCGTGAACTGCCGGGCCGATGAACCGGCGGTTCGAAACGGTTCTATGAACTGACCCTTAGTTCTAAGCGGGCCGGTCACGTCCCGGGTGTTGGAGGGCCCGTGGCCCGCTGGGCCGGGCCAGGCCGGGCCTTGGCCCGACACCTGGTCACGTCTACTGCTGGTATACCTATCGAAATCCACGGCCCTAGCCCTCTGGTCTTACAACGATGCCCAGCCAGTAGGAGTCTCCCCTGACAGCCGAGCACAGCCATGGTTTTTCAACGGGGTACTTATCGCCGACCAAGCACAATCCTTGTCTTAAGCGACGTGTCCGTCGCAATGACATAAAGAGGAGATTACCCCAACAGAGTCGTTCTATAGCTACGGGGATAACCATTCGACGGTCGATACAGCTCACATGCATACATTGATCATACCACACGTAAGGAAACAATTTACTGCACAACAATTTCAACTAAAACCCCCTGGTTACTGAAGTGGAGAAATTACACAAGACAAGTAATAAATTTTTGGCCGGGGATTCAGCTCGTCGAACCTACATTAATCAAGATAGCCCCATAAATAGATATCCAACACATGAACAACTTACCATAACATTCACTTAGTTCATTCAGCTCATATAAGCTTCATTTAACAAATAAATCCCATTTTTGAATGAACAACACAAGTTTTCGAAACTTAACCCGCACAACGATTTTAAAATCAACATAACTTGCAGCACATTGGTCCTATAATCATGATTCCAGTTGCATATGAACTCTAAGACATGCATCTACAACTCTTTTGAAGATATCGACAACAGATAAGATCATTTACAAGGAGATAATGCAGCAAACATTCATAACCGGACTGCAGTCAGAAAACTGAAGTTTCACACATACAGGGCTTCAGTAATTGTCACATGACTCATGCTACAGTCCTTCAAATGACATGATTCAAAGACCAACAGACAACTAAGAAGTAAGACTACAACCTTCATGAAGACATCAATGGCAAATAAGGGCATTTGATCATAGATTATTGATCATACATTAGAAACTTGGTTGAAGTCCGAGAATAATATTATGCATCCTACAGAGCCTCAGTAAAATTGGAATATCTAATGCTACAGACATGCATTCAACATGATTCAAGAACTAACATGAAGCTAACACATAAGACTACATTTTCTATGAAAACCACTTTTCGGTTTGAGCACAAACAACCATCTAAAACATGACAAACATTTAATACATATATACTGCCGGGTTTACAGAAAACTACATGCACAATCTTTTTATAAAAATCATAACTCACTCAACTGAAATCGGATTTTCAAAATTCTAAAGCCCATTGAAAAATAATAGGATAAGCTACAATTTATGTACAGAACACATCTTCATGAAACGAGTTCTTGAAGGCTAAAACAAAGGCACAACAGAGAAAGTAAAATTGTGATAACTCATGAAATTCCCAACGATACTTCATCAATGAACCTCCATGTTATAAGCAACTCCAAAATATCACAAGAACACCATATATCACATATAACAAAAGAAGAGTTCACATTAGCATGCTTGATCATGATTTTAACATTCAACCACATAGAATATCACATATGCATATAAATTCAATCAAACTCCTACATATATCATATGAAACCCTAAGCCATCATAATTACTTCAAAATAATCTCTAAATATACGAAGAAGGATAAGTCGTATACCTCCTTCGGAAATTAAACGAGAAAAACTCGAACATGGAGGCCTCTGTTGGTTTAATTTCTTACGTGAAACAGGACTGCATGGTGAAGAACTCAACACCTTAGGTCTGCTCGTTCATCATTGTTCTGCTCGGTGGACAAGAAATGGCCCGACTGCTCGACAAAAGCCTCAAATGGTCGATCCTCTTCTCTCATGGGCTGGGGTGCCGCTGTCGCAAGCGATACTGCTCGTTTGTGGCAGAGGTCGTCTGAGCGCGCGATCGAAGAGGGAGCTTCTTCTCTTACGTGACCGAATGAGATAGAGCCGAGAGAGTTTCTTCTTTCTTCTTGTCTTACGGTCGGGAGAAAGAGAGGTGTTTAAGAGAGGTGGGAACATTTGCGGGGAAAGTAGCGCATAAGAGAGAAAGAGCTTGAACGCATATATATAGGACTAGGTTTTAAAAACCTTGCCCAACAAGAAAACACAAGGGCCGGGTTCGGGCTAAACGCGCAGGCTCGCGGTGTTCACGGGTGCACAACCTAGGCTCTTCTCGGTTTCGACTTAGCCAATTAAAATGGCTCGGTTCAATCGCTCAGGCTTGCGATTTAAAATAAAATAACCAATATATATATCACACATAATATTTATTTATATAATACTTAAACAATTAATGACAATTAGATAAATAATAATAATAATAATAATAATAATAATAATAATAATAATAATAATAATAATAATAATAATAATAATAATAATAATAATAATGCCAATAAAATATCCAAAAAATCTAATAATCAAACGAAACATTTGTTGACATTCGAGTTAGCCAGAAAGAAACCGGACAGGGGGGACCTCCCAGAACTGGGTCGAGAACTCGGTCCAACACAGAAGTGCTGAGCTGAATCGTGGAATTAAGTGATCAGGACCACTGTAGGAACAGTTCGCGAGATCGGCTCCTGGACCAAGAAGCCGAGGTGCCGACCTCATAGGATGCCGGACTGAAAGAAGGATCCTGAGGGCTTGAGGAGCATATCTGGTCTGGGTGCCGACCTGGAGATCCCGAGCGGCCACTCCGGGGGCAAGCGCAGGGCTCAGTAATATAAATATATTCCCACTTGGAAGATCATCATTGGGTGATGGGACAGGCTGTAATAACCTGCCACCCTACCAACACCTAGCCCAACAAAAGTATCAGGCATTAAATGCCCACCATGCATACATTTAATGCCTGACAGGTAATGATTGAAGAAACCTCAAATCACTTTTAATACTGTCAGGGAGGCACCGAACTGCTCTACAGGAATACTGTGCGACAAGACTCTGAACAGTGCCTGAACGGTAGCATTTAAGGATACTATAAATAGGAACCCACTACATTTATTTTGGGTTGTTGAATCCTCAACTACTCCACCTTCTCTCTACTTTTTCTCTCTGGAAATCTATAATAAATCCCTATAATAATTCAAACTGCATTACAAGTGCCGACCTCGTACGAGAGTCTCGGCCTCGTAATTACGTAATAAAATACAATTAACCCGCGTTTTCTCCTCGTTTTTCAGTTCTTTGCTTTTACTAAACTTTATTTAACTGTCGGATTTGTCCATCAACAACATTATATTATCTTTAAGCAGTGGCGGACTCAAAGGGGGGCCCGCAGGGGCAAGTGCCCCTGTAATGTTTTAATTTCTAATACATATATATAGCATATATATATATATATATATATATATATATATATTAATTATATTAAGCTTACTGTGGTCCCACTACAAACAATCCCAATTAATATGCATATTTATTTATGTCACAAAAAGTCCCAGTTAGTATACATATTTTATTTAAGTTAACTTTTGTGGGCTCCACTACAATTTAAAAAGTTTTGAAGCAAATTTCTTTTCTCTCACCCCAGCAAACATTTCGTACTCTACTCACCTCACATTGCATTTTCTTTTCCTTTCTCTTGCACAGACACAGACACGGCAGAAGCAGAAGAACTAGTAGGCGATTACAGGAAAAAAAATGAAAAAAATATAAAATAGTTTGAACTTCTACTTTCTCAATTGGCTACCAGTTTTTATTTCAAAAGGTATGTTTTATTTAATTATTTCTTAATATTTATAACCCTAAATTTGTATTTGTGAGTTTTTAAAATTGATGTAATTTTTAATTTAGGGCTTTTATGATTTTGATAAAATAGCATCTTAAAAGTTATTTCTTATTTGTTGTGCATTTTTATGTTTTATTTTGTTTTAGTTATCTTTATAATTGTAATTATAGTTTTAGAATTAGCTCCTAATTTGTTCTTGTCACTCATTTCTAAGTTCTAACCTAATGTTATTATTATTTGTTATATTAGTTATGGAGAAATATTATAAACGAAAAGGTACGAGTGTTGCCGATGAAAGAAATGTTCGAGGAAAAGACCAAGAAAATCATGTTGATGTTGATGTTGGCATGACCATTCCCGACTATCGCACATCCGTAGATTTTGATGGTTCGAGTCTCATTTCAGACCCTGGACTAAGAACTCCAATTCAAGCTTACGAAGTTAACATCCGAGACGTGGTTCGGAGAACCTATATGCTAAGAGGTCCTTGTCAACCTCGCAATCATGTATTTCCATCCACAAAAAAAGGTAACAAAGAGAGGCGATTTTGTGTTTCTTGGTATGATGACTATCCTACATGGTTGGAGTATAGTGTATCAAGAGATGCGGTATTTTGTTTTTACTGTTATCTTTTTAGCTCGGGTGGTGGTTCATTTGTTAAAGATGGATTCTCAAATTGGAAAAAGAAAGAGTATCTTAAAATGCACGTTGGGGCTCCTGGGAGTGCACATAATCAGGCTCGAGTTAAATTTGAATCGTTTAAAAATCAAGAGCAAAGTATTCGATCATGTCTTGTCAAGCATTCTCATCAAGCTCGAACAGATTATAGGATTCGATTGAGCGCATCAATTGATTGTGTTCGGTTTCTCCTACGTCAGGGCATGGCGTTTCGTGGACATGATGAATCTGAACTCTCGAACAATCGGGGTAATTTTCTTGAACTATTGCATTGGTTGTGTGATCATAACCATGAGATTAGGGATGTTGCTTTAACGAATGCTCCTGAAAATCTCAAGTTAACGTCACCCCGCGTGCAAAAGGATATTGTTAGTGCGATTGCTTCTGAATGTCTAGACGTGATCATGAAAGATGTTCGTAATAATTTCTTTTCAATCTTGATTGATGAATGTCGAGACATTCCAGTTAAAGAGCAAATGTCGGTGGTGATTCGTTACGTGAAGGATGGTCATGTTTTCGAACATTTTGTTGGTGTCCATCATATTTCCAGTACCACTGCTCTCTCACTTAAGGAAGCAATTGACCAATTATTCTCAACACACAGCTTGAGTATATCTAGTTTGAGAGGTCAAGGGTATGACGGAGCAAGTAACATGCGAGGTGAGTACAATGGCCTAAAAGCACTTATTTTGAAAGAAAACCCCAGTGCCTATTATATTCATTGTTTTGCGCATCAATTGCAATTAGCTCTTGTAGCTACGGCCCAGAAACATCCAAAAATTGAAACTTTCTTCACGACAATACTCAAATTGGTTAATGTTGTTGGTGGATCGGCTAAACGAGCCGACCTTATTCGAGAGAGCCAAAGGCTGAAAGTTCTTGAATCACTCAGTGTTGGTGAATTATCAACTGGTCGAGGTCTTAATCAAGAAATATCTCTTCGACGTCCAGGTGATACGCGTTGGGGCTCTCACTACAATTGTTTGATTAACTTGATTATCATGTTTTCAACCATAGTCGAAGTTGTTGAGATGATTGCTACGGACACCACAAGCACTGGAACTAGAGGTGATGCATGTATCTTATTTGAGTTGATGCTAAAATTTGAATTTGCATTTCATCTTCATCTCATGAAAAAAATTTTGGGAATTTCGAATGAACTGTCAAAAGCATTGCAACGAAAAGATCAAGACATTGTTAATGCCATGAGATTGGTGCATTTGTGTAAAGTTCAACTCCAAATGATGAGGAATGATGGATGGGATTCTTTTTTTGGGACTGTTTGTTCATTTTGTGAAGCTCATGAGATTATTGTTCCCAATATGGATGAAAAGTTCATAACTCTTGGTCGTTCACGGCGTGAGACAGTAACAAATTTGCATCATTATCGTGTGGAATTGTTTTATGCTGTCATTGATATGCAACTTCAAGAGTTGAATGATCGTTTTTCTGAGGTAAATAGCGACTTGCTAATTTGTGTCGCATGCTTGTCTCCAAATAGCTCGTTTGATTCTTTTGACAAGGATAAGCTTCTTCGACTATGTGAGTATTATCCACTTGATTTTGATGCGACGGACATCTCTGAACTTGATGATCAATTTGACACGTATATTCTTGACATGCGCACCTCTGAAGAATTTAAAGGATTACAAGACATTAGTGATCTAGCAAAAAAACTAGTTGAGACTAAAAAGCATCATGTGTACCCATTGGTCTACAAGCTTCTTACATTTTCTTTAGTTCTTCCTGTGGCGACCGCTACTGTCGAGAGATCATTTTCTGCTATGGCTTATGTGAAAAATCGTTTGCGCAACCAGATTGGGGATCAATGGTTGAGTGATTGTTTGATTGCATATATTGAGAAAGATGTATTTGATAAGATTGAAAATGATGTAATTATTGAACGCTATCAGAATATGAGAACACGTAGAGAACAATTGTAATGTGATGTTTGTCGTTTTTTTTTTTTTTTTGGTCTCTTTTATGAATTATATTGTTGTAATGTGATGTTTGTCATTTTTTTTGGTTCTCTTACGAATTATATTGTGCCCCCCTACTTTTAAATGTCTGCGTCCTCCCCTGATTGTAATGTGATGTTTGTCGTTTTTTTTTTTTTTTTTTNNNNTTTTTTTGGTCTCTTTTATGAATTATATTGTTGTAATGTGATGTTTGTCATTTTTTTTGGTTCTCTTACGAATTATATTGTGCCCCCCTACTTTTAAATGTCTGCGTCCGCCCCTGTCTTTAAGACAATATAATGTGATAGCTTTAATCGAGAAATAATCATAAACAGCAAAAAATAAATCAATACCATGAAATTTCATAAAATCCAAATAATCACATAAATTCTATTATTTGAGCGGGGCGCTACAGTTGATCTGTGAATGCATAGTCTAATTTCCCAGCAGCACGCAAAGAGGGAGTAAAGAATTTTATTGTAAGGATATATATTTTTTTTCAACAGAGGTAAAGTTAAAAAAGAAAAAATTGTGAGTGGTAAGAGAAGGTTGGCGAATCTTAGTTTTGATCTATTACCTAAGCTTAATTATCCTGGTATTCGACGCTGCTACCGGGACGACTCCACTGCAAGTGAATACGGAGGTGTAGTGCAAGCAAACGTGTTTATATGTTGTTAGGGTTAGATGAAGCGTAATCAAAAGTTAGCTTAAAGCATTATGCTGTCTAATAGGGCCCCAAGTTACAAACTATTTGGTAACCCAAAAAAAAATTATATGGAGGGTCTTTTAATATTAACTATGGGCTCGGTATAATAGAGATGGGCCAGTATACTGCCCAAAAAAAGGTTATTACAAGTAGTAAGGACATAATTGTATATAACTTTCAAATAACAGTGCACTATTTAATTTATTTAATTCCACTAAAAGAGTAAGAATGTAGTTGGAAAAGAAATAATTTAAGTTAATTAACTGAAAGTGACTTTTTGTATTAATTAAAGTTAATTTAGCAAAAGTTATATAGTTAGTTGTTAGTAGAATTTTGTGTTTATATTAAAATAAAATTTAAAATAAAACAATAAAAATTGGTTTGATGTGAAAGTAGGAGATAGATAATATGAAATGATGGTCAACTAATCGTCCTAGTATATAAATTTAGTTTCATTACTGTGTCGTAATAGAATGGTTCCAATGTTTAAATTAGAACACATATCTGAAGGCACCAAACTCATAGATTTATTTTTTCAAATAAATGGTTGTTATAATATCATTTACCATGGATAGTTGATTGTAAAAAAAAAAACATATATTCGTCATAAAGAAACCCATATTTTTTGGAAAGAAATCTAAACAAATGGATAGTTGTTTATTTTGAAGAATGATGGAAGCTCATATTCTACCTTGTTTACGTACAGACGCTGCACTTTCAAATTAATGTATTGAATATCGTAGATAAGGTAACTAAATTTATTTGAACATTATACATGTATAGTTTTAAGCGGCATGCTATTCATCATCTACTATATAAAATAAACGAATTACAAAAATCGGCTAAATGCTTGAAATTACCTTATGATTGTTGCATTTGCTTATAAATGATTGTATAAATGAAGTACACACGTTTATTTGTATAAATAATTTGTAATATTTCAAAAGAAGCGATTACACACTCGTAAGTGTTAATTCCTTGTGCAAATGTGTTATAAATTGTCTATTAGTTAATTCTCATTAAAATATTATTATATTGATTTGGTTCAGTTTGTTTTATAACCTATAAAGCTTTTACAACATGTGTAATTTTTTTTTTATAGTATCATGAAAAGATGGCTATTTAGAATAAGCAAACGAAAGCAACAATATTACATTAATGAAGTTTTGGCAAGTAGAAACATAACAAAACGCCATTGAAACACAACCTTCATGGCCCAAATATGTAGTACATTTTAGTACAACTTAACACCGTGGTGCGCAAGTCATATCAAGTAGTCTAGATTGTCTTCAAAAGAATATGGAAGTACCAAGCTAACCGACAACGTTCACAAAAGTAACTGACAAAATAGTTCAAAAGAAATACATTAGCCGGCATACTAAAAATAGATCGCGATAAGGCATTAGCGCGGCCTAATCAAAGAAGATATGCCTAGTTGCGAGCCTTTTAAAGTGGGCTGGCTGGTGCCGCTGAAGTGCTTGCACTACCTTCATCGATGTAGGATCCTTACCGGTTGTGTTGACTGGAGGATTGGAATATGAAGTTGCATTGCCATCTCTAAATTTCAAGGTCCGTGTTGCTGTTGGCTTTGTGGGAGCTGGTGTGGGTATGTTCATGGTATCGTTTTCAATTTCTTCGAGGCAAGCTTTGGTGCTTGGTGTAAATAGTTGTACATCAGACTCCCCCTATGGTGATGTATGAAAAAATTTTCCTTAGTTATTTTTATGTATTTGTAATACATTCCACACTGTCTCAATATGAGCATTAACATTTAAACACTAAAGGTACCTGTTCAGCAGAATTTTCAATTTCATTCTCATCCAAGAGTCCTTCAATTTCGTCCATGTAGAGTTTCACAATGGAGTAGTTTGTACCGTTTGTTTGGTAGAACCTCACTAAGCATATAACATGGTGGTTCTTAATCCTTCGCTCTATGGTTTCCAGCAAGCTAATGCCCTGGGTAAACAAAATGTAATATAGTGTTAATATTTGTAAACCAATGTAGTTTGAAAGTAAGTTCAACAGTATAATATTTTTTTTTAAAAAAAAAAAGAAATAGTGTAAACAATTGCAATTTGAAAGTAACATGGAACCAATACCTGATCCTCAGAATCTTTTAATTAGGTTGCAGTACGTCTAGCAAGTCCTTCAACATCTTCTCCATACACAATAGTTGCAATTGTGTTCGTCTTCTCTTCAATGTAGATGGAAATTCTTGCCCTAGTGTTAGTTTGAGAGGTTAAATGATAATATTTTTGTGTTAGATAATACACATTTCATGAAGATGAAGTTTGAGGTTAATTAAAAGTTTCTTGCGACAATTTCGCTATGCTGGATGCAAGCACTAAACTTTCTTGTAGAACCTACTTTAAAATCGATTTTTTTTTTATTTATTTTTTTATTTATTTTTTTTTTACAGTTTCTGCAACAGTCGAACAAAAGAGACTGGTTGACCAGACCCAAACTTATGCGGTCTTGAATCCATGCAGCTCTTACCTATTGTAGTGAACAATTTGAGCCAATCGTTGTGCAATTATCAGGCCGGAGTAGACTGCAGAAACTATTTACCTTATTTCAATAGGAAACCTATGAAAAGTTTTATTTAACCACTTCTTGAGCTCATTAGCCTCAGGTGTTGGTGGATATATGAGTATTTAGGATGGTTGTTTGGTTGAAAGTGAAACACCTGCGAAAAGTGACATTTGTAAGGTCCATTTATTGAAAAATATGCAGAACAAGATAATGAGGAACTGAACATAAAGGTACCATAGAATGTGAACATTCTAACTTGCAGTGCACATAGCACATTTAATGCATTGATATTAGTCGCTAGCTGTGGACCCTCGGTCTTGGAAAACTCATCCAAGAGTGTGAAAATAATAGGCATGTTCCTAGTATTTATTTATCATGCATAAATATATTTTTTTTTAGTAAATATCCACTGTAAAGGCAAAATATTACTCACTCAGTATTCATTAGAATAATGTCTCTTGCGACTGAATCAAAGCCCTTCTCTTTGGATTCGAATGAATGAACTACAACTCCTAGCACATCTGTAGACCAATGTTTCATTTTAGTAAACATAACGACAAATATGTTGGTCAATATGTATCCAAATAAGTCCACCCATTTTAAACTCAACATTAAAACATTGATGGAATCTAAGAGAGGATTAATTATTCTAAACAAAATAAGCAGTTGAGTAGATGGTTGAAAATGCACCTCTAAGCCACAGAAACTACGAAGGCACACAAATAGAATAACACAGTTTAGGTGCATTAAGATTAACAGCTCTGCTATGTACTACCACATAATTCTGCAAGTTAATTAATACTAACTATATTTCATTACACCAACACAAAATGTTTGGCAAAAGTAATAACGTATTCAACGAAAACCTACAACAACATAAATGATGTGTTAACATTTAGATAATATAATGTTTAGTATAATAGCAGACTTACTCTGTAAGTTTCCATTGTCAACATAGTGGTGCAAGTTTGCAAAGCTTTCGGTGTCAAAGGTGCAGTAGAGCTGTGTCGGGATGGTGTCTTCAGAAGGCTGAATGAAAGTATTGTTGTTGATTGTCCAGGAATAATTATAAGGGCTTACCCTATATTTTGGTTCAGCTATCTTCAAAGTGAAGCCAGACAATCGAAACGTCTTGTATGGAATCAAAAGCTTAGTGTTGCCCCCCATGTTGTTATAAAAAACAACGGAAACCTTTGTGCCCTTTTATAAAATAGTAAATTACGTCTTATTAACTCAACTTAAGAGGCAATAATTTGCATATTTGTTTACAACGTTGTGACAAAGATGAATTTGAAATGAATAAATTTACTTCGACATCTGCCAAAAGGAACCTACGATATCATACGCTTGAGTCCCTTCGGCTTACAAGGATGTGACTTCGTTGAATTACATGCACAACAACTGTCCAACCCTTAGTCTGCGGGTTTACTTCTTTGATGGTTGTAACGTTTTCCATCTTCAGGTAATTACCTTCTGAAGTTGCAGGTTGTTTAGGAACTCATAGAAGAAAAAAAAAGAGTCATCAAAAAGGGTAAACACACGATCACCGAACTTAAATGCAACAAAACCTTTTTTTTTTTTTTTTTTTTGCAATAGAGAACAAAAAAAATAATTTACGTCAATTAAATGGCTAAATACCACACAATGTATATTTATTTGGCCATTTATTTTTACATAATGTGACAAATCATGGCTAAGATGAGATGCCAAAATACAG
The DNA here is from genome assembly GCA_902706635.1 of Striga hermonthica. Taxonomy (NCBI): domain Eukaryota; kingdom Viridiplantae; phylum Streptophyta; class Magnoliopsida; order Lamiales; family Orobanchaceae; genus Striga; species Striga hermonthica. Next base: position 12,692,451 of record CACSLK010027624.1, on the reverse strand, counting down.
ATGGAAACATCAACTTAATTGAAGAAACATGCGGAGAAAAAAAAAAGTGCACATGCATAGTTTTTTCAAGAATTAAATATAACCAACATGAAATAAGAAATATATATATATATATATATATATATATATATATATATATTGGCGCCATATTATTTTTTCTCTATCTTAATACAATAGGCAACAGAAAATCTAAGCTAACAACGCTACAACTTATACAAGAAACAACAAAATCTGTTGAAGGAGTAAATGCAAACATGAAAACTTTAAGAATAACAAAAGAGAAAGAATTACAATTTCTATTTTTAAGGAAAACAACTTTGTTTGGGCCACCAAAATACACTGCAAACTTTTTTTTTCTATTTTTAAGCCCCAAAATAAAATTGAATAGGTTTAATAATTCATGATTGCAGAAGAAAATTGACAGAACATCATCTCATGTTCAGGTACGCATCGTATATCGAGAGCTTTTTCAAATGGCAATTTTTTTTGCGTCATATAATTTACAATTTTGGTTCTTCAAATTGCTTACAATTCGAGGAAGTTTCAGTGTTATTTTACGATTTGGTTTACATTTTTTCTATCTAGGGAAGGTAATTTTTATTCTAAGAACAATTAATAGATGTTCACTCCAATTATAGCCATACTCTGTCTTCTTGGGTGTTCTATTTATATTTGTTAATCTTTTTAATACACGATTGATTATGCCCGACAATTACCTTTATTAAATATGATTTTGTTGTTTTTTTCTTCGATTTGAGATTGCTTTGCAATTGCATGTAAAGGTAGCTCAGAATGTTGTTCTGTAGTCAACAACTTGAATGCATAATACAGCGCGGGGCAGCATCCAGTCCAGCATCCGCAGCGTCCAGTACGTGCCGCGGCCAGTCAGTCAGTTAGCCCAGCGGGACGCCGCACACGCCCGGCACGCCAGCCGCGCCTGGGACAGTGTCCAGCACCCGCAGTCAGCCAGCA
>CACSLK010027624.1:12652987-12666316 GCA_902706635.1 Striga hermonthica | reverse complement strand
TTTTTTTTGGAATGATACACGCTGATAATTTTTCTAGGTTGTATTTGTAAATGTATGATAGCAAGGTTGATTTCACCCATTGAGAATCGAAAAATGAGCCATGCAGCTTCTGGTGGAGACACCCACCTTCCAGTCCTATATTGTTCAATTTCATCTATTTCCTGAAGAGGGTTTCTAGCATCAAAATGAAATGCTATCGTATCATGTCTTTATAGATATATTTAACTGCTTATATCGTAGAGCACATTTCAACGTTAATATGATACTTAAACTTTTCAAGTAAATATGGGTTATATGGAATTACCCACCTATTGTCTAATTCATAGCCCCTGACCCTGACACGAACATTATTATCCCTTCGCTTGTATCTAGGTTATGCATCATTAATGTGCGTGGTTTGATCACATAATTCTTTTGGGTAATAATTTTTACACGTCTTCGTTTTTTTCATACACGGGTTTTCTGAGTTCATTTCACCACAAGGGCCATGCAAGTGCTTCACAACAAGATCAAACAGATGTGCATTTGTTTGCCTGTCACACACAATTTTTTCATATTCATTAGGCATGTACATTTTAAATTGCGGGTGTAAAATGAGAAAAAAGTTTGCATGCGTCAAACATTTCTTTTGAAATTCAATGGTATATGTGTATGCAACAACCTCACCAAATATGTGTTTTTAAAAAGGTCATTCTTCAAATCCTCAAGTTTAGCCCTAAAATTTCTAGCTATCACATTTGGCCTGTTTTAGGATTCATTCCACGCAACAATGCCTTGAATTCAGGCCAATTTGGATTACATGTCATTGTAAGGAATATATCAGGCCGCCCAAACTTTTGTACTAATGTTATTTCATCCATGTATCTCCTTTTGATATTCCTTGGCCCATTAATAAAACCTGCAGGTAAATAAATACGTTGTTCAACCATGCCTGCATCTGTCTCCCCAGAGGCCAAAGAATCCTGAACCCCCTAGAGAACCTCATTCCTTATTTTTAGTTGTTCTGTCTTTTAAAAAAACAATCTTTGCGTACTGTTTAACATATATGTCCACAATATACTATTGAAAGAGCCTTCCAAAATGCAGTAGAAAGAAATCATCGAAATCACGGACCTGCAACTTATAACAATAGTATTGTTGGGATCTGTGAGGATCTCGTTAGGTACAATCACGAACTCAATAGCAAACGTAAACCTATGTGCAGCGGATCTAAAGTTTGATGTAGAAAACATACGGCTTAAAATTTATGGCGATCTAGTTGATCTTCAAATGGATTGCGGCTCTAGTTGATCTAGTTTGATGTAGAAAACATACGGTGCGTGCGGCTCACGGCTGGCTCGCGGCGGGTTGGGCTCGTCGGGTCGGTGGTCCCGCAGGTCTGGCACGTCGCGGGGTGATCACAAGGGTTGATAAATATATGTATCTTAATAAACCACGGGATCTTCTCTGTATATCTCAAACACCCTTCTTCAACTTGTACCAGTGGAGCATCAAGAAGAAGATAAAACTCGAATGAAAACTGAGAGAGAAAGAGAGAGAGGCACATGAGGGTGCGGCCGATTTTATGAGTTTGGAATAATGTTCCAACTCTTCTCTTCACATGAGCTTAATGGTGTATATATAGAGCTACAGTAGGGACCCTTATGAAATTAGGAATATGGTTCCTTAATTAATACAAAATTTGTGGGTCAAGCACACTATTCTAATTAATTATATAATATTATGGGCCACTAACATAATATTATTGCACTCCCTTTCCTAGCCCAAATTACAATTGAGACTCCCATAATAATTACACGAATTATCTCCCCATATTTAACATATAATATCCTTTAATTAATTCGATTACTGATAATTAGAAATTAATTAGTTTATTATTATTTCACTGAAGCTAGCGCTCGTTCCTTACATTATTACTATGTTGGAATTTAATCCACCTGCAGGGTTTAGCATAATAATCCTTCATGAACTAAATCTGGGAAATCATCAAACTAAACGTACATGGTGAGCGTAATATCCTACTAGCACATCAAACATACAACAATATTACCCAAGACAGTAGGACTATTGGTCCAGTTCACTAAACCTCACTCATGTGAATCTAATATAATTACTGCATGTATATGTTTATTTAATATCTTACGGGTTAAGACAACGCAGTAATTAACCGAGGCCTAGTTCGTTTACGACGATCAGTATAAAATGAACTGCTCCTCTCTGGGATCCTGTTCAACACATAAATGTACTAGTGCAACTAATCAGCCAAGACAAACTATACCGCTGACACTACAACCGTTCACAATGGGGTGTTCGTGTCCATCTAGGTTGTGAACCAATATTCTTGTTTCGCAAGTAACTCATAGAATGATCTTCGGTTCACCCAATGACGACTCACCCTATCTAAGTGCAAACAACAGAACGTAGAATTTGTTTAATCTAACATGATTCTCATTCGTAAAGGGTAAAAATATAATATCATCAAAAGCCAAACTTTTAGTATATAATACTAACAAGTATTCCATTGCACATACAAACGATGGGTCATCATCTTTGGCACCTGCAGCTGTAAATAATGTAAGCTATAAATTAGTACACAAGTAATATAAATACAGTAGTAACTAACCACACTCTTCCCTAAACAACAAATCATCAGCATCAATTGCTGCTGCCGGTGCAACTGAGCGAACAGAGTTGCATCGTTGATTCCGCCTTGCAGGAGTTTTTACTCCTATCTTTTCTATTTCCTGATGCCAACCCACCTGACCGAAAGGGAAAATGAGAGGATACTGTAAGGGATCATAATAACCTAAACAGTATTGTATGTTATGAGAACCTCCTGCCATATTGTTACATGAATATCCCTATGGCTAGGCTCTTCATTATCCTGACTATCAACTATCTACATAGCAACTTCATGTTCATTTGGTTGATTATACACCCGTTGATCTAAACCAGGCACAGAACGCAGTACAATTTGACAGTCATTAAAATGTTTCATTCTTTGTAGTCCCCAAAAGAACTTAGCATAAGGATTGCTTTCCGGCACTTTGATTATCTTAACAGCTATACTTTCAGTCACCTTTGGGCATGCCTGAAGCCGATTGGCAACTTCATTTTCAGTGTCATGAAAATATAGTAGTAGATTTTCTTAAGACTCTAAATCATTGATGAAATGGTACATCTTCCCTTGGATCCTAAATGTAACGCCCAGAATATTATTTACTATTTATGGAACTTGACTTTATTTCTATAAATATTAAGTCTCCAAATTTGATGCATTTATTATTATTTTTTGCACTAAATTGATCAGTTTAAAGTCTAAGGCATGGAGAATTATTCAATTTTTAATGATTTAAGTCGGATTATCTAGCCCAAGTATCAGTTTTATTTTTAAAAACCGAGCCTTGGAATGATCGAAACTTTATTAAAGCGGACTGAAGCCGAATAATTAATTTATTCGAGCCCAATCATTTTCGAGCGAGTCCAATTATTTTAGCCAGCCCATTTAAGTTAATTGAGCCTATGTTCGATTTTATTTCGGGCCATTTCATTTTAGTAAATCGAGCTCATGTTCAATTTTATTTAAGTTTATTTTAAAAATAGAGCCTATAGTCAATTGTTAGTCCGAGCCAAACTATTTTATTAAATTCGACCGACTAGTTAACTTAGTTCAAGTCTCGATTAATTTAAATTTTTACCCGAACATTTAAGCCTAAATCTATGTTCGGTTTAACTAGCCCAATTATAAAGCCACGTCTTAGGATCGATTTTAGACCCAAAGTAAGTGACAAACCCTAATCTCCTACCCACAATATAAATATATATCATCATCTCCTTCCTAACATTATCTTCCACACAAAACCCTAGCCACCATCTCTCTCCACCATCATTTATTTCAATTCCGACGAGCTCCACCTTTTTCGGCCATTTACCAGCGAGTTGAACCCGCCGGTGACCTCTATTCCACGGCCAGCCGCGACCCAGCCACGTTTAGGCCCAAACCCGCGCGTCCTGACCTAGTTCGCTGCACCAAAACCGAGCTATGCCGCAACGATGTTTGCACCTCACAGCTCCCCGTTCAAGCGGTCCCAGCACAAGCCAGCTCCGATTCGCGCCCATCCAGCCCGTTACAGCTCCGGTTCCAGCAGCTCCGGTCAACTATACTCATTTCCGTGCTTGACGACTGGTTTCATCCCCGTTCTCGTGCCGTACAGCTTGTGTCCGCCGTCCTCGAGCCAAAACCGCGAGCACATCCCATCCACACGCGAGTCCACGCGCCGGTGACCTTGATTTCTGGCCCTTACAGGACCAGTTCGCGCGTCCAGCTACAGAACCGAGCTCGTCGAGCCGTCCCTGTGTTCCATCTGCACCAAACTGGGTCCAACAGCCCTGAACTGACCCTAGCTCCATCCATACGAGTTGTTTCAGCCCCGATCTGCTCGGTCCACGCCCAACAGAGCCTCTTCGGTTCAGACCCGAGTCATGTTAGTCGGACCAGACCCGAACACCAAATTCGAGACCTTTTAGCTGCGTTCAAGTTGACCAACTTTAGAACCGGCCAATCGGTTCAACCGAGCAAATTCCTAGCCATTTTCAACTCTTCAATTTTCGATTCGGGTCTTTCGATAAGTATAATGGCTGAACTTTCCATGGCATTAGACATGACTTATAATTAATTATAAAAATGACTTTGGGAATTTTCGAGCAAGATATGAATTTATATGATTTTATTGAATTAAATAGCAAGAAATTCGTATAAATAGTGGGCTGGAATGAAAATTACGTAAACCAACTCAATAAATTCTATTTTGATGTCTTGAGGCTTAGGTTCAAATTTGGTGAATTTTGGAGTTCGTTTGATAGGCGAACGAATTTTGTGAATTTGGACCTCTAGTGCCCGATTTTAGTTATCTGAGTTAGGGGCTGAATTTAAATGTGATAATTTCAAAATAAATCATATATATGCTGTGGATGATGTGGTTAAAATATTATATTTTTTGGAAGTCGGTTGATATATTTCAAAAATGGGACTTTGTCGTATATCGCGATATTTTTTAGAAATTAGCTAGAAATGATTTTAGCTGCAGTTGTTGGATGTAAAATCCATATAAATCACATAAAAATTAGTGATTTAAATATCGGCATAAAATGAGTTAGAATTTTCGAGAATAAGAAATTCTAGTTTTATCCGGTTCCGATAACCGGGTGATTTTCGGATCCGAGTTTAATGGATCGTGTAACACCACGCTTATCATAGTAAATTTTTCACAACTCTTACTTCGAAAATACTTATAAATTTTTCAAAATCTTTTGCGCTGAACTCGGGAAAACTTAACTTTTCTGAAAAATCTGTTTCCTTAAACCTTGGTCTAACAAACCTTGGTGTAAAAAAAAGAAAAAAAAAACCTTGGTCTAACAACTATGTTAGATGTAAAACAAATTTAAAATATTGAACAAGTATGAAAAACTAAACTCGGTCATACTGGTAAACCGGTAAATTATTAACTTCCAACTTTCAAATCACACAAGTTCAAACTTTAAATACATAGCGGAATTCTTACAAGGGTGGTATATCCAAACCAAAGCCTTATTAAATTTGATAATAAAATTTAACAACTCACGATCAAATTCACAACCGACACCACAATAGCTGAGCTCACACCCTCGGACCGTGTTACCTGAAAATGATAATAGTGGGGCGTGAGTACTAATCCACTGTACTCCGCAAAACTCATACTAAAGTAAACATCAAGAATAATATCAATATCATGATCGCCGGTATATATAAACTCAAACTTGATCTTCCGGACACTTGGACCGGTAACTTGAACTTAAACTTTTGGACACTTGGTCCCTTAACCGTGTGCATATTCTGATGGTATATTAAGGCTACTGCGCCTCCAACAGAACTCGGGATGGCATATTAAGGCTACTGTGCCTCCACCCAAAGCGGATAACTCATATACATACCTTTGACATGATAATAGCTATTATACTCAATGTAATACCCAGGCTGGGTTCCCACCTTTCTTCTTTGAAAAATTTTGAAAATCTGTAAGTGTTGTACTAGGTAGCTGTATCTGCAAGCTACATAAAAATATAAACAAATATACTAAGTACTGTGCTCGTATACTTAATAAAATTCTAGGATGCTCGACTCTATCAGATAACTTATCCGGATATACAGAAACACTCTAAAGGTTCTATAAAATAATACTAATTCGGGAGTTTAACTGGTATACTTATACTCATCACTAATAATTAAATTCTCAAGAATATAATTAAATATCAAGTAAATGAACCTTAAACACCTTTAAATCCTTCAACTAAAATCTAAATAATTAACATAGTATAGAATTATTACCTTTTTCGGAAACTCTACTAAAATGCTGAAAATTTGATTGATGTCGATTTACTCTCTCCATAACCTGCCGTCGCATCTATCTCTCTCTCTCATGCAAGCACACTCTTTTTCACCAAAAATACTCGTTAATGACTGTTACTAATATTATTTTACCGAACAAAACTATTCTTTGGTTGTATGCTTTATGAAGAAATCTTTGATCATTTTTTAGATGTATATAAGCACTCTCCATCCAATATAATTGTCACCCACTTGAATTGAAAAATTATATAAAAACTAACTTGAATGAGAAGAGAAATATAATCATCTTTTGTCAAATTCCGAGGCTTATTTAAATTCTCACAATCTGACCTCAACAACTCTGAAAGAAAAATGATTTAAAAATCATATCTTGTGGGAGGAGAAAAAAAGTAATGCGAAAGGATCATTAAATCTCCTACACATATGGGACAAAAACATTAATAATGATGAAGAAAAAGAGCTCACTTGCTAATTGATAATGACCCTTCAATTCTTAATAAAACTTTTTTTTTTCAAACGACATAATCACTCATATAGCACCAAAATAAATAGAATGTACACGGGAAGACCCGAATCCGCAGGACATGGGAGGATTAGTACAACAAGTACTACCTAATCAGAACTAAACAAACAAGATCACACTCTAACACTCTCAACCTCTCACCCAGAATAAAGATCAATCAACAGACAAAGAATAACACCAATGCAGAAAAGGGAAGACTCCACTGACACGAGACCTAGAATCTCCATTGCTGTATAGGACATCACCTAGATGATCTGGAAGAGAAGTCGAGCCAATCTTGCATAGCAGATCTCACAATCCAATCCTCAGTAACCCATTTTTCCTCAAATACCAAGGGATTCCTAGCTCGCCATAGCCACCACAAGATGTAAGTAGAGAGTTGGATCCTTTCTTCATGGATAACTTGCTTCTTAAGAGCACTGATCCACCACCACCATTCTTTAAATGTCAAGTGATCCTCCAGGACTCTATTCCATTTGACAGGGGCTATATTCCAGGTTGTTTGAGCTCTCTTGCACTTAAACAGGACATGCTCAAGAGTTTCATCACACTCTCCACAGACTAGGCAAATCTCATCAATTGTCAGACCTCTAGCAGTTAAATTGCAGCTAACTGGCAAGATATTGGAGAAGCACCTCCATACAAACAGCTTGATCTTCCCCATTACTTGGAGTTTCCAACACCTCAGTCTAGCTTTAGTGTTCCCTCCAGCTAAGACACTAGTTTCTGCAATCATTTTGCTGTCCAGTTTATCTCTCATTAGCACTTCATAAGCCTTTTTAACTGAAAACATTCCTTTATTTAAGAAGGGGCTCTGCCACTGATCATCGGCTCTGGGATTGAGAGATTTTATTTGTAGGATTTTCAAAGAATCAGCTTCTACAAACAACATTTTCACTAAGGATTCATCCCAGTTATCTCCTCCTGCAGTTAATAAATCCCTCACCCAGAATAAATGGCCCTCTATCTGCACTCTCAGGTTTGGTTTGCCTCCCTGAATCCCAGGAACCCAATTGAAATCACACAGTCTAGTACTACTCCCATTTTTAACACAGATTTTCAGGTTTTTTAGCAGAGTAGGGATGAATGCCACCCACGAGTTCCATAGCCATGAAGCCCCATTAGATTTCACCACTTCAAAAATAGAATGCTTAGGGAAGTATCTACATTTCAGAACTCTACTCACCAGCAGCTCGGGGTGAGAAATAATCCTCCACAGTTGCTTAAGAATGAGAGCTGAGTTGAAGAGTCTCATGTCTTGGAAACCGAGCCCCCCATCCACCTTTGGGGTTGTAAGCTTGTCCCAAGCTACCCAATGAAGCCCTGGGTTTTGAATATCACCTTTAGCCCACCAAAACTTGGCCACAAGTCTGCATATATCTCTGCATAAACCAACAGGGAGCACAAAGCAAGACATAATAAAGACAGGAAGTGCATTAAGCACAGATTTTATTAAAACTTCTCTGCCAGCTGCAGATAGATACTTGTTCTTCCAGCTCTCAATCCTGTCTTTGACAGCAGCAACCACATATTGAAAGGCTACTCTCTTGGATGCTCCAATTCCCAAAGGTAAACCAAGGTATTTGGAGGATCTCTTGACCACTACACCCCTTAGCACTGAGCATATTTGGTTTTTGAGAGAACTGTTGCAGTTAGAACTGATATACATAGAGGACTTGTTCAAGTTCACCTTTTGGCCTGAAAACTTCTGATACTTGCCAAGAATCTCTAATAACAGCTGGGCATGGAGAACATCTGCTTTACAGAATACAAGAGCATCATCCGCAAATAAGAGGTGAGATAAGGAAGGCCCATCTCTAGAAATTTTCAATCTCTGAAGCATACCAGAGAGCTCTTTGTATCTGATAAAAGAAGAAAATAATTCTGCCACTATAATAAAAAGGTAGGGTGACAGCGGGTCACCCTGCCTTAAACCACAAGAAGGAGAGAAAAAGCCACGCACACTTCCATTCAGATTGAATGAGAAAGAAGATGAAGACATGCAACTATAAATCCACTTAACAAACTTAGGATAGAAGCCCATCTGGTTCATGGTCTGCCTAACACACTCTCACTCCACTCGCTCATAAGCTTTCTCCATATCAAGTTTTAAAGCCATGAAAACATTTGGACCAGATTTGTGTCTGTGCAAGAAGTGAAAGACCTCTGGAGCAAGAACTACATTATCTAATAATTGCCTTCCTGGGATGAATGCAGTTTGAGACTCACTAACACAGTCATTAAGAGCAGATTTCAATCTCTCAGCAAGAACTTTAGCTACCACCTTGTACACCACATTACATAGACTAATAGGTCTATAATTTCTGAGAGTTTCAGGAAAGAGACATTTAGGAATGAGGGTTACCACTGTATGATTCCAGATCTTCAGCATCACCCCAGAAGAGAAGAAATTTTTAATAGCCATACACACATCTTTTTTGATGATATCCCAAAAATGTTTATAAAAAGAGACAGTCATACCATCCTCCCCTGGAGATGAGTCAGGATCCATGCTGAAAAGAGATGATTTAATCTCTTCCTCAAGCACAGGTTTAATCAGCTCATTGTTTAGGGAGACAAAGATAGAATGAGGTATTTGCTGAAGAAGTTCCTCACCCTCCCTTGCTCCCTCTGATGTGAACAGCTGCTTATAGTAATCAGCAATGTGGTCTCCCTTTCACTCCTCATCCTCAAATCTCATCCCTGTTGCAGACAAGAGGAATGGAATAGAGTTCCTCTGTCTTCTTTGATTAGTGAAGGCATGGAAAAAGCGGGTGTTCCTGTCTCCACTTTGCAGCCACAAAGCTCTGGATTTGAGTCTCCAGAACTTCTCTTCCTCCTTATGCGCATTATCCAGATCTGTTTTGACTTGTCCCCACTCCTCCCAGTCAACCTCACCTCCCTCCTTTCTTAAGTCATCCAGTTTGGATGTAAGCATTTCAATCACCTTAACATTGTTTCTTTTCATAGGTTTGTACTAGGCCAACAGAGCCATCCTGGTGTTTTGAATTTTCTTTTTAACTTGGAACATCTGGGACCCTTCCACTACAATGTCCCAACCAGTAGACACAACTTCCTTGATCCCCTCCAACCCCAGCCATTTACTATCAAAGACAAATCTTTTTTTCCTGAGAGGCATCTCCTTATCAGTGGAGAAAAGGAGTACATTATGGTCAGATGCACTCCTGAAGAAGTTTGACACTTGCATCAAGTGGAATTTTACCTGCCAATCCAAAGAAGTGAACATTTTATCTAGCCTTTCTTCCACATAGCCCTCCTGCTGTCTATTGTTCCCCCAAGTGAAAAAAGAACCCCCTTGATCCATTTCAAACATTCCCATATTAGTAATGAACTCTCTGAACTCCCTGAAGTAAGATTCTGGCTTAGGCACTCCTTCTCTCTTCTCTTCATTACAAGTAATAGCATTCCAGTCCCCCACTATTGCCAAACAATCCCCCTAGTTATCTCTGCACCTTTCCAACACCTCTCATTGGCTCTTTCTCAGACTCCTATCACAGCTCATGTAAACAAAGGTGATCCAGTACCACTCCATGTCCCCCTCCCCTTTAAGATTCACTAGCAGACAAAAATCATGAGCTCTGATTTCCTTGATTTCTGTTGATAAGTCCCACATAAGAAGCAAGCCTCCCCTGGTACCAGAAGGCTTCTCCAAATACCATCTATTCTCAGAGCGCAGCTTTCTACACACCGTTTTAGTGAAATCTATAGACTTTTTTGTTTCAGAAAGAAGGAGAACATTTGGGTGGTGGAGTCTTCTGACATCCTTGATTTGGGAAACTGTAGAGGGCCCACCCAGCCCTCTACAATTCCACACCATGGCTTTCATTGATCACCTCGGGGCCATTTGAGGCTGGTCTTCTCCACCTTGCAAGTCTCCACCTTGGGTCTTTTCCTTGTCTCCTCACTTCCTTGAATCTGGCTTTCTTCTTCCTCAGTATAAATCACCAACTCTCTGTTCCTCTTGAGTGAATTATCCTCAGCAGGTGAGGAATAAAGGTCCCCCACCCTAAGCAGTCTGCCATCAGCTGATCTCCTCCTTCTCCATGTTGCTGGAATACTTTGTTTTATAGGTTCTATATCAAACTGCTCTTGGATAGAGAATTGGACAGCAGTTTCATGCTCCCTGACCACCTCCACCTCCATATCTGCTTGGCAAAGGACTAGCTCTTTCCCTACTCTGGATTCTTCCTCCTCCCCTTTGTCTATGGTGATGCAGAGATGCACTCCTTTCTCCTGGACATTTAGATTTTCTCCTGCAACACCACTCTGCTCATCATGTCCTGTCCCAGAGCCATCTAGATGTTTTGCATTCACTGTGTCTTGATTTTCATTAGCCGAGGCTCCTTGCTCCCCATTAGAATTAAGCAGAGTTAAATTAGTCTTGGTTCCAGAACTACTAGCCAAGCTGCTTCTCCCTCCTGGAAAAGTTTCAAGGGCTTTGAGCCATTTCCCAAATTGTCCCTCTGCTAACTTGTTATCCTCAATGTCATCCATCCTTTTCTTGCAGTTCCTGTCCAAATGCCCTATCTTCCCACAATAAAAGCAAAGATTTACTAATCTTTCCTATCTGAAAGCCACCAACACTTTTTCACTTCCCAGTTTGACTGTGGTGCATCTAGGGATAGGTTCTTTTGTATCTACCACAGCCAACAATTTCAGAAAACTCCCCACAACACCCCCTGTCTTGCACACTTGAACATTCTTAACTCCTTTAAATATCTGGCCAATCTTCATTCCCACGTCCGAGCTCATCCAGTTAATTGGCACATTAAACACTTGGACCCAGAGCTTGATTTCCTCAAAGACTATATGATTACAGTTCAGCCCTGAAAACCATTCCTCAAGAACAAGGTATTGGATTTCATAGATCCACGTGTGACCTGCAAATACCTTCTTTTTATCCTCCAAAGAGCTGAAAATAAATTGGAAGAAATTTGTGCTAAGCTCCTTTACCTCCATTGGTTGTTGGATTCTCCAAATATTAGCCATAACTCTCTTAATCCCCAGCAAGTTAGCTCCTCTATGTCCCACCACTTTCCTGAATAAGCTACGACCATACTCCTCCACGCTGAGCTTGATGTCAGTGGGTTGTATTTCAATGCCCCCAGCTTCCTTATCTGATAATGAGATTGTAATATCCCGATATTTTATCGGTATAAATTATGTTTTAGTTCCGATATAATAACGTTATCGTTTATTATTTTCGGAATTAATTATGTTCAGTCGAGATTACCGAAATTTATTTTCGACGTACCGTTTACGTTCGGAATAATTTTGGTAATTAAGCATTATGTTTAATTAAATAATTAAACATAAGTAGTGATTAATTAGTAAATTAATCACACACTTAAGCATTAAGCCGTGAGTTAGGGCAAAATTTTCTCCAATTTGTAGCAAATTGCCGTGCACTATGTATATGTTCCAATTTTACTAAGCTTTCCTAATTCTTAAGGAAGAATTTTCCTCCCACACTTGGAGTTCCACGTGGCTTAAGAAGAGATAAAGTATGGGGATTAGTCATCAACAATCCCTTTCATTAACTAGCAAATGTTGAGAGGAGAAGGGAGCCACGTCTTCAATACATCATCATCATCCCCCTTACGACTTTGGTATAAATTGAAGACGTTGGTCGAATTTTTCCCTCATTTTCTTATAAGACATAAGCAGCATATTTACTCCTATATAATCCCCATATTCAGCAGCAAGAAAGATAGCAATCTCCCTAATTTTCCCATCTAAACGCACGGCCAAGATAGTATAAGCGCACGGCACACGCAAGGACAAGAAGCACGCTCTATTTTTCCAATTCAGTCGAGCGATTCAAGAGGTAACGTCCTCCCCATCTTGTATTCACGTTGTTAAGGTCATGTTAAGGTGAAGTGTTCGGATCATATTTGAAAATTTCTAGGAAAATCATGCTTAAGGCCGATCATGCTTAAGTAAGATCACGACCGAACAACTTTTAATTTTTCCCGGCAACTCTCGAACTGTTGATGTTTAAATGTTCAGTTTAACTGATTTCATGTTCAGTTTAACTAATTTTTCCCGGCAACTCTCGAACTGTCGAGGCAAAATGAAGTTTTGTCGATGAATTGGCCCACGCCGTCGCTAGCGCCTATCGCGCGTAGCCACGGGCGGCCGCGGTCCATGTCTTAGTGATTTCAGTAATAATCATATTGTCCGTGTGTTCATGTCGTAAAATTGCCTCATATTAATGTTCATGTCAAGTTATTCTGTATTTGCCGTGAAAAAAGGAGTTGTGGCCGAGAGACGGCGTATAGCCGTCGACGGCGCACGGCGCGCCCGCCACGGCCCTTTCATGTTCATTGTGCATTAGTTACGTTTTCGAGTCATTATGATGATTGTATTCATGTTAAGTCAGAAAAGGTTAAGTAAAGTC